>KZ061757.1:43054-77444 GCA_002091835.1 Anopheles maculatus
CGCGAGTTGCGCAAACCGGGTTTGCTGGTGCGGGTCGATGACCGATGTTGACCCCGCTTGACCCCGGGTCAGCGGTGTTCGCCGCGGGTAAGGGAAGCGCTTGGCGCGGGTTTCCTTCCACGGTAGTGTGATCGCTCGAAAGCAGATCTGTGTGTCCAGCCGGTGCCGGGGGCTGTCCGCGTCTAGTGTCTTTCATAATTGGTTTCCTCGTTCCGACGCTACGTTGTTGCGATTCCGAATCGCTCACAAACGACGCTACGCGACCCGATACGAGATGTCACTCCGAGTGACCGCGAATAACCAACTAAATAACCGCACTTTGGTTGGCCGTAAACGTTTTCACCAGCCGGTTGTGATTCCGAATCACTAACCGGATTGCTCGTAAACTGTTCCGCGCGATACCTTCGATACGGCTCCGACACTTCACTGGTGTGCACTGGTGTTTTTCACGAACGTGCTGTAAATCGAGTGAGAAACACTTGTAGAGGCTTTAAATTCGAAAATGTCGAATTTCGGACGTTTTCCGGACGATTCGACTCTCGGGAGGCAAAATTTTAACACCAATGTATGTTTGTAAAATGGAGTTCGAATTTATTGCCACTTTTGCCTATACGCGAGATTTTCTCTACTGGCCGCTTCGGGCCCCCTTCGCCCCTATTTATAATGTTTACATTGAATAGCGCCACCTAGCGGAAACACGGGGTACCCGCTAGCCAGGCCAGTCAAATTAATTTGACAGGAGTGTTGGCGTTGATACGTCCGCCAAAACCGGGGACCGGGGATTGTTGCAGCAAACCAAAACCGTAAAGCGGTTGTAGCACTTGATAAGTGAGTGTGCATTAAATAAACTTGTATAGTTTTGTCATCCTGGTAATTTAACAGGTGACTGAGTTAAGAACCAATCCATCCTCAATTATTTAAGGCTATGTTCTATGGTATTCCATCATTCAATGTTACTATTTACAACATAACGTTTGGATATCAATAAATAAGATTTATTTTTAAGATTATTCGTACGTTTATCCTAAAATATAGAACCTATCTAGTGAAGATAAAATTTCCGAGGAAAAAAGGTTAGTGAAACTAGAGGGCTCGTTTACAGAGCTCTGACCATTCGTCAAAACTATACAGAGCATCCCTCAAAGTGAGGTATCGCAGGTACGTCGTCGTTCGAAGAGACTAATCTCAACAGAGACCATCAGAGGACTTTATTCTCCTGCTATTTCTAGCTTACTTTGACTTGGTTTTAACCCGTAGCAGAATTGTCAGTCCTGCGTACGGGGAGGCGGTCCGCCGGGACTCGAACTCCGGTACTGCCGTGTGAAGAGCGGCGCCGCTGTCGTATAACAACTTCAAGTTTTATTTACTAACAGCCAAATAACTGTCACATGTAACATCCAGTAGCTTAACATCACTCTGGAAGGTGTCCACAAAGCGTGTGCCTTCATATCAGGGCACGAATTTCATCTCTCTGCGGATGACATCAACATCATCGGACGGACATCTGCAGCGGTGTGTGAGGTCCCTAGACCCGAGTGAAACTTTAAACCTTACAAAGAAATCATAGTTCAGTTGTTGATGCATACCAAATTTGCAAACTTTCACTATCAAATGCCAAAAACAATTTGTAAAGTAATAAAAACTTTGCGTAAACACACTACAATTACTAGTGTAAAAGAATACGGTTGGCTAGTAATAGTTTGATAAATTATTGCTGAATAAGTAAGTCGATCTCTATTTTTTATTTATTGCTACTGATTCACAAGTCCAGAAAGCGAGAAGTAGTGTATATTGTAAGAGAAACAATACTTCTTAGTGTAAATTTATGGTTCTTTATATTCTCTTTTCCAGTTTGCTACACAAAGCATCACACCATTTTATTGCTTTTGCTTGGTGGTGAAGATGGGTCCGAGCTGTTTTGAGATTCCACATGTTTCTCATTTCTTTTTACGATTTTTCAGAGTATACAAAAACGAAGCAGCATGGTGGTGTGATGAAGAATGACTCAGATTTGTTTAGCATTACTGATTGAAAGTGTGACATATTGGAGCGTAAGGTTCAGCATTCATTTATGGTTACTTCCGAATATTTTTACAGAAAAATTTAACAAATTGGAACGTTGAACTTCCTCTACCTTTTCTCCATATTTTTATGATCCATTCATCATTATTCCTAATGACTCGCGTTTCTAGCAATCCTTACAAAAAGTGCACGAGAGAAACGTCCATAAAGTAAAATAACTCTACAGTTTTCGATGGATGCTCGAGAATGTAGCAACAACTGGTAAGTAGTGGCAACTTCAGTGAATTATAATCCGCTGATTTGCCGTTTGATGTTCGCACTGCAATCATGCCGCGACGTGCAACGGCTTCCCTCGAGTTCTCCAAACAGTTGCCACGGTAAGAACGAGCTACATCGACCGCAGCTGGTGCAAAGCCGGTAAGGATGTGACTGTTGACTTGGTTCTGCGTTCACACAAATCCCGACAACTTCTTGCTCGTTCCACAAACCCGCTTTACGTGATGCACTAACGAATGCTAATCAGACAAAGCGTTCCGACCCGGCGGCCCCATTAGCAAGGGCTACTGGAACGCCTGCAACACGACAGTAATATGGCTCCAGAGAACATCGTGTTCACAGCACTACGTAGAGCATCGAAAATTTGCAATCTACGCTCCCGAAGGAAAAGAGAGAAGAGTTGCATTTCTTCTTGCTGCCGTCTAGCAAACAATTCGGGTAGAACGCTTCGGCAGGTTCGTTTTCTTTCTGCACGCGGCAAGCAGGAAAACGCAACGCGAACAAACTCTTTCGCAATGGAGGGGGAACTCTTTCTACCCTGTGAAGAGGATGAGCAACCGGGGACATTAGTTGCGCAGGACGTGCACAAGAAGCAGCATGCTTGCCGAGAAAGCCTTCATAAGCCTTCGGAAAAGCGCTCAGAACAAATGCTGTCGAGCCTCTGCAGGCGTGTTTTTGGATTAGGCCCATATTGTTGCCCATGCATCTAGCTTCCGGGAGATCATCGTTATGCGCTGCGATGGAAAAACTGTGCCATGGAAAAACTGTTTCGAAGAGGCGCAGCTGAGTGCCGGAACGTACTTGCCACGACGCAGCGTTGCTAGCGCTAATCTGGTCGGTCCGGGAAAGGTCCCGGTGTTTGGAAAGTTTGCACCCATAAAACACTCAATAAACTGCATCTGGAATAAAATTTATTTTCCGTACTGGTGGTTGCGCCGAACTTTGGCCTACCGGGTCTTGTGTTTTGACCTTTATGGTTAAGCTTGGCAAGTTTTGGAATGTTAGTAGTGTGTACCTGTGCCGGGAAAGAAACGGTGCAAAGGAAGCTCCTGATGTTGTTTTCTTTCTCATTCTTGGTAGACATTGTGGTGTATCGTTTGGTTTTGGCATAAGCCACCGATCGGAAAGATGGTGTTGAGAAGATGTGTGTGTTTTTTTTTGGCTACTACTTCCATGCCACGTTGGTCTATGTTGGTGGAACGATCTGAAAAAGGAAATATCTGTGTTTTGATGGTGTAGAGTTATTGTATCTTTTCGAAACATTTGACTGGTTGAAAGCATTTAATAGAAATATGGCTGTGTATTCAAAACATTATCTTATTAACTTGAATTTACCCAATTAACGAAAACCAACTTGTACTATATGTCGATAAAAAGCTTGAACAGAGAACCAGGATATATAAGTAATGTTTGGTTTTAGGTTTAAATAAACAATTCATCAATAGTTCTCAATGTTAAAGAAAGAGAGAATATAGAAAATCATCATGCTGTTCCAATAGTTTATGGAAAAGTCTATTCATCCATACAACGTTAATTTAAGGTCATTATTTCGTCGCATGCCATTCCATATCTAAACAAAATTTCCAATACCTGGTTTGTTGTTAATTCTAATGCAGCTCGTTTTTGTGCTCAAGTACATGTGTTCTTCAAACATATGTGTACATCTCCAACACACATTTCGATGTAATTGAGTAGACTAAATTTTATTTTTTATTAATATTATTACGTCCGAGAAGGTCGTTGTGTTTTTTAAATATTCTTTTGATGATAGATAGGTGGCTCTGAAAAGACCCGATTGGTTTTTTTCACACGCTTGACCACTCCCGGATAATAGATTATCACTTTATTGCCAGATCCGTTTGCTTTCGCGGTCTACGTCAGAATGCCCGCTTGCATCTGTTCCGCTTTATAATGTTGTTTTCTGGCATTGTTATTGCTGGTCTTGATTATTAACAGTTTGATGTGTTGTGGTTTGTGAGTTTAGCGTTATGCTTAGTCCGGCTCTATTGCGTTGCCTATTGTGGTGATCGAGGTTGGCAGGTTTTGCTGTTAAGATATTGCGGGAAGATGTGGAAGGACATTCTCGATATTTATACAGACCTGTTACAGTGACGGTTTTTAACTGGAAGCAACCAAGCATGATGTTACAGTCAACTGCTTACAATGGCCTCGAAGTAGTGCTGTGATAACAGCACAAACTCGATCGGGTCAGCGCTGAAACTGATTGGCAAAAACGACTACTTGGTCTGATTAGAGTTCAATTTCGAGAAGTCTCCAAAGACTCCCGAACTCACCAGCAATACAAAAGACCAAATAAGTCTATCTTCTTTATAGAGCATTTAGCGCTAACGCTTGTACCTACGCCTGTAAATGGGGGTTAGAAGGCAAGGAAACGCCAGGACGCACATCCGGCAAATTGATCGTGCGTCATAAGACCTTTCTCTTTTCCATCCAACCACCGAGAAGGCAGGACAGGACGAGTTTTAGTGATCGCACCTTAACTGCTCGGCCTCCATGCAATTGGACCGCTGACTGCAGATCAGCAATAGTTTCTCAACAGATCACCTGTGGCACTACAACAACAGTTAAGCAAAGATAAAAAAGAAATAAACCAGAAGTGGAATGATAAGGAAACAATAAGTTTTGGTAGAGTAATAGGCACGCGGAATCATAGGATAAGACCATCCCAGACGAATCGTGAAAGCCTTATGTAGACGAAGTCTCTAGTCGCCCTAACCTGATACTGAAAAATGAACTAGAGAGCGTAGTGACATAATTTAAAAACGAAGTTTGAGCTGCATTACACCGGTCCTCACATCGAGGGACACGTGATAAGACAATATTCACACTGCAAATGAAATTTCGCGCACAATCACTCTGAAAATGTTCTTATCGCAGTTTACACAATGGCAAAAATTGAGTTTTTATGTTTAATCTAAGTTAACCTTTAATCTGTCAACTGTCAATTAAAACGTTTTTTAAAGTTGTCGTTGCTAATATGAATATTTGATTAATTTCATATAACATTTCATGAATCACTTATTTTTTTAAGTTAACATAAACGAATCAAATTTATCGAAAAAGCTTCCTACAACATAATGAAACGGTGCCAAAACCCGTCGCACACACGCTCGATCCAATCATCATCATCACCGTCATGGGTAAAAGTGCACCATTAAACACAGCAATAAACGGTCATCGGAGTGACTTTGGTTCATCCTCACATTCCACCGTGGCACGCTGAGCATACTGGCAGCAGCAGGAGTAGCAGCAGCAGGTTTCGGTGCAAATGGTCGTCGACATACCGGCAAATGGCGTGATTTTACGAGCTTGCATTTTTAGGCCATAAGGCTAGCCCCTCCCGATGCATGGGAAGAGGCCTGCCGATCCGGTCCGAGACGGGTTCGCGGCTGTTATGGAGGAAGTCAAAGTTTCTACCCGACACCAACCAGCGCCACCACCATTAAGCCGGCAACTTGGTTAAGGGCAAAGTGATTGTGAAAGTTCGCACATCATAAAATGCATCCATTTGTGGGAAAGCGGTAGATGAAGCATAACGGCGGTAGCTGTTGGACAGTGCAGGGATAAGAAGATGAGGAAATGCGGTTTTAAATGCTACCGGGGTGCTTTTCTTGATCTATGCTTAAAGTCGCGATCGATAGTGAGTGAAAGTGAGTATGTAATAGTGTTTCGATGAGTGGCAATTTCTGTCACAATTTGAGTAGTTTAAAAAAATAAAACATTTTCAAACATCATTAACACCAGCGAAATTGAATGAATTTTAAATAATCATTAATTAATAAATAAGTATATTTTCTGTGCTTCGTCAAAAGGGTATTGCTGCTGTTTCTAGAATAAAGCATAAAAACTCTAACAAAATTGGAATCCTTTAAAATTGGGTAGAACAGTTTAAGAAGTTATTTTTTGCATTATCTTTCGCCAAAGCCCCTGAGCCAGTTGTTGAAATTAAAATGAGAGATTGATAGTTTAATTAATCATTCTCGTGATTGAGAGCACTTAATGACTGTTTCTTTTTTCAATGGAATTGATTTTAATATCACAATGAAGTCTTCTTCTTCTTCTTCTTCCTTGGCACTACAACCTCGTGAGGTCTTGGCCTGCCAGCTATTGCTAGCTTTCTGTGACTAAGTTGTACCCGTAGCTGGATAGTCAGTCCTGCGTACGGGAAGGCGGTCCACCGGGATTCGAACCCCGGTCCTGCCGTGTGAAGACTGGCGCCGCTATCGTATACACCACCGGGCCGACAATGAAGTCTACAAACTAATTTTTCAGTACAAAATTATTATTTTTCCAACCACATCTTGCCTCCTCATTTATAACGATTCTCTTAAACTCAACGAAAAATTTTAACATTTCCTTACTGTTGTGCTGTAAACACGTTTTGTGAAAGACCTAAAACCATTATTACATTTGAAACATAACAGAACAAATCCTTTTTAACACCACTTCCTTTAAGTTTCCATGCTCGTCCAATTCTCTTCTTCTCTGCCCAAACTTCTTGTTCTTTCCTGGCCTGCTCCTACGGAGCACGTTTAGTAGACAGGGCCTGGCGTCCAATCCGTTTCCAGGAAACTCGGTCCAAGGCTGCACTCCTCCACCCCCGGCTGCACCCGATATCCCTCAGGTCTAACTTCACTTGATCCAGCCAGCGAGCTCGCTGTGCTCCTCTGCGCCTCGTGCCGAACGGGTCGCTGACGAGCACCTTCCTGGCAGGGCTCTGCCCAAAATAAATGTCAAATCATCTCCTTTTCCCGTTCCCTGAGTCCTTTGATGTTTAATTACACCCTGTGTGGTTCTCCGTTAATACGTGTTGCGTGTGTTAAGGATTTAGGCATTCTGATTGACTCGAGGCTTACGTTCTCGAATCGTATTGATAACGTGATCTCTAGATCGAACAGAACTCTAGGTATGTTGCGTCGATTAGCTTCTGAATTTCGTGACCTCGGGTGTTTGAAGGCACTATACTGCTCCTTGGTGCGCTCCACATTGGAACATGCATCGGTGATTTGGACGCCAACTAGCAGCACAGCTGTAGTGCGTGTTGAAAAAGTCCAGAGGGTCTTCACGCGGTTTGCCATTCGCAAAGTGTTTGGAGGTACTGACTTGGATCCACCTTCATAGCCGTCACGCTGTCAGCTGCTGGGCCTGTTAGCCTTGGAGACTTACCACATACATGCCCAGGCTTCTCCTTCATTCCACTGATGATCCTTTCCTGCTTTCCAGCATCAACTTTTACATTCCTGCTTATCTTCTTCGCCGTTGTCCTCTCCTCGCGATTTTAAGTAACTTTTGCAGTGTCAAGCATATAATTTTAATTATAATAAATACTATTGGGTCCGCAAATAAATAACGGCCGTTTTGAAATCGATTGGGCCACTGTGGACTGTGGTGCGATTTTGTCGTTTACAAACTTCATAAGTTTGGGAATAACATCATCAAACAGTGTAAACATTTTAGTGATTATTTCGTGCGAGTAAAAGTTCCCAGTTATCATAGTATCTGCTAAATTTTTTCCCGCATAGGTGTTCCTTCCTGTCCGGAAAGTACCTTGCGGCGTAACTGTATTATTTTTGTACTATAATGGCAATAATGATAATGATAATAATGATGGATTTTGTTTTACAGTATTATCTATCGCTGAAATGGATCATTTTCAAGTTCTGTTAGTATGTAAGTGATTGACGTAATTTTCATATTTCAAAAAACATTTCATATGGAAATGAATGAACCTGGCAACCCTCCATTATCTAATATGCCAATGTATGACACTACACTTATGAATAAAAATTGGATGTTCTATTTATTTTAATTGATTGTCCTTAAAAAGATCCGGTCCTGTATTCCTTTTGTTAGGCGATAATTTCCTTTTCTTCACTATTTTATCCTTTTTGCTCATTTGACAATTTCAAAAAAAATCATGCATGAAGATGCGAAAGAAAACAATTCGCAAAAATGCATCTTGAGAGTCAAGTAAATGATAAATTGCAAGTGTCGGGATTTCCGGTTATGTCGCTGTTTCAAAGCTCACTCGTATCAAAATGTAATAGATGCATTTTTTAAATTTAAATAATGATTGTAATTCTCATTATTTACACAGCTTGGTTTGTTTAATGCAACAAAACAACTCGAAAAGGATTATAATTGAAAAAGTTTACAACCTCATCAACTCATGCTACAAAATTCATTTACTTTTTAATGCGTGAAACGGAGGTAGTTAACGAACTTTTGGAGTAACCAACGAGCACAAAAATGAATAGCAATGTAAACGAACTTCACTTCAACTTTGATCAAGCGTAATCATATTTTAATGAACGCTGAAACCTTTTCGAGAAATTCGTTTCAATTTAGTAAATAATTTGGTTTTACTGTTTTTACTTACTCCGGTGTGACGCTTTTTCAGAACTCATCAAATGAATGTGTTTCGATTCGAACACTCTTAAGAGAAACGTAAATATCGTTGCTTCATACTTTGATCACTTTTTTGTTGATACAAAAAAAGAGAAGATTAATACATAATTTGTTCAGGTTATTGTTTCCCTTAGCAATAAATGAATGAGCTGAGTTTCCGTTGTTATGGTATGTTTGACGGTGGATAAATTCGATGCCATTCATGTGACACTAAGACTTAAATAAAACTTCTTACGATGAAAAAACAGAACACATTAGAGAGTAAAAGACGCAAATCAAAATGTATGGAAAATGATTCCTTGGTGATCTATAGTTCATGCCATTAATACACAAGCTTTGATAGGCGAGTTCTTTCAATCGTATATCTTTCTGTTCATGAAATTTGAGGTGCAATTGGCTTAAAAACGCAGTTTGTGAGCTATTTTTCTCGTATCATTGAATCACTGTTCGAGAGAAAAAAAAACCATTTAGTGTTTGCTCTTCACAAACGGTCTCTATTTAAAGCTCGATCACCATTTTTCCTTTCATGATTTGCATAAAGCACCGTCTCTTTCTCTCTACTCCTACAGCAAACGGCTATAAATGTTGCCAGCTACCGTCGTCAATGGACGTGAAATGTTGGAAAAGGTGTAAACGAATGAATGTGAACCAGCGGACCAGTACCTCGGAAGAAAAGCATTTTCAGGCTGATTTGATGTGGCGCGAGGGTTATGGCCATTCGACATGACGGGCAGACCGTCGGACGAAATTACACACCAACCGTATATCACCATCCGGAGAGCGATTATGAAGATTAAGGTGTGCTAATTGTGGAAATGGGACTATATCGTCGATGGCTATTTGGACTGAGCCGTGGCGTTAGAGTTGCGTTAGACGTGCATGCGCTTGTTTGAGACGATATCAATACACGCACGTTAAAATGCGTTAACATGGGGTATGATGGTTAATGGTGCTGTTTTTACCATTTTGGATATGAATAAAATGTGAAGCTGTAAAACATTCTTCGAAATAGAGGATGTTGTTTTTTCGCAAACAGCCCTCAGATAAATGATTTTATGAGAAACAGTGCGTATTATGTGCTGATGGAGTGCTAAGTTCTTATGCGATATATTTTGTACTTAACAATTGGGTGTCTCGAAACTTCGTTTATTATTACTACAGGACAACAGGTTTTTGAGATTAATAATATTGCAGAATATAATTCACATAATATCTACGATGATTTACTTTCAATATTCCAATAACACCAAACTAATATCAATTGCCATTGCTTTCTCAGATCAACTCAAACCACAAGCTGTCTCAGAGCGCTCGAACGAAACTGTTTTGCTTCTTCAGCTCAACAATGCTTCGCTTGTGGTTTTGTCGGTCGATGGAAGCAGTCAGCGCAAGTAAGCAGCAGAAAATCAAAAGCCATACACCGAGAAAAACAAACTCGACTAACAACGCTACTCCCACCTTCCCCCCAACAGCATGCCCTCGAATTGTTCCGGTTCAAGCAGGATTGTTTCGAGCGGTGAAATGCGATCAAAGAAAAATCCGCTTTTCCACCACAAAACCGGCAGTCCCAAGAGTCATGAAGCAACAGTTCGCTAAACCCCGTGAGCAACAAACGGTAGAAGGAAACTAAACCCTTTGCCAAATGACACACACACACACACACAAACACTGTACATGGTGTGCGTACCGAACCGGGATTGAACGTCGAACCGACAAACAGCACGAAACACGTGGCCCGATGGAGGCGCCCAGTCCCTCTCGCAGAGTCAACACGTGGGCGAATGCGTGCGTGTTTCTGTGTGTGTTTGGCGTGGTGACGTAGACTGGAGGCGTTTTGCCGGCAATTGAATCGAATCGAATCAAGCGCTCGTGAAACGCACTCGCACACTCTGGGAAGAGAAAAAAGCCCGTCCCCAACGCGGTTCGGATTTCCTTTCACTCTGGAGCCTTGCGGTTAGGGTTTAGGGGTTTTTGTATTCCTCGGTAGACGTGAACCGTGTGGTCATGGTGGATAGCTTTCGTAGGACTTGGGGCAAGAGAGCGAGGGGGGCAGAGAGAGAGAGAGGGAAAACGCTTACAGTGAGACAAATGTTTATTCGCTAAGCGTAATGCTTGAAGCTGACACCTCATTTAAGCGTTACTCCTCTTATGGTGGGAGGTTGTGGTCGTTACGGTAGCTGGTCGTTAGCGCGATTTAACATTGAGCTGAAAAGAAGCTAGAAAAATGTGATACTTACTTCGCTTTATAAACTTTGATATTTACAACTTATTGATCTGTATTAAATCAATATTTAAAATATATGGTAAAACAGCTTTTTGGACAATTTTCGGGAAGAATCCAAAACAAATCAAATCGAGTTAGGAGGAAATCATCATATTCAAAGTTAGAGCTTAAAACTTTCACGGGATCGACGGATCGATCGCTCTCATTTCTATTATGACCTCGGCTACGAACGGGTCGGGTAATATATCCCTGAAATAATTCCATGCGTTCTTATCTTCGATTAATCTAGCTACGTGCAAGTGACTTTCGGGTGAGCTTTCGAGCTAAAATCAAACGTCCTATGCTACTATTGTTTAGTCTATTCTTCTCTATACTTCGAAACCTCAAAAAATCACAATACTATAATGAAGCATTACCAAATCAAACCAATGTCTATTAACAGGCGCCACAATACAAAAGCTATGTAAGATCTTCAAAGTTGTCATCACACCATTTAATTCTCACTACAAGCCCCCAAGACCTTTTAAAATAACGTGTAGGATTAATATTTTACTACCTTGAGATGAAGAAATTAGCTGCCTCAGACAAATTTATTCCGTCTTGTCAAAACAAGATCCAAAATCGTTATAAAATCAAGTTTGACATATTCGTTAATAAACTCTATAAATTTGATGCAATTTATCTTAAGTTATCTTGAATTTTTAATATTTATCTACTTGAAGGATGATCGACATACTAATGTATCATTTGATTATCCTTGAAAACCATAAGGAGATTCCTTTCGTCATATGGGCGAAATGCCCAACATCTTTCAATACAATATAAACATGCAGTTATAATTTCATGGCAAGTAGCTTTAAAAAATGTTTATATTTGATTAAAAAAATCAATGTGGAGCCATTTTGTTACTGCGAAATTGCTCAATTCTAGGCTAAACCGGTAACATCTCCATGTTTCCACATAGCCAATACATTGTTGATGCTTTTTAACTTCAAACAACGCTGTCCAGTTGCGGCATGTTTTGAATATCAATCACTTCAACAAGTGCATGATGACACTTGGCAATATCTTCAGTGTCGGAAATAAATTTGGGAAGAGAAAAAAGCCCGTCCCCAACGCGGTTCGGATTTCCTTTCACTCTGGAGCCTTGCGGTTAGGGTTTAGGGGTTTTTGTATTCCTCGGTAGACGTGAACCGTGTGGTCATGGTGGATAGCTTTCGTAGGACTTGGGGCAAGAGAGCGAGGGGGGCAGAGAGAGAGAGAACCGGCAGTCCCAAGAGTCATGAAGCAACAGTTCGCTAAACCCCGTGAGCAACAAACGGTAGAAGGAAACTAAACCCTTTGCCAAATGACACACACACACACACACAAACACTGTACATGGTGTGCGTACCGAACCGGGATTGAACGTCGAACCGACAAACAGCACGAAACACGTGGCCCGATGGAGGCGCCCAGTCCCTCTCGCAGAGTCAACACGTGGGCGAATGCGTGCGTGTTTCTGTGTGTGTTTGGCGTGGTGACGTAGACTGGAGGCGTTTTGCCGGCAATTGAATCGAATCGAATCAAGCGCTCGTGAAACGCACTCGCACACTCTGGGAAGAGAAAAAAGCCCGTCCCCAACGCGGTTCGGATTTCCTTTCACTCTGGAGCCTTGCGGTTAGGGTTTAGGGGTTTTTGTATTCCTCGGTAGACGTGAACCGTGTGGTCATGGTGGATAGCTTTCGTAGGACTTGGGGCAAGAGAGCGAGGGGGGCAGAGAGAGAGAGAGGGAAAACGCTTACAGCGAGACAAATGTTTATTCGCTAAGCGTAATGCTTGAAGCTGACACCTCATTTAAGCGTTACTCCTCTTATGGTGGGAGGTTGCGGTCGTTACGGTAGCTGGTCGTTAGCGCGATTTAACATTGAGCTGAAAAGAAGCTAGAAAAATGTGATACTTACTTCGCTTTATAAACTTTGATATTTACAACTTATTGATCTGTATTAAATCAATATTTAAAATATATGGTAAAACAGCTTTTTGGACAATTTTCGGGAAGAATCCAAAACAAATCAAATCGAGTTAGGAGGAAATCATCATATTCAAAGTTAGAGCTTAAAACTTTCACGGGATCGACGGATCGATCGCTCTCATTTCTATTATGACCTCGGCTACGAACGGGTCGGGTAATATATCCCTGAAATAATTCCATGCGTTCTTATCTTCGATTAATCTAGCTACGTGCAAGTGACTTTCGGGTGAGCTTTCGAGCTAAAATCAAACGTCCTATGCTACTATTGTTTAGTCTATTCTTCTCTATACTTCGAAACCTCAAAAAATCACAATACTATAATGAAGCATTACCAAATCAAACCAATGTCTATTAACAGGCGCCACAATACAAAAGCTATGTAAGATCTTCAAAGTTGTCATCACACCATTTAATTCTCACTACAAGCCCCCAAGACCTTTTAAAATAACGTGTAGGATTAATATTTTACTACCTTGAGATGAAGAAATTAGCTGCCTCAGACAAATTTATTCCGTCTTGTCAAAACAAGATCCAAAATCGTTATAAAATCAAGTTTGACATATTCGTTAATAAACTCTATAAATTTGATGCAATTTATCTTAAGTTATCTTGAATTTTTAATATTTATCTACTTGAAGGATGATCGACATACTAATGTATCATTTGATTATCCTTGAAAACCATAAGGAGATTCCTTTCGTCATATGGGCGAAATGCCCAACATCTTTCAATACAATATAAACATGCAGTTATAATTTCATGGCAAGTAGTTTTAAAAAATGTTTATATTTGATTAAAAAAATCGATGTGGAGCCATTTTGTTACTGCGAAATTGCTCAATTCTAGGCTAAACCGGTAACATCTCCATGTTTCCACATAGCCAATACATTGTTGATGCTTTTTAACTTCAAACAACGCTGTCCAGTTGCGGCATGTTTTGAATATCAATCACTTCAACAAGTGCATGATGACACTTGGCAATATCTTCAGTGTCGGAAATAAATTACAACACCCAAAGCCACTTCCATATTCAAAGCCCACTTGTTCTTCGCAATAATGGCGCGAACCATAAAAAGCAGCATCGTAGCCAGTACAAGCAAACACAAAAAAAACAACGAGCAAATGTAATCGAAGCACCTTGCCAGAGCTGAAAACGCGACAATGAATGCGGAAGCATACTGTCACGCTGCCACCAATAACAATATCCGACAGGCGGGCGAATGCAAATCAGTCATTCCGGGCATAATTGAATATTTCTTTCGCCCAATCTGTGACTCACGCCGCTAAGCTCCCTTATTTCCCGGTCCTCGAATAGCTACGTCCCTATCGAGAGACGATCGATAAGTCAAAGTTGAAACAAAGTTTCCGAAGTGTGAAGCAAAGAAAGGTAGAGATGTTGGCATTGCGTGGATGGATGCAAAGCACAGAAATGCCAACTGTGACCGGACAAGGGTAGAGTGGGCGAAGCTGGGTGACGCTAACCAATCATTCCCTCAATTTCTTAGCCAGCGATTCGTCAGTTAGAGAACACGCAACGGCAAAGTTCGAACCAAACGATCTGAATGGGATGGTTTATTTAACTTTTCCCTTTTTGGCTAGAGCTTTCTAGCTTCCTTACTGCTGTTAGGTCCACCGAACTGGGTGAAGGAAATTAGGGCGAATAAAATAACGCCCGAATGCACGGGAGTGGATCAACCGGGCGTGCGAACTCATAATCGACACTTAGCGAAGCAGACTGACGCTCTGGATGCTTAGTGATTGGTGAGGACCGTTTCCTGGTCGCTGGTGTGACGGACGAAGAATGACTTCGTGATGATTGATGTTTAAGTCCGGGACGGAACCACTCCTTGGAATGAGAAACTGTTCCAGTTGTATCAAATAGAATACGGGATAAAAGGGGTGATTTTTTGTTTAAGTTCCGGCAATATTCTTTAAAACCTGGGGACTGGTGAGTGGTGGACAAATGAAATGAAATAAGTTTAAGTCCGTTACCTTGCTGATGAGAGCAAATACGATAGCAGAGATAGACAGGGCTGAAGACAGGGATGACTTTAATTGGAGCATTAAAATATTGACCACATTTTGGCATTTGCATGATTAGGGTTGATGAGTTAGGCTGTGGATGAGCGTACTACTAACCCTGATGACGGTCGTTTCTTGATGGGTTTACTTGAAATCAAAAGCTAAGCATCAAATTTGATTTTGGTTGGTAATGAAACGTGTTATTCGATAATTGAAGAAGCAATAATATGAATTTGACAGTTTGATCCTGTAGGGATTAATACAATTATTAAGATCTACGCAAAAATTTAGATTTTAAAGTTTTGTTCAAATGAACGATGTAAAATGTGTTAATATCCTTTTTAAATTAATGCATATGGGAAATGTAACAACTTTTGTGCAACTGACAACAAATTTCACAATTTCTGGAAGTCTCTTAATTCAATAGTCATAATTATTACACATCGATGAGCAAAGATACAGAGATTTGGTCTTAGTTTATGTGTGAGCTGGATCTGAAAAATAGATGTCAAATGACGTTAATGATTTATATAAAATAAAGTACAAAGTTTTTGATCGTTCCATAATAGGGCTATTACACTGCTTACTTTTGGGTGGACTATTCCATCGATATTCTGTCAAAATCAACTTGACAGAAGTTACCACGGCGGGGAAAAGTAAATTCGGCTCGACCTATTTACATTCCGTCACCTTGTGGTAAAATATGTCATCGAAGCTGGGAAGAAGAAAAAAAGGAAAAGTCGAGAAAAAACAAACACGAATCTAGTTGTGTTGCGGCGATCTCAAAAATTAAACCGTCAATTTTAACTCTATTCAATATAAATCACAGAAAATTCCAACTTAGCTATTACACGTGCAGCGTGGTAATTTCTGTCAAACAACGCGGATTGACATATTTTACCATGGAATATTCCACCCAAAAGTAAGCAGTGTAATAGGGCTATAATACTAAATAACTAACTCAGCAAAGTGATAACTACCAGTTTTTGCGCTATCCCGCGCTGTCCATTTTTGCTAGATTTATGTTAAGATTTCAGAGACAAAATTGGCAGTAGCTCAAGGTAATTTTACTGTTGGCATTAAAAGCATATAAAAAAGTGTTGGAAGATTTTTAGCGAGTTAAGAGGCTTGTGCCCCAGTTCTTGCTATCTTACGTGTAGAACACATGGAGTTCTTGTTACGACTGACTAGTTTATTGTTTAGCTTCACTGAGACCGAGCCACGATGCCACACACCGGTGTCGTTTGGAGTGACACTCGATCTATCGCGCCTCGTGGTCATCAAACCGCGCTGTGTGAGATATGTTGTGACCGGCTTTATCTAAATATTCTATTTAAAAAGCGTATGTTGCAAACTTTTGAGCAGCAAGTTCCTAACAATTATTATTAAATTGAGAACGCTGTACAAACTTTTCGGTGATGAATGCTTAGTATTCTTATTCATTTGATGAATTGTTAGCCGTTTCATTTGTTGATTGTTGAAAGTCGTTGAAAAGCATGTAGTATTACTATCTAGTTATTTATTACACGTTGTTGAATAGTCAGTCCTCACTACGGGGGAACGGTTTGGATGAGATTGGATCCCGGTTCCTACCGTGTAAAGACCTGCGACACAATCGCATCATTTACCGGATCAAATGAAAGCTTTTCATAGGTTAATGCCACAGTTTATAGCTTTCAGGAAGCAGTGGAGCAACCTAGGGTGATCATTTGAATGAGGTTTACAACATGTCATCCGCAGTATTTTGATCTGCATCGTCTGTCGTTTCTAGGACATTTAAAAATAATAAAAGGATTTTATTTTCGTAGTGCTACGCTTTCCTTGACGATAACTCGAAGAATGTTCAACAACTATTTTTGACAAGTTTTCGGTTGGCGTATGTAGGTCAACAAAGTTTTCAAGTTTGTATGTTGAAGAATCTACGAAATACATGATCCTTTATGGTTTATTAGTGTTGACACAAATTACTATGCCAAAAATATTACATAGTTGTTACTCGAAACTCGACATCGCAAGGTGCGAGAACATGCAAAACACGCAACAGAGGGCGCCCAGGACGTTCGCCTTGGGGTCAACGAGCAGGGCCGAAAAGAAGCACACTCAGCGACTAGGAGCGAGAGCAAACGACGGTTGTTTTTTTTTTAACCTTGAGAATAAACTTGGACAGTTTTATTGATGTTAAAGAAGCCGTATTGATTGGACGCCGAAAGAAACGATTAATTGCAGGACGCGAATTCGTTTTTTCTGTTGCAGGACGCAACACATACTACTGCTAAATGCTACTGCTACATCTTGAGACCCCGTCGCAATTGAATATTATTCCGACGATTGAATCGAACATTATTTCTACTTGCTAACAAACGAATTGAAAAGCGTAGCCTCTATTTTATAGTTATTTTTACTGTCGTCATTTAATAACAGTTATCTGGGATAGTTCTGTATTGCTTAGAAATTGTACCACTACGTACCATCTCTAGCCATCATTACAATGTCTGATCCCTTCTGTTCATAATACCTACCAGTTAAGTCTTTCAATATTATTGGTTGAATCCCCCAACGTACCATCATTATAACCTAGCTTTTCCCGTATTTCATTTTACTTGATTTCAAAATTGTCTCTCCCACACACACAAACTCCCTCTGCCATTGCATTATGTTGCGCAGGAATGGTAAAATATGAGCGAAGACTTTCCATCAACGAGGCCTGTTTGTGTGTCGAAGAATGCAACGCTTCCCTTCTGTCGTTGACACACAGACACACAACACAAACCAAACGATGAAATGTGTTTGCATAAATCAGCACAAACGTAATAGTGACTTCGAACGCTCTCCCTTTGCTGGAGATGCGGCTTCTCGTAAGGGTTGTCAATATTTTTGCTACACTTTCCACTACGTCGCACGATTCGACGATGCCTGCGCTGGGTTGTTGCCCGAGGGATGAAGTGTTGAAGTCAGCAAGCTCAGCCTGGCCACACTGATGGTTCGTTCGGCAGGGTAAATAAATGTTCCAGGACAGGCAGACCCGAGCACCCGGTCAACCCCGGGGCAGATGTTGCTGGTGGCATGGTTGTCGGAAATCGGGCACCGTTCGTGTGCGCTGGAACCTTGCGCTGGAAGATGTCGGATAGGTACATAGGTCCAGAATGGATATATCCTTGGGAAGAACTGCTTGAATCGACAAGGGAATTAGAAGGCACTTCGGTGACTTCTCAACTTTCCAGCATCTCGTCTCGTACGTCCAACTCCCGGCAATCAAGTAGTACTCGAGTGTGTAGCGAGCTTCGAGAACCTGATGCACTAGCACATGTATCCAAAAGCCCGACACTCACACGCGCACACATGCATGCTTTCGATTGCAGCATAAGGCTTACCCCGGGCAGGCACCGATGCTAGAGCGTTGTCCATTAGTGAGATGCTGCTAGGGCTTCCTTCCGGGCGTTTGGGCGTATACTTGGCCAACCGACGGGATGCATTTCCGGAAGGCAAACGAACCCCGTTCGATGCAACAATGGAGCAGGTTTGTCAACAGACACAACAGCGTCTAGTGAAGCGGCATCCTGGCATGTGCTGCTTGCCTCCGCAGCAGAAGGAGAGCGACTTAAGGGTTTTCATATTAAAACAACAAGTAGCACTAATGAATTGTTCGAGTGCGTTCGAGTTTCGAGCGGAAAATATGATATTCTGAGAGCAGAGTCGAGCTATTAGTGAGCAGTGGAGCGATGCTACTTTTAACTTTCGCATATGTGCATGTCTTCACGTCGGCAGTTATGAATGTTAAACTTATTGCACAAGTTCTGACAACTTATAATATCAGATTCCAGTCCAGAGGAATGTTTGTAACCAGAACTTTTATTTCAAAGTATTTTAACAACAACAAGTTTCTTTTTTCGTTTTGTGAATGTTTGATTAAGCTCTTAAAGGAATATCTAATAGCGCGAGAATGCTTTACAAAGTAAGCATTGTAATGTTAACAACTTTAAATGCCACTTTTAACTACTTAAATGCTCTTGTTTGATACTCAAAATTCCATAACGCATGATATTATATAACAACGATTTTTCGTTTTAACTATTAATCTGCTTTTAGCCGGCGTCTATGATTCTGTTTTCGTTCACTAGAATCGGGCCATGTACTTTTAAACATTAGTTGAAGAACACAAAAAAGACGACACAGTGGTTAATTGCCAATTTGCTGATACAGTGTTGCAATGGAAATGCTTAGCTAAGCAACTACTCTGTTCATAATTGTATTGATATGAGCGAAAATACAACAAAAAATAACAGTCCTATCGAAGCGGCAAGACACCAGCAAAGCTTTGTCAAACATTTGTCCAGACTTGCCTATTTAACACAACTTGCGTTTAACATACTTCCACCTTCTCAAGACTTGCGATAATCAACATTCCATCGTGCTGGATCTGAACCCGTCAGTGAACATTCGTTGCTACAAACGACGTTTCTGAGCAGTAAAAACTAGATTTCTTACTCACTCACTGTCGTAGCAACACGACAGCAGTGCCCCGTGAACGCTAACAAACACTCCCGACGTTCGTCACTAAAGGTTTTGCACGATTTGATACGGTCTGGTGCATAAATTGCATCCCATTTCAGAAATAATTGTCATCCGGCAGATTTATCCTTACGTTCTTGTATTATTTTTTGTTGCGCTTCACATTTCTTCCCATTCGTTAACCGTACAATGGTAAACCCTTAGAAGCTGTCACAGTTTAGCGATCGTGAAGACTGTTGTAAAAGAACTTATCAGATTTTTGCTGACAGCGAAGAAGGAGTTGTATAAATTGTGCCGGTTGCAAAGTGGTGAACAGTTTCGGTACGATTAAAGTAAAGCGAATGGCTGCTGCAATAATTGGGGCCAGCAAAACGATCAACGATTATTGCCACCGAGAGGGGAGTGTGCAGTGGAGTTTCTGTGGATGTGGAAAAAAAGTGAAACAGATTGGTGGTCAAAATGGAACGTGCTTGTTTTAAAAAGAACTTGGCTCCTTGATTACGCAGCCACGCTTTGTAAGACTTTGGTTGGGTCAGCAATTGTTAGGAACAATTATTTGTTACGATTTGTTGCTAAGAAAAATGAGTTAACTAAGCAAACTTCTTCGTCCTTTATTTATTTCGTTAAAAATCCATATTATGAATCTTTGGCGCCTGTTCATAGGCAATTATTTCAAATCACATGATACCAACTTTTAATAAATATTTACAGATAGAGAAATACTGCAAAAAAAATTAAATAAAAGTCAAAAAGCGAAGAATCTGTTTTGTAGCTATGATTTATTTCAATCATTGAGCACACACGTAACTTAATTTAACCCTCAAGGAATATTTATTTATTCTTACTGCAATAACTGTCCTCCTTGTTAGGCTTAATAGTAAACAATCTCAAATATATGAAATAGAATAAAAAGAAAATACATGAAAAATTGCTCAAAAACTAACATGAATGTACGAAAAGGATTCTATAAGTAATAACATTGACAGATGCATTGAAAAAAAAATGAAAACGTTTGGACATGGCCAAAACTGGATCGTTAGCTATGTGTTCCGATCCTCAACAATCGATCCCAATCTGTTGTTGATTATATAGTAAAAAGAGGCAAAAATTAAAAAAACCTTAGTGCATGTATTTTGTGTTTTAAAGGTTTAGAAATAGAAATGACAATTACGTCTGCTGCTAAGGTTTTTATCACAGTTAATGAGCAGCACGTACTATAATCTTGTTGAGGAAATTTGAGTCAAAGTTAAAGGAAGGTTGAGGAAAGTGGGTTAAACATGGTTGCATAACCAATAATTTAATAATTAATTTCCGCAGAGAGTTGATTTCCGGAACGACTTTTTTACACTATTCCTTAGTGGAACTTATTCATTTTGGGACTGTCGCGCCCTCAATTCGACATGAAAAATAAAGGCCGCTTGGGTATCGCTGGGGAAAGTTACTGTGCATGTATTTTTGTTGCGAATTTGGTCTATAAAACCCAAAGCCTCCGTAAATACACGATTATGTAGCGATTGCCACGCTGCTTATTCTGTTCTTATTGATATACGCCTCAAACTAAGCAATCTGCTGTTCTGCTAATAGCCTGATTTTGCCTATCCTGTGAGCGAGAGGGATTTTACACTATTTATTCGATATTCAATTTGTTTTAACGTGTTTTTGTTATTTAATTTTCGCACTGGTCGACGACTGGTCGTATATATTAAAAACTAATCTTAAATCTATTTATTACAGTTTACGAACTTATATGCTACTTCGGTGGGAAACATTTGCTTCTACCGTCCATAAAGAGTACATTCTCCTTGATCAGCTCGGTAGAAGTGACTGCCAGATAAAGACGAAGCCATATTGAAACTGCCTGGAATGGTCAAGTTGTCCTCTTTTTCTGAATGTTTGGATTTTACACCGTTTGGGACTTAGCGCAGCGAAGATTTGCCGCGTGTCTTCTACATTAGGCTTTCGATTGGTTCGATCAGCAATCTGAAGGTGTCACTGGCAAAACTCAACGAATTATTCTCATTGAATAGCTGCCATCAACCTTGTATGTCCAGTATGTCTGTTTTTCATTGCCGGCGGCGATACCGCAAAGAATAGATAACCATTTTGCGATATTTTGAAAGCCTCATCAAACTCTGAGCTTGTAACATCCAGAATGTTTTAGATAAAGTTGCAATAGGTCAAGAGTATCGACGGAATTCAGCGCATCGGCAGCTTCATTATTTGTACTGACTATCAGTTAATCTTAAACGTTGATTTGTATAAATATTTGTATAGAAAGGAAGGATACGCTAACTTTTTGACACACGTACAACTCACGAACTCAACTTAATTTCAACTTGAGCAGAACAGCAAGACTCTTCCATGTTCGCACAGGGTGATCTGAAGTGGTTGAATCTAGACTAACGATTTGGTTCTTCCCATATGCTATTCATAATGAATAGTTTGTACATGCCTGTGTATTGGAGAATAAAATGCTATTTTTATTTGATTTTGCGAATTAATTAAATAATTGCATAGTATAATTCAAAACAAAATAAATGGAATTAACGCCTAAATGAATGCAATACGCACGTGCCTTTATTTCCTTTACTGGCTGTATTTTTTTTCATGTTTTCTGCAAAAACTCTCAACATTTAAAAAATCAACAACTTTGTAAACACACAAACAAACAGAAATATCAAAATAAAAAATCATTTCACTATACCTAGAGCCAAGCAAATTAGTACGTACGACCTGAAAGATTAGCCAATATTTACATTTCCACCGAGCAACTGCTTTCATCCACGCATACCTCATTACAAGCTCTTCGCCCACTGCCCCACCTCACATTCCGGTCCCGTCACGCTTGAATTAATAATCTCACTATCAATCATCCTATCTCGAGAGAAAATAAACGCACCCGATCGGAATCGGTCACGGTGAGCGCGTGTGTAAGTATGGAAGCAGCGTAGCTAATAAAATAAACTTTTCCCATGTCTGACTTTTCCACTCGTTCGCGGCCATTTTTCATCCACTGCTGGTGCTCGGGGTCCCACCGTCGGGCAGGTCGAATGAAACTCAATCCGGTACAAAATCGCTCACGTGTGCAAACAGTGCACAATGTAATCAAATTTCCCTTCGTATCGCCGTGCACGGTGGCTTACGGGAGGTTCGTAAGTAGTGGTAGTTGGACTTTCGCTTTTCCATTCTACCTTTTCAATGGGGTTTGCATCCGGGTGTGTGTGTGTGTGTGGGGTTGTTGTTTTTTTCTCCTTCTTTCTCTTGTCTCACCGTTCGATCCATCATGTCGTATTGGCTAGGCAGACCGATCGTTGATGATTGGTTTGGAGGTTTGGCGTGTAAGTTCGCGGTCGGAGAAGCAAAAAAAGATATCGCAAAGACGGAAAAAACAGAAGCGCAGATGCGGTGGCTACCCTTGGCTTTGGGAAATGGAGAAGAATCTCATAAATAAGAGCGTAGCCATTGATCCACCATCGGGACTGTAACATGGAAGTGGAATCAATTATGTAGCGAATGAATACGATTGAATTTTTGTGTTGCGTTTGGCGGTGATATGAAGAAGGTAATTGCTTTTATTTGATTCATTTTCTCGTGTCCAGCGGGTACGTTCAGGGATTAGTAGTTCTCTCTTTTTTCCATCGTTTAGGATCGATGGATGGAAAGTTGCAATCAGTGTTGGAATGGTTATATGAGGTTTGAAGAAGATGTAGCGATATATGAACGGATTTTTTGCGTACAGCAATCACGAATTTGATTCATTCATATGATATCAGTATTGTGATTGAAGTAGATCATGCATTTTTATCATAATTTAGTTGTTGAACAATCAAATTAAGTTACTTTAAAAAAACGTGCAAGCTTTTAATGTCTTGTTATATATTAGGACCTTATTCGATATTGTTTGTCTTCAATGCAACCTTAGCATTCTCGAGAGTGGGAATCAGGCTGACTAGAAGGGGTCTGTTATACTAATTTTAATGTAGCCGCATCACTAAGGGAGAAGAATTCCGAGTAAATTTAAAACACACAGACTGTCGAGCACGTTGACATTCAAGTGACCGACATTTACGGAAGCTAGACGGTCACTATTGTTAACCCCTGTGACAGTGGACTCAATACAACTGTAATTGCTAACTAGCACACACAACTGGAGTCTGATGCACCATTACAAGATCGTTGGCTGTTGTAAAGGATGACCGAATCATAAATCTTAAGCTGTCGCTGTAGCATACAGATGTTTATAGAGTCCAATTCCTCTTTTAGTCCCGCGTCTTGGGCAACCGCATAATCGACGACAACGTGAGCTCCGTAATGCCAGGCTTTGAATAAGTCTGGTAAGACCTGCGCTTGGTCGACGTATTATCATGTATTGCCAACACAAGCATCAGTTATAAAAACAGCAGAACTAAAAAAAGAAGAGCAGTGGAAGCTTTAAGAACATGGAGGTGTTCAACGACCTCTTTGTTGTGAGCAGCAGTCCAACCAATCTGGTCATTATTAATTTCATCAGTACAGGTGCTCTTAAAGGGACATCTATATTGAGGTAAAAAATTCCATTAAGTAGGCACATAGCTATTCTTCAGTTTTTAAGACTGATTATCTAACTACGTGGTATCAATAAATCTTGTATGCTATTAAAAGGTCAGCATGAGCTATCAAATCGTAAAGCTAAAACGAATGTTTTTTTTTATCTATACGAAGATTTTCATCGGTGCACATTTTTGTATTCGATAATTCCCTTTGCAGCCTTGATTCCTCCATTTTGCATTTGACGTGTATCATCAGAGTATAGGACAGGTCTACAAATAAAAATTGATACTTCATCGATTTGTGTTGAGTAAGAGGCAACTGGATTCGGTTTTCTGAATGTAGTTAATGGCAAAAGAAAAATGTCAGATGTTCTTTCACATTGTCAATAGGTAAGGAAGCGTAGATGAGTTTATTTAATAGGAACCAAATGATTGTAATACCACATGTTAACACACTTATGAGGCCTTCTCACTGCTCGAGGCTCCAAAACCTCTACGAACAAACAATATAAAGGAAGATCTGCCTCTGTACAAGCTCCTTAAAAGCTCAGAACTCCAAGGTTCTGCTTAGATTGCCTACATACATTATGTTTAACCCTTACTGACTCCAAGTTCTGTCCTTTTCCAACATACTCGAGCTTTGGAGTTCTTTCACTATAAAGAAACTCGCAAGCAAAATAATTCTACATTTGGATGATGTTATAAGTGATAGTTTCAAAAAATTGCCAAACAAAAATATACCAATAAAGCATCTTTGTTGTAAAGTAAGTTAGTTCCTTAAACAAACGACAGATAACACTACTAACTGTATGATAGTATTGTTTCTTAAGCGTGTGTATAAAAAATGCCTTCTCTCGTTGTGTCACTTCTCGTCCCAACGATAAAGGTAAAGAGCCATTCAGGTTGCCGTCATAAAGCTCAAATGTTTTATTTCTCTTCATTAAGACACTTTCGCTTTACGACGCTTGGGTCAGCATTCTCTTCAAGTATGTCGAACCATTTTGCGTTGATGGTTGCAGAACGCATTAAATGTTGGTTCTACGGCTACAAAAACAGCAAACAAATTGATGCATTTGTGTATGAAAGCCACTTAAGTTTTTGACCAAATCACTTCACCTTAACCCTTGCTGATTAGCCTGAGTTGTGGTGTGGTTTTTACAGTTTGGTTGAGTTGCGATGGTGAATCGTGACAAGGTGTTGCAATTTTGTGTTCATTTACATTAACAAATCCCTGCAAATCACGAATATTTGCTTGTTGTTCCTTTGCCATAAGACATTCCGAGGACCGAACATAATGGGTTGGTTGGTTTAAGATTTTACCGAAACCTGTAAGCAAAACGCGCCCAGACACCGGCTGTCAATGACTGTTATGCGAAGGGCTGTTGTTTGTTGTTGTTCCTCACCAAAAGCTAAACCATAAAAAGTAAACATTTAAAGTGCAAAGGAAGGAAACTGTCGGCTATGAAGCAGCACGGAACGTCACGATCTAGCACGATCACTGGCAGGAAAAGCTGTTAAGCTGTGTTCTGCGTGAAATGGGCAAATAAAATGGCCCCGTTTGTGCGATTTAGGTGATTCCGGTGGATGTGGAACAGCTAGCTCGGCCCAAAAGGCAACGAGATGTAAAACGTTCTTACTTACATCCACTCTCCTTGTTCGGCTTAGAAGTACTGGAAATTAACAAGTTTGATTAATGGTTTAACTTCGGAAACATTTTCAACCATGCCCAGTCTCTACCGGTGGCTCACTTCCAATAAAAGCTCACTTGCTGAATCCAAGCACACTGAAAGTTGCCACAAATCCCTCACGAAGGTTCAGTGGCGGGTGGCCATTTACGGTGGCTTGCCGGATGCAAAGTGGATCATCGGGTGACAAAATAAAACGCAACAGCAATTTATCGGAATCGGAAACTTTGTTTGGTGGACTTACGAGGAGAGGTGAGATAGGTTGGTGGGTAAGGGCGCGTAGACGGATCGTGGCTGAGTGGCGTGGGCTGGCCAATGGGAAGAGGAAAAAACCTTTTCAATTTCTTACATCTTCATTAATTTTCAATTTAAGTTTCTAACAGGCAAAAAGGAACGAGTAGACGAGGTGTAGATCGACCGGAAGGAACAGGAAGATGTCTGATGCCAACTAGTGTTGTGACTTCAAAGCGCGTGGTTAGGCACAACATGTTTCAGTGCTTTGACCACAGAATGGAAAGCAAACTGCAGACGGTGTGTTAAATGTTTTTTTGTACAGAAACTTCTTTAGAGCTTTGTACGCACACCGTTGAAGCGTAATGTTTTGTTCGAGAGCAAATGACAAGCCTCGGACTGAAATGCTTCATCTAACACCTGCTCGGTCTAAAGTGCTTGGTCGAAAGCATCAACTTATATCAGCAACTCAGCAACAGCAACCACAACAAAAAAAACCTCGCTGAAGAAAGATCCCGAAAAAGGGCTTCGCAGCAAGTGGATGAAATGGGATAAATTATGATTTTCAATTTACATAAATTAGTCCACCCTTGCTTTTGTCCTGGCCGCTGTCCTGGCGAAGGGACATCGTTCGCATCCAATCAACCATGGCGTCGGCTATTGACGGGAAAACACCCGTCCAGCCACACCTGAGATCATCCGTGCCCGTCTCAGGTGACCATTTTATGACGGTTAACTTGGTTGAGTGTGGACAGATAGAAGCGCAAGAGGAGCATTAGCCAGAGCAGCACCAACAACAAGCATAAAAAGAATGGAAAGGAAACACACCAACACAAGACAATTTGTTTACGCGGTCAACGGACGAGAATGATGGTCGTGAAGTTTATTCCTTTCATTTTTATGAGGATTTTCATCCGAGAAGGTGCCCATCGTTTATGACGAGGGATGAAGACACTCCATTAAAGATTCATGGAACCGAGTCGCTCGTGTCGAGTTGGTGAGATGATTAGTTGAAAAGCGAGAAGTGGGAGGAAGGATGAAAATTGAATTGATCTATTATGTTTCTTTTTTAAATGCTACATCTAACACCTGCTCGGTCTAAAGTGCTTGGTCGAAAGCATCAACTTATATCAGCAACTCAGCAACAGCAACCACAACAAAAAAAACCTCGCTGAAGAAAGATCCCGAAAAAGGGCTTCGCAGCAAGCGGATGAAATGGGATAAATTATGATTTTCAATTTACATAAATTAGTCCACCCTTGCTTTTGTCCTGGCCGCTGTCCTGGCGAAGGGACATCGTTCGCATCCAATCAACCATGGCGTCGGCTATTGACGGGAAAACACCCGTCCAGCCACACCTGAGATCATCCGTGCCCGTCTCAGGTGACCATTTTATGACGGTTAACTTGGTTGAGTGTGGACAGATAGAAGCGCAAGAGGAGCATTAGCCAGAGCAGCACCAACAACAAGCATAAAAAGAATGGAAAGGAAACACACCAACACAAGACAATTTGTTTACGCGGTCAACGGACGAGAATGATGGTCGTGAAGTTTATTCCTTTCATTTTTATGAGGATTTTCATCCGAGAAGGTGCCCATCGTTTATGACGAGGGATGAAGACACTCCATTAAAGATTCATGGAACCGAGTCGCTCGTGTCGAGTTGGTGAGATGATTAGTTGAAAAGCGAGAAGTGGGAGGAAGGATGAAAATTGAATTGATCTATTATGTTTCTTTTTTTCTTCTTGTCTCAGTAAGCAGTCTGACCGGTGTGCTAATATCTTCTCGAATTAAAAGCTTTTGGAAAATTGAACATTTTCGGTTTCAAAATGTCTGTTCAGGCAATGGTGAATACTAATTCAAGATTTTGTACGAGTCGTTGATAATCAAATGCTGAAATATTTCTCTGATGGTTGCAATTTTAATAACTTAAATTTAATTCAATACCTAATTTCAACCGAGTCAACTAAAAAATTGATTAGTGTATTTGTCGAGGTCGTCTAAGTCTAAATTGCTATTTTGAATTCTTTTTTCTTGGCCTAACGACCTCTTAGGTGATGCTTGCCATTTTTACGTTTACTAGACTTATTGTTACCGCATAGTTGGATAGTCAGTCCTCACTATGAGGGAATGGCCCAGATGAAACTTGAACCCCAGTCCTGCCGTGTGAAGGCCGGCGCCGTTGTTGAATCCTCCAGCCCTTTGTGTGTCCTTCGCTATTTTGTATTATGATTGTTAATAATGAAAATTGTAATGACAAAGATATGAATTCATCATTATTCATACGAGAAACTAGCTTACATCAGGACGCTACTTAATTCAATTAACGATAACGGGTCACTGAAGAGTACCATGAGGATCATACCGTTTGGTAGGAGTCCGATGTTAGTATGACACGGCTCAGGTTTTGTTAAATTTGGCTACCGTCATAATGTCTCTGCTAAGCTGTAACTCAACGCTTGATCAAAAATACATATCAAACAGCTCAGCTAGATCGTGGATCATTCTTTGATGCCTGGACTCACACATCTCTGCTAAAAAAATTCGACAAAAAACAACTTATACTCTGTGGATTTTTATCACGAACGGATCCTCGATCTTTAATCCTATTCAAGAGGCTTGGCCTTTCAGTGAAGAAATTGTAACTCAATTTACTTACGAATTACATTCCACTAGTCCTGTATGATTTATGGTGCATTAAGCCTTTTTGAAGTCAGAAATGAAGAGGTACTCTCAGTTTTTCTGAAGGATCTGCCATAAGGTGAAGATTTGTGGATGGAGTTTTTTTTAACATCGGGTTCTCATATCAGGTTTCACAGATTTTCTTACTAAACTTGCTCAGATTCATTATTTATGCCGCCGCATATCAAAGCTTGGATACTCGGGCTAGTGTCAACCCCTTCGGTGGGTGATGAAGCATGGGCAAACAATAGGCCAGAGTGCTGGCCAAGAAACCGTCTGAACATAAAGAAATATACAGCCGAAAAACACAACTACCACGAGGTCCTCCAGAGGTAATACTTGGAGGTACTTAGCTTGAATGCAGAGTGATTAGAAGCAATATATGTACATATTACAGCATAGTCTTGGTACGGCTATTCGACACTATGAGGTCCTTTGGAATTCTAGTCAACCTTACCAAGCTTGTAAAAATTACATTGACCAACATGTCACGAGAAAATAAATCGCAAACTCTCGAGACAGCTACAACCAAAGCCTGTGTCAGAGAGATGAGTTTGCTTGTCTCTTCTTCAATCTAGCGCTAGAAACGACGGAAAACTTCGAGGACAATTCAGATCTTGGCATACCCTGATGACATAAACGTGTTTTGATTGAGACTCTTCTCTGTAGCATAAGCTTACAGAAGGATCCAGCAGACGACACTGAACCTCGGGGTAGAGATAACCGAGAAACAAACCAAAATAATGGTGGCTCCTCCAAACACTCCAACATATACTGATTTAGATAAACGCATCTTCGAAGTCGTTCAAAACGTAGCCTGTAACAACATAGTCGTTTAATTACGCAATACTATATCTTGGGGATACTTATTCGCTGAAAGTACCTGTCGCGACGGACAAAATTGGAATTGTATAGGACCTTTCTTTATAGTCCCAATATTCCCATACGCCCCTGAAACAAGAACTGTATCAAAAACATACGTATTTTTGGCCGCATTCGAGTTAGAAAAACCTCTGAAGGATTTTGGGTACGTGTGCAAGGACAATCAAGAAACCGTTACTATAACGAGCTGTACGAGCTGTACAGTGAGTGACCTCACTATCGTGCAGCGTGTTGGACTCGCCAAACTCCGGAAGGTTGGTTAGGTCATGAGAATGGCACCGAATGATCAAGGCCGTAAATTCCTGTTGATTCATCCATATGGGCAGAGAAGGCGTGGTAGGCCCAAAATGAGATGGAGCGATGGCGTTGATGCGTCCACCAGAACGACCGGAATGTTAAAAATGTCTACGAAGCTAAGAATAGCAACTCACCTCTCTGGCTTCCGTTTGCACAAAATGAAATTCGCGATAACTTATTTACCGATTCTTTAATAAAACAAATTTTGCACTGCTAATCAGGCTATTGTGTATAAACTGAAAGAAGTATTAAAGTCTAACAAAAAAAAAATTCTAGCAATATTTTTATAACAACACAATTGTATGCAGTTAAAAAAACGCAAACAATTTCACATAGTCAGTGCTAAAATTAAACGTGAAACAATAAACCAACAGTTGAGCTCAAGCTGAATGGCATCATGAAATGTTCTTTAAAAATCATTTAATCCTAAATAAGCATTAAATCCACTTTGAAATTAGGTTCTCCTTACGGAGTGTGCGTTTGTGAGTCTCTTTCATTCCTAGATCTCATGTCCACTTCAAGAATCATTCCGCTCCATAAAATCCGATGGTATGAAATTTATAATGGCTCTCGGTGATGCTTTACGTTCTACTTGTAGCTGTGGTTTTGTCCATCCATCCACAGCTAGTCACCTAATCCGGTGATTCACGATTTCACTGAAGACGGAATGTGCCACATGCACGATAAATGGGAACGAATGGCAAAGCAACGAAGACACACGTACACCAAAAAGCGACTACGACGCCATTACATTTTTACCAGCTAGAACTGTTACCGCTCAGAACAGTAAGAAATGCAACCGAAGATCGTCTTGCACATTTTCTGACACTTTGTATGCTGTCGCCAGTGGAAACACGCTTCGGTGTATTAAAGAGAAAGAAAAAGGAGCCCAAAAAAGAAGCTTCACGATGACATAAGTTGCGAGGCGACAGAAGGTGCGACGGAACGTTGGACCAACGAAAACTCAACCACCCGTTACGATGGAAGTACACTTTTTCGGTTTAAGTTTCTATTACATTTCTGGGAGGCTTTCTTCGCACGGTGAACACGGCCATAGCAAGCAAGCTGTCCAGTGTGGATTTTCACGTGTCGTCTTCCACAGAGGTCAGGGAAAAGGTTGGATGTAAGCTGGGAGTTTCCGGACGGTAGTGTGCCAGGTTCCTGCGTTGGAAAAATTCAGCAACGTCAGACATTGCAACGGGTGTCGTCCCGACGACAGCCTGCCCGAACCCGGAAGCAGCGTGCGTGAGAGCCAACCGGCACCAGACGGTACGCTGTCCGGTCTGGAAACCCGACCGGAGGTTAAAGGTTTTCCAAACTCGGAAAGGTACTACTATTTGCACGCGTCCTATCCTATCGTAGGGTAGCTGAAAGCTAGAACTTGGGACAACCGGTAGCAAAGTTACGAGTTACAAAAATCACCCTATGATGCTGAGTAAGGGAAAACTGGTACATTCTTGCCCCGGTCAGTTACGAGCGTTGGGCCGTAGTACGGTGTCTGCTCCCTTCTTTTTTCCCTCAACTCCTCATTCCAAACCGTCTTACATTGTGCTGGAATTCAATTTTCCACCTGCGAATGAATATCATTCGTAATGCGACGGACTGTCGCATAGAGCTGCCAGCATGAAGCTGAACCACGGTCACAAAGGACACACACACACACTGCACACGTAGGATAAAATCCGTCCATTCAGATAAGATAAACCGAGCCGGAAATTTATTGTAAAAGATTCGTGCCAGTGTCGGATTTTCTGATCATCGAGCGGCCACGGATTGGGACGCTATCCGACTGTGGGATGCGTGGCTCTGTCTGGATATGCTGTGGGAGAATAGAAATGAATGGATTGAATAGTGTCGTAAAGGTATTTAGCTGGAGGAAGCGTGCTCGCAAAGGGCCAGTGACGGTATAAGTCGAATGCTGCTTCGGATCGGAAAAGTGTTACCATTTGAATTTCGATCGAAATCTTTCTACCGATTTGAAGAAGCACTTAACGGGTGAATGGTATAATCGGGTTCTCGTTTTTTTCGCTCTCGATCTTCATCTTTTTTCTCCTCCCACACATTCCGAAATGAAAAGATTACGTTTGGAGAGTAAACTTCTTTGTGGGAGCTTTCGAGTCAGATAGAGGGATGCGATTAAATAGCGTAAGAAAGATGTACGTGCGACGAGGAGCTCAAAGCTAGATATTTATGTTGTTTGCTCAATGTGACAAGTTGTTTCAACCTTGACTGTAGTGTATCCACGCACACGCTCAGTAGGTAAAAGTTTAAAGCTGAAACATCAGTTTAGAATAGGAATTAATATTTTCTTATGTACCTTTTTCATATTCTGAATACTGAATGTCACATTCACAGGTTAATGACTGTCCTACCAAGGCTTTCAAGCGCGATAGCAGAAGATGATTGATTACTGTTAAATGTTCACAAATTATAAATGAGGTGACATATGAATAATAATACTAGGCTGTTGGTTCCACACGGCCTTCAATTCGTCTAATAAATGTTGAATGTTAGACAGTAGCAATTGTGCACTATTAAATTACTTGTGTTTCTTTCGTTAGAACTTATACCAGAAATGCATAGTTTTATAAACCTAAAGCTGGAGATAGCTTTTCAACTTAACTTAACTTGTTTAAGATTTTATCGTTAACATTTTCGTAATATTGAATGAACCATTAGGGTGGATGTACCAATTATGGCTATAGCACCAATTATGGCTATAACGGTCATTTTTTCCATTTAAAACAAGGTAAATCACTTCTAAAAGTTTGGAAACATGTTTATTATCAATTTTTTACACTTTTTGAACGCTTGTGGACAATTTTTTCCATGTTACAGCCTTCCAAATGTAAAATAATCCAGTTTAAAAATATAGTGGCTCAGAAACTGACAATTCTTAACATTTTGCTAAGAACTTCACTATTGGATTTTAGCAATTTTAAAGCATATTATTATAGTTTCTCTGAACAAACTTCACTAAGACGTTAATTATAAGTTATTTTACCATTTCATAGTAAAATATATCGTTATTTTATCGTAAAAGTGCATTTTTTCGATATAGCCATAATTGGTACATATCGTCTTCGAAGTACCAATTATTGCAGCAGGCGAAAAATGCAAATTGTACGATTGTCATTTTTGGCTATAGTGAAAATGTTTACACCTTTGTGCAGTGATTAAAACATGGTTTTTTGTCTTTATTTCAAAATAAAAAGCCCGAATTGTGCCAGTTAACATACGGTATGTAAGAAATATGAAATACGATGTGCAGAGTTCATTTTAAACAGCACGAACTTCTTTTGTAGAATGGCTCACCGACGAAAACAAGCATTACGAAAACATTACGAGTCTATCGATGGCGGGAAGATTTTTTCCGGGTTCTGATGACAACCATCCGTTATAGGATGTGCAACCATTTTTTAAATAAGTACGAATCGTGTCCACAGTCTGTGTTATTGGTTGAAAAAGGAAAGAAAAGTGGTTTCCCAGTCACGAGAAGAGCTTTGTTGTTCAAGCTGAAGGAGTTTCTAGCCGCGAATCCGGACCGAGTTACACCAATCCTCCAAAATCTCCTAGGATGGTGGCATATAATACTGACTTGAAACCAATACCGTGCGTGAATACAACAAAACTTCAGGACCCAAATGGCTACGCGAATTCATGCGAAACAATCCCGGATTTTCTTTCCGAACATTCAAAGCAGTATCTGCATGTTTTTGCTTCATTTGCCTCTATGGATAGCGATATAGTCAACTGCAAAATCGTTGACGTTTAGGGCGCTGGAACCTTGCACAATATGCTTCTATTTTCATTAATCAACAATCCAGCCAAAATGTTCTGTAGGACTCAATTAAAAAAATCTCAGGTCAATAAGATACTTAGACTGTCCAATGTGTCAACACTTCCTAACAGCCTTACAGCAGGAGTGTAAGAACAAAAGAACGGGATAGAAATACGAAAGAAGGACAGCCAAAGCAAGCCAAAAGAATGTTTTAAGAAACGATTCGCAATTGGTATGGATTGGAGCCATGGACCGAGTTTCCTGGAAACGGATTGGACACCAGGCCATGTCTATTAGACGTGCTCCCTAGGAGCAGGCCACGAAAGAAGAAGAAGATGGATTCGATAGTGTTGATTTTTGCTTTGAACATTATTGTATAAAATCTGATTCTTCTTCTTCTTTGGACCGACAACCTCACGAGCAGTGGCGGATCAAACCACTTAGGGCGGACCCTAGGCGGAAGTAGAGGCCTCTAGAATCCTTGGCAAATTTTTGTTTTCGGAAGCTTGGTGGAAGGGGGGGGAGGAGGGTGGTTAACGCTAATATTTTTGGTTTGCAAAGGGCCCTGAAGAATCGCGGAGTTTCGTATCGATATGTTGCAATAGTTACCAAACGTTGTGTTACTTTCAAGTTCCAAAATTCAAGAGAGTGTATTTCCTATTTCTGCCCTATTTATAACTTTCTTATGAGTGTCGTGAACGCGAGCGACACTCATCACTACTCACTGTACCCTTTGAAATGTTTCAATGAGCAAACTTGACGAAACTAGTTTTCGTCAAGTTACTGTGACGTCTAAGCGTAAACATA
>KZ061757.1:84827-129597 GCA_002091835.1 Anopheles maculatus
ATGCAACCAAAATCCGCTCGCCGTTGATTTTTCCTTTTGCAAAATTAATAACTACCGGCGAAAAGAAGCAATATTAACCAACTGATCGAACTGTCTTGCCGGTAGACAATAAAAATATTTTCCCAGGTTGTAAACGATCGACGCTTTCCATCCGGATTCACCATCCGTTGCAAAAACACACAAGCTAACACGCTCCACACCAAACAGAGCCGCATGGGAAGTAAATTATTTGGCACCCGTACCACGGTCGGCCCGTTGTCCCCGTGGGACATAAATCCTGCCCATGTGAACGAACAACACGACGCGCTGTAAAATAAAACACCTCTTGCCACCGTCAGGATTTTCGGACGGTTTTCGTTCTCGTCGTCGGTGTTTCGTGGTGGCGATTTGTTACGTTCGAAAGTTTTTCATTTTGGGATAACGTGATGGGCGCCCGCTGACTCGCGCACGCTTTTCATGCGAGGCACGTGTTGAAGGCATAAGAAATCCACTGTGTGGTTGGAATTTAAATGTTACCTGCTTCTCAATATTGGAACAATGTTGCTCGGCTAGAAAGCCGAGTCTTCTCGTCCAAGTTGGGACATACTAAGGGTTTTTTGTTCAGTCTCTCTCTCTCTCTCTTCTGTACATGGCAAAGAAGAAGGTCTTCGACAGAAGGAGATAATTTATCAAATAGGATGAAGAGCGAAAATAAATCCAAACTTTTACGGATATCCTTAACACTTAGGGATATTTGCTTTTCCAACGTTGCTTTACGTCGTTGTCTATTTTGTTCAGTCTCTCTCTCTCTCTCTTCTGTACATGGCAAAGAAGAAGGTCTTCGACAGAAGGAGATAATTTATCAAATAGGATGAAGAGCGAAAATAAATCCACCTCCGCCAGGTGGTCTCCCAATACGGTGTGTTTTTGTGTGGAACCGTGGAATTGGTAAAGAATGGTTTGAATGCGTGCATTTTCAATTCAAGATATGTAACAAAACAAAGTCAATTAGGAAATTGATATCCGGTGGTTTATTTGCTAGACCAACAGAATAGACAATGTTTGTTTGCAGTTCCAATAACGATCTGTGGCTATTTATTTATCTTATTCGAATAGTGGCTTTTGTTCTTAATGTTTGTTTGTTATTCATTATCGCTGTTGGAATTTGAATATAGAATTTGTACTAGTTTTTTAAGATATTAAAATGAATTAATAATTAGGCATTTTATGATACAATTATTATTAGCAATATTTGAATTATTATAGTATCGTAGGAAATATTGACAAACACCAGCTAGGAATGAACTATTTAATGAACTGTAGCGATGAACTCGTGTAACGAATTATGTTGTAATGAATCATTATTGACAAACGAATAAAACAGTAACTAACTGAACGCCAACCGTGCAACACACAGCGCAAATATCTTCTTCTTCTTCTCTGGCACTACAACCTCTGTAGGTCTTGGCCTGCTAGCAATTGCTAGCTCTCTGTGACTTAGTTATACCCGTAGCTGGATAGTCAGTGTTGCGTACGGGGAGGAGGTCCGCCGGGATTCGAACCCCGGTCCTGCCGTGTGAAGACCGGCGCCGTTATCGTATACACCACCGGGCCACCCCAAATATATGAAGTGAAAATCCTACAATAGCTTAATGTCAATGAAAAAAACTATCTGAAATATTTAAAAAAAGAGTTTAAAATTCCGTCATTTGACATTAACCATGACAAGGCATTTTTTTTCTGCTTTTAAATCCACGTATTTTCTTTATCCTGAAGTAATGTCATGTCTTAGCAATTGAGCCTTATTGTTTGACTGTCAAGAATTTAAATATTTATTTAAGTATATGCAAACTAATTTTCAGAACCTTTTAAAGGCTTTCAAAACTCTATTTGTTCAGTTTATTCAATAATTGTTGGTTCCAAAATCCTTTCCAAAAACTTCGCATTTTGTAACTCATTTTTCCTAGCTAAATTTGCACATAAAGACCTTCTTAAAAGTTGATCAAACATAAAGCAAGCAAACCGCAACGCGTGTAAGCAGCGGCAAGCAAGCCAAGTTGCCGCGAAAATGATCCTCCAGGGAACTCTTCATCTGCGGACGACAAGCGCTACGCAGGGCAAATAATCCCGGGACTCATTGGAAAATCATCCCAAAACCCCACGAACCTTACACGCTTTCGCACGTTTACTCCTTTTTATGAATTAAATTCCACTTTGTTGTAGGCTCCCGGTGAAGCTGACCTCTCGCTGTAGGTGTTGGTGTTCTCCGGAAGCTGTGTCTGTTCCTGCCAAACCAACCTGAACCTCAAAGACAGGCGATATTTTCGTTTACTCCCTAGCATCCCACCAGTACTATTAGCGTTCTCGGGAGAGTAGCTTTAGCGAAGGTTCATTAATTAATTTGTTTTAAAAAAAAGGAGACACAATTTCTTGGTGGTATCTTGGAGTTGGTGTGCGCGTAAGTGCGATGTTTGTGGTGGCACTTGGACGAGTCCTAAGTACAATGACGTTATCGTTAAGAGACGCTCTGGTGTAGATTTCGGTCTAAGGCGAAACCACGAAAATGGATTTACCACGCAAACATCTCCCACAGCGAAAGGGCAAAGGAATTAATCCCCTTGAGAGTCAGAAAGAGAGTATACCGCAAAACGCCACACAAAAGCGGAAACACTCAGGCCCGATTATCAAAAGTTCGGTTCATTAAATGGCCGCGGTCGTCCTAATGGATAATCGTACCGGGAACGCGATAAGGATGAAGCTTTTAAAAACACGCTGAGCGATGATGGACATAATCAACCGGTTTCGGGAGGAATTAGGATGCTACGACTCCCCGATGGCATGCGGTGCCAACTGAGAAATGAAGCGTTAACTTTTGAAAAAGTTAGTTTTTTTCGTCTGACCGCCCATTGTGCCTGGAGTGGCCATGTTTTTTTGGGGCTTTTTTTTCAACAAACACCTGTCCGATGTAAACGATGGGAGGGCACGAGTGTCGATCAAACTCGTCAGTAGGCTTAGTGTGGCCTTGCGCTGTCTGTCATCGGGCCCGTCCGGTTGTTTGTTGTCACCGGGTTTGCCGGGGAATGAAAGTTTAATGTTGGCACCTTCCATTTACCATTCGATTAATAGTCTTTCCTTAGCTGGAAAGAGTCATTGTTTTTGGCCGGTAGCTGAGTGCATTCGCCTGTGGTTTAATCGCTATGACCACATGCTGTGCGGGAGGAAAATTGAAACAGTATGTGTTGGGGTCATGATCTTTCTCAGTCTCAACCGAACGTGGTTGACTCTCGTACGGTTTCGGTATGACCTTCGGGAAGTTCTGGAAATCGATCAATCGGCTGGAAAGCGGACCGATTGTTTTACTCCACCCAAGAACGATGGTGTTGATGGTTGATGAGGTTGACGACGACGACGATGCTGGCTGGCCCCGGTGCTGTACGGTACACCATAAATTACCCCATGACACAGGCAGTCAATCAAGCCGACGCCACCGACAAACCGAGCTAACCGACAAGAAACATACTTAATGATCCAGAAGATACAGGGATTTAGGCAACCGGGGCGATGTTGGTTGAGGTGTCGGCTGGTACATGTTGGCTTTGTACACAGCCGAGATCCAAACGCATTCTTGATGTTGCTTGCCATTGGCAGGCCCTTGCTTCGCTCATATTTGCTGAGGGCGTGCAGCAGCAGGACCTTTTCTAGCTAGATCCCGGTGGAATGAAACCGTTTGGCTGTTGGTCGAGGTCAGCTTCACCCGTTCGGCGTGCTATCAATCTTAATTAAAAGCCTTTTTGGTTTGCGATTCCTGTCGCGAGCGATTGTGATAAGAGCTGTTCATCCATTTTATTTGATCCATTTCCGGTGCGGTAAAGCCGGGAGGGCGCCAAGGAAGAATTTTGCGCCATGGAGCACGATGATTGACAGTGCAAGGTTGTGCCATTTCCACGGGGCACAACCATACGCCCCGAGACGACAGCGACACGCTTCACCGGTCAACCGGTCAAGTAGATTTGAATAGATCGCAATGGTCGATTGATGTGTCAGGGATTAGCGAAATTGACGGGAAGCGTTTTATCAAACGTAACGGATTGAGTGACGAATCGGTTGACTTCCGGCACGGTTTGGACAGCTCTGCTTTCAGGAAGTCGTGTATTACAAGCAGTGTGGTTGAAGGAGCAGGTTGAAGGAGATTACAGTAAATATTGTATTATATTCTAACATTTGAAGGAAGTGAAGTACATGGTAAATACTCATTTTCAAAAATTTTTACGCTAGGATAGATAATTTAAGGTTTATACGCTGGCTAGAAAATAAGTAACATGAAATAACAAATTAAATTAAAAATTCCTAAAGATTTGTGTAATTGATATAATGGGTTTTATTGTATTTGGAAAAACATGACTACAAGCGTGTATTTATAATGGTGTTTTAAATGTTAACGAAAAATTTGGTAACTGTGCCATGAACTCGAATGAGCCACTAAGATTATTTAGTAATTTGTAACGGACCGCTTGAGACCCCCTTGAAGCGTATTTAGCTACAATTTACAAGCATGTCCAGTTGGTGACGATCACAGACAGTGTTAACGATATTTTTAAATATCGTCAACGTCCAACACAGGGTTAGGTGTCGGAAGTTTAATGTTTGCGCGATCTCACAGCAGAGGGCGGGATTGTCAGTGAGTGTTCCCGAGTTTGCACGAAGCCGCCGAAGCAACGACCAGCGAGGCGAGGTTGATGACCGTAATCGACGACAAAAAAACTATAAAGGGATATGGGACACGGGAAACCAAGATACGCGCGAAAACAACCTATGAGATCACAGCTGATTTTTTAGCTCAACGTAAAATAAAGTGCTAAAAGAACTGGAGATTTGTATGTTTTATACAGGGTTGAAAAGTAACACTGAGAAATTCATGTCGCTCTGTAGCGGTTGCAACAGACAGCGTTAAATTCACGTCACATACTTAATAATTTAATCAAGCGATCAAATGAGAATAAAGATTTTTTACCTCAGACTAGATATGGTGCGCCAGATTTACTGTGAAGATTATCTTCTTCTTTCTTCTTTCTTGGCCTAACGACCCCTAGAGTCACGCCTGCCATTTTTGGCTTACTAGACTTATTGTTACCGCATAGTTGGATAGTCAGTCCTCACTATGAGAGAACGGCCCAGACGAGATTTGAATCCCGGTCCGTGGGAAAACCGGCGCCGCTGTCGCATCTACCACCGGGCCGCCCCAAAAAACCGTGAAGATTTCTAAATCTCAAGAGTTTTTGTGAAATTAGTTGCCCATCGCCCATGGTATTATAAACTCTGAAGCAGAAGATCTATCGTAATTTGAGGCATTTACTATTTGCTATTATTCTTCAGAGGTAAGCTGTCATCATTGTGAAAACAGTCGTAGAAAATAGAACCCGATTTTCTCGAATTTATGACCGCTTTCGAATCAATCCAACTAGAAATCGATTCTCAGAATTCGATCCGAATTTGATTTTCATCAGCCTCCAATCCAATCCATTGACAGGTGCCTGAGGCAAAGGATACTGGGAATACGGAGGTTTTTTTTGTTTTATACAGGGTTGAAAAGTAACACTGAGAAATTCATGTCGCTCTGTAGCGGTTGCAACAGACAGCGTTAAATTCACGTCACATACTTAATAATTTAATCAAGCGATCAAATGAGAATAAAGATTTTTTACCTCAGACTAGATATGGTGCGCCAGATTTACTGTGAAGATTATCTTCTTCTTTCTTCTTTCTTGGCCTAACGACCCCTAGAGTCACGCCTGCCATTTTTGGCTTACTAGACTTATTGTTACCGCATAGTTGGATAGTCAGTCCTCACTATGAGAGAACGGCCCAGACGAGATTTGAATCCCGGTCCGTGGGAAAACCGGCGCCGCTGTCGCATCTACCACCGGGCCGCCCCAAAAAACCGTGAAGATTTCTAAATCTCAAGAGTTTTTGTGAAATTAGTTGCCCATCGCCCATGGTATTATAAACTCTGAAGCAGAAGATCTATCGTAATTTGAGGCATTTACTATTTGCTATTATTCTTCAGAGGTAAGCTGTCATCATTGTGAAAACAGTCGTAGAAAATAGAACCCGATTTTCTCGAATTTATGACCGCTTTCGAATCAATCCAACTAGAAATCGATTCTCAGAATTCGATCCGAATTTGATTTTCATCAGCCTCCAATCCAATCCATTGACAGGTGCCTGAGGCAAAGGATACTGGGAATACGGAGGTTTTTTTTCAAAATTAAATTTTTAAATTTTATGGTTAATGGCGCTCATGATAATAAAACTGTTATTGTTACCATTGTATAATCCTACAACACGTTAAGATATAATATAGACAAATAAATGTCCTTTATTCGCTACAACTTCGAACATGACGCTCTGTATAAGCTCAAATGATATGACCTAAAGCAAACTTAAAGTTTATACATACATTCTGGGACTAGTTATGCCTATGATCTGCACCAATTCAGGTGCTTAAACTTAACTGTCATAGACAAACGCTTAGCAAACGGGTTTAGAATAGTTGGAAAAGGATGTCAATATTTTCTCAATATATGCGAAGAGGCACATTTTTTGGACTTCCCTGGATTTATAAAGTTTGCTACTAGTAAATCAACACGACTACCTTCAATTTACCTTCAAGATAGTGTGATTGATCCTTTTTGGACTTTTCCTTGCAGGGTTATATTTAGTCCCATTTCTATGTCAACTAGCCTAAACCGACTGATACTCCGAATGTCAATATTGCTCAAGTTTGTCATGTCATGGAAAGTTTGATGTCTCGGATTCTATGACCTCTCGGCTACCAAGCAACATTGAAAAGACGGTTCAATATCTCGTATACCGATTGATTTACTCAATGTTAAGGTTGGATTTTTTTTATGCATTTGGGGCGACCCTGTCATTTTGTTTTAGATTGAATTTGTTTAATTGACTTACCTTTACATTTAAGTATACTATTTATATTTTTTCCATGCGATCCACAAAAGATTATCCTGCGTGCAATCTAGCCCAAGTGTCTAAACTGGTTTGACACCACTGGCTTATATCAAGAACAGCCCCTATCCACATATACGTCCGAGCCTTTGGCTTGGGAACTCAAGTATCTGTTTGGTTTGCTTAAACTAGGATTCGCTTTTGGTGCTACGGCCTAATGGAGTAAAAACTTATACCAATTTAATAATGATTTTTCGAACGACGAAGCTTATTTGTAAAGAACATTTCTGCAGCACATATTAATGGATGTGCGCAGGATAAGTGAGACAATGCAATTCTTTTTCGAGTACTTCTGGGGACCAATGCTTTAATAACTCAGTTAGAGAGTTTATTTGATGAACACGTGCATCGATCAACCGTGTGCTATCTATTGACAGTTTATTTTTGTTTTCTTATGTCACATTTCATGCATAACATGCTTTATATAGAACAAAAATGTAATGAAAAAGATTCATAAGCATTAATTGAAGTGTTGTAATAAAAAATCGTGTAGTTAGCTACACAATACATTTTTCTCAAATCAACGCAACAAACACATCCTCACCGTTGTATGGTATCGCAACTACAAAAAATCGATTTCAAAGCAATAACAATAAACGAAGCAACGTGTCAAAAAGCGAACTAAAAAATATGATACTATATGAAATAACATCTTCGATTGCTATCGATACAAACAAGGCACGGATCTACAGTGTATGCCCACAGCAGGCACAACATGCGATACCGGGACAATAAGAAACATCATAAACTGTAACGAAGGTGAAAGGTACTGCGGGACACGGCAAAGCACAACGTCTGGCAGGCTAACAGAGGATACCCATTTCATTTCGTCTTTATTTCCATTTGCAACAAACACTATCATCAGTGGAGAGTTCCTTTGGCTGAAGCAATCGTTTTGTAAGCAGGTTAAGCAGGACAAGCGGCACAGCAAAACTCAAGAAATCATTTTCCACAAATCGTTACCCGTAATGGAGGCGACTAAGGCGGGCAATAACGGAACGGTTATCGGTTTTATCGATTGTTAACAAAGTGCAAGATTGTTGTGCCTCCCGTCCCACGCTGTGCGGGTTCCCACGTGGAAAATCTTCCCCAGGTCTCTTCCCTTACTGGGCTACATAAGCGAGATTATCGCGAAGAAAACGCTGAAAACAACGGTGCAAGTTCAGCCGTGAACAAATACGCCTTCGATTGGATTTATTAGTAGAGTTCCTTTGGCTGAAGCAATCGTTTTGTAAGCAGGTTAAGCAGTACAAGCGGCACAGCAAAACTCAAGAAATCATTTTCCACAAATCGTTACCCGTAATGGAGGCGACTAAGGCGGGCAATAACGGAACGGTTATCGGTTTTATCGATTGTTAACAAAGTGCAAGATTGTTGTGCCTCCCGTCCCACGCTGTGCGGGTTCCCACGTGGAAAATCTTCCACAGGTCTCTTCCCTTACTGGGCTACATAAGCGAGATTATCGCGAGGAAAACGCTGAAAACAACGGTGCAAGTTCAGCCGTGAACAAATACGCCTTCGATTGGATTTATTAAGGTAATACGAGTAAAGCTGTACGACAGGGAACGGGAAGGAACAAGGAGTCCGTGGGTGGGGAAACGGGGATAAAGGATCGTGTTTTATTTTACAGCACACCTGCCCCAGTCCCTCGTGCGAATGTTTTCCTTTGGGGGATTACCACCTTCCTAAACGCATGCTGGATGCTGAATGTTGGTGGTTTTCCTTTCTTTGGCCAGGGTGGTTTTTCCAGGAAAATCCCTCCCGGCACCGGCACACGACGAACGGAGTAACCGTGCAGAGGGTAAAAAATGAACTTTCGAGCCTGCTTGACGGTTAGGTTTTTGGAAATTCCTCTTACCAAACCGAGCACTTCCTTCACGCCCTGTTGGCATGCTGTACCAAAACAAAAAAGCCATTGATCCCAACAGCAACAGCTCCAGTAACGGCGGTGGTCGGATAAACCATTGAACCCTGGATGTTAAACCTATTCATAAACAAAGCATCCACCTCGAAGGCGCACTGTTGACCGATACTGATAAACTTCTTCTGACTCCATTTTCTTGACGGGGTCGGCCGATTGAACAGTCTTTAAATTTAACGATCTGACCGCGCTAGAAGATTGTTGCTTTATCGGCAATATTTTAACGATCAGCAATAATGGTTCAATAGTTTCGGGGTTGAGCTTGTTTTGCTTCGGTCGGTAAATTGTTACCCCGCGTTCCGGTGCTACTACTTGGTGGGTAGCTAAATGATGTGCTATCAACAGTTAAGTGGTACGCAGTGAATGAACTTGTGCTGTTTTTATATTTTGGACATTGTAAAAATCAATGGACCGGCATTAAGGGGTGAATTGAGTTATTTTATACCGTGAAATAATGCTGCAATTACGATTACGAACCCATAAATAGTCGAGGAGGGTGATGGAAAGAATGATTAGACACATTACTTTTCAAGTCGCAAAATGTATTGTCCATCCTTTCTGCCATTGTGGGACACTCATCCACTAATTAACATGGTTTCATTCCCAAAGCAAGCAACTCCAGCCAACCTTATTTCATTTGCATCCTCTGCTCTCTCGACTCTGGTCGTCTAACTGATGTTTTGTACACGAGTTCATAGGATTCCTTGAGGAGTGTGCCTCTGGATTTATTTATTCCCAAACTTAAATGTCTTGAAATTTGGATTTGATGGCTGTCTTGGCTCTAGTTCAATCTGTGTTATACATTATACAGGGTTAGAACGCTATCATGCTTGGGTGATGATTTCGTAGGTTCCTCAAGAGTATTTAAAGGAAGTGTCCTTAGACTCCTATTTATTTATAATGTTTGTCAATAACTGTTCGTGGTAGAAAATATTCCAACGCTTCCCTGCTTTATACAGACACTGGTCTAAAGGCTTTTTTTTGCATAAAAGTAGAGTGATTGGTTTGAAAGTAGAGTGGTTGGTTTGGACTCTTTACAGCCAGATAGTCGTCGACTCCGGCGACGTTCTTCTCACAGATGGATCATCCGTGGTCTTTTTGTGCCATTCCAGCATTCGTTTCGCGCTGCTCAGACGATCTAGCGCTGTGTTGGACGGACAGTATACTGCTGATTAGCTCTTTGTTCCGTTTTCCTAAAAAACCTACATTAGGTCTCGGCGAATCAACTCTGCCTGACTCGAGAGAAACGGGCTTCCTTTCGTCGATTCTCTAAATGTCGGTCTCTTTTTCTCTCAGCCGTCTTTTTATTGAGCCGCTGAACCTTTGGCCGCCCTAATTTAGCCGCCTCTATGGACATCTGTATCTTATGCCTAGGAGCTAAATCGTAGCGGGCAAGGTCGCTACACTAGTCTACGTCCCTATTTTTCCGTGATGTTTATATGGCGATTTCAAGAACACGAATCTGCTGGCATGAACCTGCCCTGCGTCCTTGTCCAACAACTCCTGACAGGTACGCATGGTGTTGTTTCGCTTTTTGGTACGGAGCTGTCGCGCCATACTAGGACGTTTTCCACTAGCAAACATTTCAGCGCCTTGGCCTCGTATTGTGCGGTCATGAATCTGCAAGCAGATCTCTGCGTCGTCATCCGCTGGATTCGATGTAGACATCTCCGGCACTCCAAGGTACTGGCTGCTTTGTATCACACTGGAGCAGCATACCGCAAGATGGAATCTATTACTGCGGCCAGCAATAGGTTCTGTCGACTGCCTCTGCACATCGCTTACCTACAACGGGATCTCGGACAAGCCTCTCTTCAGACTCCAGATGAGCATCACCTCGGTCTTCGTGGAGGCCAGCTCCAGGTGAAACCGCCTCCTCCGCTCACTATAATGACTCCCCGCGTCTTACCGGAGATCAGAAGCACGACGATCTGGACCTCCACAAGCAACACAGCAGCCAGTATGTACACTGTCGTAGATCACGCTCCAAAGGTTGGAGCCGAGCAAGGACGCCTGACGAAAAACGTCGCCTGTCATCAGCTTCGTAAACAAGCTGCCTGTTTTTCATTTAGCACTGAAGGATCCGCTGCGAAGGAAATGAAACTTCCTTCTCACTCAGCGTCGTGGCTCCGCTGGTTTTGGTTGTCGGTCATGACCAGCTTGCCCACCTCTAACATCTTCTTGCCTGTAACGTAGATCTCTGTAACGGGCGTTCTTTCCGTCCCACTTGTCTGATCATCGACACTCATCACCAGTTGTTACTAGTCACCAGTACACATCACGCACACCGTGCATTAGTAGCCACAGGTTAACGACACGCACACCAACCTCTACCAGACACCGCCTTCCTGCACACACACTAAATAACACTGACCGTCACCCCACGACACGCGCACCTGCGCACGCTGCTCCAGACGCGTCTGCATGTGCTTCCGCAATCTCGATGAACCACACACTGGACGATACCGCTCATGCTCCTAATTCGACACTGGTCGATGGCACGTCTCAGGCCAACCGCACAGCCACTCCGAATCTCCACCAGGCTACACTCGATCGCTTTTTTCACGGTTAATCGCTCGTCACTGATCGATTACCAACCGCGGTACAGGTCCTGTTTCAATCCTGCAGCTACTTCGTATCACGCACCATGCACCACTGTGACGCTCTACTACCAAAACGTACGAGGACTGCGCTCGAAGACAGATGAATGTTGGCTTTCTGTATCTGCCTCCGACTTCGATGTAGTGGTGCTTACAGAAACCTGGCTCGTCCCTAGCCTACCCACATCGTTGTTATTTGACGACAGCTATCGTGTTTACCGTTGCGATCGTAGTGTGGCTAATAGCACATGCTCTCGCGGCGGTGGTGTGTTGATTGCTTGCTCTCGTTCTCTGACGTCACGGGAATTCCCAACGGAGTACTCGTCGCTAGAGCTAACATGCGTCATCGTTCAGCTTGGAAATATACGTGTCTTCATCGTTGCAGCATATGTACCCCCCAAGCTTTCTGCTAATTCATCTACGCTCCGTGAACTCGAGGACTGCATTAGTTCGCTATGCTCGATTGTTAATCCTGGTGATGGTGTCCTTCTGCTCGGGGATTTTAATCAGCCAGATATATGCTGGTTGCCTGTTCAGCCGGATCCGGAATTGCCGTTTTTATCATACGAGCCGCGAACGCGTTCCACGCTTTCTGCACGGTTTGCTGACGGAATGCATCAATGCGCTCTTTATCAACTGAACTCCTGCGCTAACTCTCTCGGTCGAGTTTTGGACCTGGTATTTGCAAACAGCGTCGTCGCATCCGCCTGTACACCAATTGTCACCAGCGATACCCCACTGCTTCCTATGGACCGAGTTTCCTGGAAACTGATAGGACGCCAGGCCTTGTCTACAAGACGTGCTCCGTAGGAGCAGGCCAGGAAAGAAGAAGAGAAGTAAGTTAATAATTGTTAAGCTCTCGCGGCAGACAAGTAGCTTTAATATATAATAATAATAATAATAATAATAACCATTCATAGTTCATGACATAGTTCATGGGGGCGGCCCGATGGTAGATGCGACAGCGGCGCCGGTCTTCACACGGCAGGACCGGGATTCAAGTCTCATCTGGGCCGTTCCCCCATAGTGAGGATTGACTAACCAACTATGCGGTATCAATTAGTCTAGTAAGCCAGAAATGGCAGGCATGACCTTAAGAGGCCGTTAGGCCAAGAAAGAAGAAGAGACATCGGGAGTGCAGTTTCACCGGTTTAGGAAGCATTTCATATGAAAATGTAAAGAAAAGTGAACCATAGTTTTGGCAAGCCGTGGATGTTTTATGGTATTTGGGCGTATTTAATACAATAAAATCAAAACTAGAAAAAAAGTACTGCAATAGTAAAATATAGTGTAGTTAGTCTTGGCTCTAGTTCAATCTGTGTTATACATTATACAGGGTTAGAACGCTATCATGCTTGGGTGATGATTTCGTAGGTTCCTCAAGAGTATTTAAAGGAAGTGTCCTTAGACTCCTATTTATTTATAATGTTTGTCAATAACTGTTCGTGGTAGAAAATATTCCAACGCTTCCCTGCTTTATACAGACACTGGTCTAAAGGCTTTTTTTTGCATAAAAGTAGAGTGATTGGTTTGAAAGTAGAGTGGTTGGTTTGGACTCTTTACAGCCAGATAGTCGTCGACTCCGGCGACGTTCTTCTCACAGATGGATCATCCGTGGTCTTTTTGTGCCATTCCAGCATTCGTTTCGCGCTGCTCAGACGATCTAGCGCTGTGTTGGACGGACAGTATACTGCTGATTAGCTCTTTGTTCCGTTTTCCTAAAAAACCTACATTAGGTCTCGGCGAATCAACTCTGCCTGACTCGAGAGAAACGGGCTTCCTTTCGTCGATTCTCTAAATGTCGGTCTCTTTTTCTCTCAGCCGTCTTTTTATTGAGCCGCTGAACCTTTGGCCGCCCTAATTTAGCCGCCTCTATGGACATCTGTATCTTATGCCTAGGAGCTAAATCGTAGCGGGCAAGGTCGCTACACTAGTCTACGTCCCTATTTTTCCGTGATGTTTATATGGCGATTTCAAGAACACGAATCTGCTGGCATGAACCTGCCCTGCGTCCTTGTCCATCAACTCCTGCCAGGTACGCATGGTGTTGTTTCGCTTTTTGGTACGGAGCTGTCGCGCCATACTAGGACGTTTTCCACTAGCAAACATTTCAGCGCCTTGGCCTCGTATTGTGCGGTCATGAATCTGCAAGCAGATCTCTGCGTCGTCATCCGCTGGATTCGATGTAGACATCTCCGGCACTCCAAGGTACTGGCTGCTTTGTATCACACTGGAGCAGCATACCGCAAGATGGAATCTATTACTGCGGCCAGCAATAGGTCCTGTCGACTGCCTCTGTACATCGCTTACCTGCAACGGGATCTCGGACAAGCCTCTTTTCAGACTCCAGATGAGCATCACCTCGGTCTTCGTGGAGGCCAGCTCCAGGTGAAACCGCCTCCTCCGCTCACTATAATGACTCCCCGCGTCTTACCGGAGATCAGAAGCACGACGATCTGGACCTCCACAAGCAACACAGCAGCCAGTATGTACACTGTCGTAGATCACGCTCCAAAGGTTGGAGCCGAGCAAGGACGCCTGACGAAAAACGTCGCCTGTCATCAGCTTCGTAAACAAGCTGCCTGTTTTTCATTTAGCACTGAAGGATCCGCTGCGAAGGAAATGAAACTTCCTTCTCACTCAGCGTCGTGGCTCCGCTGGTTTTGGTTGTCGGTCATGACCAGCTTGCCCACCTCTAACATCTTCTTGCCTGTAACGTAGATCTCTGTAACGGGCGTTCTTTCCGTCCCACTTGTCTGATCATCGACACTCATCACCAGTTGTTACTAGTCACCAGTACACATCACGCACACCGTGCATTAGTAGCCACAGGTTAACGACACGCACACCAACCTCTACCAGACACCGCCTTCCTGCACACACACTAAATAACACTGACCGTCACCCCACGACACGCGCACCTGCGCACGCTGCTCCAGACGCGTCTGCATGTGCTTCCGCAATCTCGATGAACCACACACTGGACGATACCGCTCATGCTCCTAATTCGACACTGGTCGATGGCACGTCTCAGGCCAACCGCACAGCCACTCCGAATCTCCACCAGGCTACACTCGATCGCTTTTTTCACGGTTAATCGCTCGTCACTGATCGATTACCAACCGCGGTACAGGTCCTGTTTCAATCCTGCAGCTACTTCGTATCACGCACCATGCACCACTGTGACGCTCTACTACCAAAACGTACGAGGACTGCGCTCGAAGACAGATGAATGTTGGCTTTCTGTATCTGCCTCCGACTTCGATGTAGTGGTGCTTACAGAAACCTGGCTCGTCCCTAGCCTACCCACATCGTTGTTATTTGACGACAGCTATCGTGTTTACCGTTGCGATCGTAGTGTGGCTAATAGCACATGCTCTCGCGGCGGTGGTGTGTTGATTGCTTGCTCTCGTTCTCTGACGTCACGGGAATTCCCAACGGAGTACTCGTCGCTAGAGCTAACATGCGTCATCGTTCAGCTTGGAAATATACGTGTCTTCATCGTTGCAGCATATGTACCCCCCAAGCTTTCTGCTAATTCATCTACGCTCCGTGAACTCGAGGACTGCATTAGTTCGCTATGCTCGATTGTTAATCCTGAGAGAGAGAGAGAGAGAGAGAGAGAGAGAGAGAGAGAGAGAGAGAGACGTGGAAAGTAGGAAGGCAGGTGAATTCAATTTTCCATGCCCGACCTCAAATCCCTCGTTCACCTTTCATCACACCGGTGTCAGATTGAGGTTTGGTGTGGGCCCGATTGGCACTGCCCGGTTTGAGCTGGCTACAGCGAGGTTCGGTAGCTTCAGTGCCAGCAGCATCAACATTATCGTAATCTTGTTTATTGCACACCATTTGCGTCTTGCGAAAGGGTGGAGCTCGGTGGAGCTGTACGAAGCAAGGCAGCAACGTTAATCTCACACCGAAGCGACAAATACTGCGACAAAGTCGCGAAATACGCCTCCAGCCGTAAAAGGGGCGTAGATCCGTGTCGCGGAAAGGATCTGGAAAGCTGGAAACCATCCACACCCACCGACCATCGTGATAGCTGGCGTCTCAGGCGTCGGGTGAAGATTGTAAGCCACCAACGAACCATTTGTCTTGTTGATTTCCGGGCTCTTCGGGCCCGTTTTTCAGGCAGCACACTCTTACGGCCGTTCTGCCGAAACACGGGCGAGAATGTAGAAACAAAAACTGAGACATTACAAGAACGTGTGATTGTGAGTGGAGCTGTATGTGGTTGTGTCTGTGTGTGTGTATGTGGGTGCTGCTTCTGATGCCACCGATTACCCGGCAGGGTGACAGGTGACAGTGGTGGTTCGATGTTTTGTGGACCTTTTGTTCGATGAAAAATGATCCAAAAGCCGGAGGTTGTGCAAAGGACATCGATTGCCGGGACACCAATTCCTTACCGCTACACGGTGGAACGGGGAATATCCTTTTGCCAGCGGACCAAAACTAACATTATTGGATGTGGTTGTAGCGTGACGGTGGTAGGCAGGCATCAACCGCACAGGTGAGCCACGCGGTGAGCCCACGACCAGCGAACATCGCCCGAGCATTCTCACTCTCAGCCCTCCCCAAGTGTTCTTATGTGTGTCCCAGGCGTTGCGTGTGAAGTTGACCAGAAGTAAGTCGTTTCCGGCGTCCCCTTCTGACAGTTGGTTTCCTTTGGTGCGAGCGCCGTTTGCTGGAGACTCGACTCGAGTGCGATGAAAGATATTCGAGCCTGGGCGTGCGGATTACCACGGGGGCTTTGGTCGGTATTTTATGGGCCCGATTGGTTGGCCGTTGTACACCATTGAATCTGAAAGAGAAATGTGTGTGATGCTTGTGCACGGGGACAAGAATGCTTGTCTCTAAGCAGATGAACGGTGTTGATAGTATGTGAACGCACCAGCACCGTACTAGAATCGTTTTTCATTTTTATGCTTTAATAAATTATGTGTGTACTGTTTCATACGATAAAGTTGATAAAAAGAGATTCTGTTGTACTCCTTTCAATTATGAAAAGCAATGAAACAGTATTGCTTGTGATGATTGTTGGTAATACAACATTATTCTGTTTCTAGAGCCTCAAACCTATAGCCACTTATCAAATAATAGGTAAATAGAGAGCTAGATATAGAATATTTTGCAAATTGCTATCTTCATATAAAGATTTGAGGCCTTGTTTGAGAAACTATAGCGGCTTAACTCCTTCTAACATACATCAATAAGTCAAAAAGGTAGTCCTACAATAATAAATTTCAATAGTACTACGCGTGAATATTCTACAGAAAAAATAAAGATAAAATTATATACATAATTATTCGTTTATTTATAGAGGCTTTAGGTCTTAGAGACCTCATTCGCCCAAAATATGTAATAAAAGGGGTGGCTCGGTGGTAGATGCGACAGCGGCGCCAGGTCTTCACACGGCAGGACCGGGTTTCAAGTCTCATCTGGGCCGTTCTCCCATAGTGAGCACTGACTATCCAACTATGCGGTAACAATAAGTCTTGTTCGGATTGTCTCTCGTCAAATGATTAGTCGCGTGGTTCTTCTTAGAGGTTCTCCTACGTTGAGAAAACATTTTATTCTCTCTCTTCCTGCTCAACGGTTCCAACCGGTTCGAAACAGAGCGGTTAACCGTTTTACCCTATTAACAAAACACTCTAATATGCCACTTTTCGAAGCCTTACAAGTCTAGTAAGTCAAAACTGGCAGGCATGACCTAAGAGGTGGTTAGACCAAGAAAGAAGAAGAGAATAAAAGCAAAGAGAATTTAATATCATTATTTATCGATTTTTGAATAGATTTTTCAGTGGTTAATATAATATAGCGAAATATGCCAGTGCCTGCTCATATGGGTAACTACACTAAGAAGAGGACTACGTATCATAAATGGACGGTATGACATACTTAAGTGCATGTGTGCGTATGTGTCAAAGGATAAACGTTGAAAAGATCGTTAAGCGTCGATAGAGTTCTCTTATTCTGCGAGATTTCGAGCAATAAACACCCTACCGAGCCTCGATTCATCATTATAGAAAAGGTGAGTAAAACAGAATGATGATTGTCCAACCCTTGGATAAGAAAAGCGTCCTCAAAGTCGGAGCAATTGATAGATCTTAAAGAGTATGGATTTCCGTTTGAGTCATTTCACTTACTTAATATTAAATTCGCAGAAAAGGAAGCATAATCTGCAAAACTATGCAGTTTATAGCACCTTGAAGGGGAGGAGAATTAGAAGGTATTATTATAAAATAAAACGTGATAAGGATAAGGACACAAAGAAGAGAATCTTTGATGAGTTACTGAAGTGTAATGTGTGGAAATGAATAAAAGTAAACGTGTATCAAGACAACGATAAGGTTTATTGATAAGAATTGACGAGATCTAGGTAAGAGTGTTAAAAGTGGAGTATTGAGGAAAGAATCGTTGAGTTTACAAAGCCAGATCATGACATTCTCACCAGATTATCGAGTAATAACACAAGTAACAAGTAGACTTTTTAAATTCATTTTTCTTTTAGAATGTTTAACTCGATCGTGATCTTTTTGCTCTTCTCTCGATTGCTCTGTTTTCTTCATATATCATATTTCATATATCATAAATCATATTTCATACTACGCCATCTACTCCTCACCAGACGGTCTTTTAGAGTTTTTAACTGATAAATAGTTTCAAATCTATTCAATCGTTGAGCTTTTGCATTAATAAATTCGTGCTTCTTAACATACTTTTTTTCTCATTTGCCCATCACACAGCAAGCCTTTGTTGCATTGCAGAACATTTATTAGGAACATTGATCCCTCACTTTATTGAAATGGTCGAAAGAAAGGCTAAGTGTATGCTCTTGTTCTTCGTTCGTTAGCTCGGCCAGTCTTAATTTTCCCACCATCCAATCAATTACCGTTGAGTCCCGGACCATGCTTCGCCATCGGCTTAGCTTCCGAGCGAGAGAGCGAGTGTTGAGTGCATTACCGGACAGGAAATTGTGATGCGGCAGCTTATTGAAATTTCCAATCCCTGCGTCAGGAGGCCCCGTTTTGATCAGCAAAGAACAGAGGAACAGATGAAATTGAAATAAGGAAGCCAAAGACCGCCGCATCACCTTCCGACCTAGTTGGGTGTACTAATTTGCACCTTCCTTCTGTTTCTAGCCATTAGCTCCTGCTCTCTAAATTTAGAATCTTCGGCCGTGCCCTTCGACGCCGGGCACAGTAAGACACGTTGCCACAACGGTACCGTTTAAATGCTTTGTTTACCCTGCTTAAAACCGGGCAACAGGACACGCACAGGGCGGGAGCGGATTTGGCCGGACAAAAGGCATCAAGGATCGAGCCGCCGTAGGACAGTAAGTACTTTGGTCGACAGGAAACACAATTATTTCTAACTTTATTACCGCATTCGACGTCACGTAGTCACGGTCCCGCCTGGGTCGGTCTTTGCCACGGGATCAGATTTCCACGGCCACGTCCGTGCGCTGCGTCCGTAGGAGCAAACAGCTGAACTGGCAATCAGAGCCCGTTTTGACTGTTTGCTTGTTTGCTCACGGTGCTCCTGATGACGGACCATGTCCGGATGGTGCGAGTCAGTGTGTGTGTGTGTGTGTGTGTGTGTGCTTGTGTGAGTTGGAGGTTCGTCCCGATTACGTTGCCAACTCAGGTATGATACCTGAACCTTCCAGTGTGAGTGTCTACAGTGACGGCGCATTTCATCAGTCACCGTGCTGGTATGGGACAGTTTCAAGCCATCTTGCACGACATCGCTCAGACGTTTCTTCCCGTAGAGACGACAAACGACAGCTTCTCGATTGGTACGAGCTGTCGTGTGTCCCGTTTCCCGGCGCACTTGCTCTCTTTTCTCCTCCCGGAAAAGCCTCGGTAGATGGTAAGGTTGCCTTAGTTAGCCCAAAACCAAGGTTTGGCGTCTGTTGTTGACTGCATTTTTTGTGCGACAACAACGGACAGCCGGCAGCTGCCAGGGAATGAGCTTACAATCTGTGCACTTCCGGTGAGCTTCCCTTTTTTTTAGCGGGAACGGGAGATATTTGAGCTCATTACAATCAGTCGAGTAAGTCCGGTTGATAGGGAACTTGAAACTCTGGATGACAGTTTTTGTGGCGATTGTAACAGATGGTCCACTTGAAGTAGCATATGGAAGTGGAGTTTCACATGCAACAAGGAAACCTTTTTTGAAAGATTGTTATAATATTTAGATATTGATTGATTGATCCTGAAGTAAAATGGTTGCTTTCGTTTCAATGTGACTTTATTGCTAACTGACTTATGAATTAATTAAAGTCGATCTTCTGATGACCTCGAGAAATTTGAAGTGCGACAAGTTCAGTTTTGATACTGCTGTTAGTTACAAGAAATCTAAAGCAAAGCTTGTGTCCAAGAAATCTAAGTATAAGTCTTGTCTAGGGTGAAAATGTTCAAATATGTTAGCAAACATTGATGTTATTAATCGTACGGGTGAAGGTCTTTGTTAGTCATGTATAAACTATTACCTTACGGAATTTTACTAAGTCACTCTCAACAAGTTAACTTACTATATTAGTAACTGAATTAATAATCCATTGATGCTGATTGTTCTTTACTTTTCAACAGCAGATAAATACATCAAACTACACAAGGAAAGCAAACAAAATGGGCGACGGAATAGCAAAAGATCCACAAATCCCGTGACATCATTTACAGCTCAATTCTGGCCCTCCGGGGGTTGTGTTGCCGGATCGTGTCTGTTACATATTTTGTGCGCTTTGCACACCATCCCAGCGCCGAGCCGTGGTGCTCGTAATGAAATTAAATTGTTTTTGTTTACTCCCGCTCTCGGCCGGTTCTGCGTTGCAGAAAAGTTCTAATCCGCTTACTGACCGCTTCGTTTTTGTGCCGATTCGTGGTCCCGCACACAGCCAGACTCATCCGTCATCTGACGTGATGGACAGTATCACGGGCGCACTGCGAGAAAAGTTCCCTGTTCATTCATTTCGTTAGTTTTGGACGTTCGGCAAACGGTTCGACTGGCGGGTTCTTTGGAGTTGAGGTAGCTCGCTTAGAAAGGAACCTTCGGAGGAGCCGTTCGGAGAAACAGTAGTAACCACCCGCTCCCGCACGGGTATGTGAGGCTTCACCTCAGGGCTAGGGATTTATTGAAGCATTTGTTACATTCCATCTTCCCTTACCAGCCGAGTGTCAAAGGACATTGCGGCCGGTCTGGTCGAGGACTCTCGCCCATCCCGACTCTCGATAATCCCGAAGGAAAAAAGTTATAGCATCGTGTTGGTGAATCAAATGAAACAACGGTGCGTTGGTAGGGGGTGAGCGTTGGGATGCTCAGACCCAGACCCAACAGTTGGCTAATCCCTTTGCCCGGTTGAGTTACACTAAGCTGTCCTGCTGGTGGCCGAGGCCGAACGAAAGAAACTGTCTCCGGAGCTACTGGACACGAAGGCGCGTGGAATTAGAGCAGTAAATTGAGAAATGGCTAATACCCTACAGGAGCTGCTGTGGCACGAAATGTTTGTATGCGATGATACGTTTCCGGATCTGCTTTGGTGCGGGAAATCGGCTGTGCCGGCAGACGAGCCGAAACGAGATGAATTGGCTGAAGGAGATGAAATGCATACAAAGCGGTAATTATAGGCTAGAGTTGTTTGAAATTAGTAAGTGAGCGTATTGAGTGACAATGTGCAAGTAACGTGAGAGAGAAGGATGGGAAAGGACAAAAAGAGGATCAACAAAGTCTATTTGGGAATGTGCTGATAGGTTGTATTCTTTCAATAGTTGTAATTTGTTACCTTATTCTAGGTGGTAAGTTATAACTCAGTTTTAGCTGGATTCAGTGTCAGTGTCTCAGTTGAAAGTTTTGAAACATTCTGTAATTCATCCTGTACATAACAATCCTTTTAGGAGATGAGATCTCTTCAACCTCTAATAAGGTGAGATCCCATCGACTAAGAAATATCTTTGGATTAAGCTTAAATAGCTCAAATAGCCAGTAGCTTAAATTTCTTACAAGGCAAGAAATTTCACATCCAAACTTCTGGTAGACGAGGTTTTATAAATGATTCATGCACCTTCGATTACAAGGTCTCGTGAATGATGAGATTCTTTGAGAACTAAACCACTATACAAGTTAAGACTGTTTGGAATATGAGATTCAGTGAATGAAAATGGTCTTTTGGACGCCGAAGATCCCTGATCGTCGACGATTCTTGGTATTCGAGGCCTCTTAGACTACGACGTCGCTTGATCGTAGTCTGAATACGGCTGCTAATGATATAAGGACGAAGAAGTCTCTTCAAAGACAAACCTTTTGCGACGTAACATCTCTTAACCGTGTTGATCGTGAAGGCAGCGTGGAAGATAGCCTTACCTGATCGACAGTTGTATTGGTTTCAACTATAAGATAAATAGGCATCCTAGAAAACAAAGTTCTAGGACTGCCGAATTTTACCACTGCTCGCAATCCTCCACTAATTAGATTGTATCATTATTTATTTTTATTATTTATGTTTCTTATTACTGACACAGGCTACATAAATTTGACAACATAGAATTAGAGTATTCTCAAAGAATTTTTCGTTACATAATTCAAGTAAATAAAATCATCCTCGAAAATATATGTTTAGCAAGCTAATCAAAACTCCCTACAAGCATTGGCTTGTAACACATTGACGAAATGTGTTGAATGGCGATTTTAATATCGAAAAGATGAAGGCCGGAGCTCATGAGGCGTATCAAGCAAATAAATGGGTAGTTCGAACCATATCGAGTACGATGACGATCAATGGCAAGTAGAGGGCGCGAACGCAGTGAGCGCGTTAATATCGCATAAAAATTTAGTGACGAAATGAAACAAGAAGCAACGATTGTGTGAAGTAGAAAACCTGATATAAACTTTGGCATAAGATCTCTTACTTACTTACTTACTTATCAGGCGCTTCAACCGCTTCGCGATCTTGGCCTGCTGCAACAATCCTCGATACCGCTCACGGTCTAGCACCGTCGTCTGCCAATCAATTATCCCGGCCGTTCTGGCGGACGCATCTACGCCATCACTCCATCTCAGTTTGGGCCTACCACGCCTCCTCTGTCCATGTGGACGGCCTAAAAGGACTTTACGGGCTGGGTCGTCCGGTGCCATTCTCATGACATGACCAGCCCACCGGAGCCCGGCGAGCCTAATTCGCTGTACGATGGTGAGATCACCGTACAGCTCATAGAGCTCGTCATTGTAGCGGCTCCTCCATTATCTCCAGATCCTCCAGATATCTAATGAGATCAAAATCTCTCGCTCTCTATATATGAGAATAAGAAAATGTCTCTTAATTGAAGTGTTGAAAGCGATAATGGTAGCTAGACGTGTGTTTTGATGGTCCAAAGAGTTTCCTAAACACAAATCTTATATAGGATGGTTTGTCATGAACAAGATGAGCACCATACTGCGTTTTCATTTTCAACGATAGAACGCACAAGAGTAAATTAGAGAACTTTGACACATCTTGAGTCTTTAAAGTTAAAGTAGGGTTTAAAGTTTAAAGTCGCTTTAAAAATCCTAGACATTTCCATTGCCTAACTCGTTATCAAATTTATGTGCTTATCACAAAAAAATCACAAAAACAAAAAAATTACAAAATACGCAGATTGTACTTAGCAAGATATGTTTGTAGCATTTATTCGGTAATGCAAGTTACAGTGGACACTAACGTACTAAACGGTGCGAGATGATTTCGGTATCTCTTCGTTTTCTCAAGCATTTTCGATCACATTTTTTACAACTTCTTAGACACAAGAAAAATTCTTACAAAAATTGTGATAAAATTATAAAATGCAAACAAGAAATGTTTCATAAAACCCCATAAAACCAGATTAAATAATGTGTGTTCAATCTTAAATATTTCCTCACAATCAGTGCATCTGTTGCTCCGCTTAACACTTTTCAACCCCAAACCATCAATCGACTTTTGTCGTTCGTGCAATTTACGCTCATCAATTCAAAGTCACCATCCAACAACCGACACACAAAACATGGCAAACTCTTCCTTCCTGCTTATGAATCGACGCGCGATCATCCCGGAAAGTATCATCATTATCCGAAAATTTGTTTTCTATTGGTCCACCCCGAAACACCTTCGAGCTGGGCCTCGACAGAAAAGCAAAAAAAAAACATCTTCCGGATAAGCAAACGAAACGAAAAAAAATGTAAACAATCTCAAAAAGAAAATTCTTCAGACGGCGAGTTGTTGTTTTTTGCTCGTTCAACTGCATTAAGGATGTTGGACCCACGCGAACAAATCGAAGAGCACAAAAAAACGGGTTATTTACCCAAGCTGAGATGAATTTCATCAACGAAAGAAGCAAACTGAAATGTGGGACGGAAAATAAAGAACGAAAACATCGTGGACCCCCCCTTCATGCAATCACCCACAAACGGTCACGACGGTCATGGTCGGTCGGTCGTTTTTTTTTCTTTCGGTTCGTGTCGGATGACAAAAAACACAAGAACTTTACCAGACCGAAACATGCAGACCGCCCCCTTGATTGAGGATGCGGATGCATGAAATCAATCATTTCCGTGCGATATAGGATGGCATCGTTGGCGTGTCTTCTCTCGCACTCTTGACACAGACGCAGGCCTATGTAAACACTGGACGCCGCTTGAGACAGTTTGCATTTCTCTGTTGTGCAGAGTTTCGTAACGCCAAGACGAGTGGAAGTCTCGAGCAGGTGACCTCACTCAATAGTGGCCGGTACAACACTGTCCCATCCGCACAAAGGATTCATGAAGGTGAGGTACGCGAGACAGTACGAAGGTGTTCGGGATTTTCCGAGGCTTGCCCTACAACCGTGAGGGGAAAATCGTGGCACGAAGCGAAGGACTTCAAACGAGAGAAAAAAGCTTCTTTTCGTACTGAAAGCTTTCGTTTCGTGTAGTTCGAAAATGAGGGGAACGTTAAGCAACCTAGGGAGAGAGAGCGAGCGTAAGCTTTATCCAGGACATCCGTCAGTTCAACCTGTCCTGTTGGAGAGTGGTTGCATTTTTCACTGTGCCTGAATGTTCGGAGCGAAAACGGTGGCATTTTCCCCTCTCCAAAAAATCACCAGACTTCGAATCGGCTCCAGGTGTTTCGTGGGCATGCAGTTTTCGGTGATGGGTTTTCGGTTCAGTGTACGGTTTGGCATCGAGCCCGAAGGACACGCACAAAGGATACGCTGTTACCGTGTGCCGGCAATTTCTCAGCGCCAAGCGTGTCAATGCCACCTGCGTTTGACCAGGTGGCCACTGTGTGCAACGGTGAGCATATACCGGCGGGAGAACATTGTGCGAGTATGCGTGTGTGTTTGTGGGTGCAAAATGCAAAACATTGTGTGTGTGTCACAAAAAGGAAAATTAAACAACGGAAATGTGTGGTTACAACAACACTACGGTACAAAGAACCGTAGCAAAAGGAGTGTGAATAAAAGTTGGAACGAAATTTATGTGCAAAACTCTCCCCATCCCTGTGTTCGGGTCGAGTTTGGTGACGGGATTTTGCCCGAAGGCTTCGATGTTGTGTGTGGGTGACACCGAAAGGAAACATTAACTTTTCTTTCCACCCCCCCTCCCCTATTTAAACTTCACCCAGCAGCAAGGAATGATGGATGGTGGGGAAAGGCGTGGGGTGTGAAAGGTTGACCGGTTGATTATGTGATCCGTGGCCAAGTTGAACCTAGAAGAAGAAATAGCGGTGTTACCGAAGTTATAAACCCGCCCGCCCATTCATCTTGTGGCTACTGTACCGGGCGAGTGGTGTGTATGTGCATGTGTAGGTGTGTGACAAGCGAGACAGTGGGCTGACGGGTAAAAGAAATGAAAGGATTTATTGGAATTGTTACCGGATGTACAAAAATGCCGGAGCATGTAACGTATTAATCCAAAACAATAAAACAAAAAGAACGCCTCAATGTATGCTATTTAGCCGATTGAAATTTGAAGCGAGCAGCTGGATTTAAGGCTGCCTAAAAGTATGCAAAATGATGTATCCTTTAAAACATTACGATATTGGATCCTTTTCAATGCTTGCTTTCGGCTAATAGAATGAGTATAATATCGTAGCAATAAACTAGTACACGGTTGGATGTTTATGTTGTGGTTCTGTGGTGGTGCATTGTGGCAGTAAACACGTTTTATATTGTTGTGCATTTACAGTTCCCACAAAGCTATAATTGGATAGATATCCAGCACAAACCACATATCTATTTTACCTAATTCAAACAAATCCCACAAGTGCACCCAACGAGCGAAACTGAATGCAAATAGGAGCAAAAACACGAGCTATTGATAACATATCCAAACACTGTTTCCAATATTCCACACATTCGTAAACAGCTTCGGGCAACCAAGTGCACCAGTGGATGGAAACACAGATCAACATTGTGTGATGTTGTGCCGACATACAGGCAATTTCCAATTCTACAAGCTCTGACGCGTCAAAGTGCGCCAACTTACGAAGTACAGGAGATACAAACGTGCACAAATACAAAAAAGGGATGCCCTAGGATGCATCGAACAAAAGATAACGTTTGGAGCAATTTCGGTATGGCCCTGAACCCAACACACAAACCCGCACAATTCCAATAGGCAACAGCGCACCCATACACACACCGAAGCAAAAAAAAAAAAGGTTCCAACAAAAAAAAAGGTCGACCAGGAAATAAGTCCTTCGAGAGAGGAAATTGTAATAAAACTGAATGGAGCGAACTGACACCTCTAATCAAAGGCTCATTCACATCAATCGTGTTTTGGATTTCTGTGCTGTTTTTTTTTCTCTTTTCCTTTTTCCCTTTTTTTGTTGTTGTTGTTGAGTGGCCCAAAAGGTTGTTACTGTTGCCCGCTCAATATTTGCCTAGTGTGGTTGAGGTTGTGCGAAATGGGAATAAAACAGCACCGAAAAAAAAACAGGCTGGGCTCCATTTTGTAGCACTACACCGAGCATACAACACGTGCAAAAGAAAAGGATAATTGTGGCTGCGAATGTTTGTGTGTGTGTGAGAGTGTTAAGCCCATATCGTTGAATAAACACGCTGTTTTGGGTGGGTTTTGATGGTGGAATCGAGAAAAAAACGAGCCGGGCGACATAATTGACGTTCGATTCTGCTTCACACACCATCCGATTCGGCATGGGCCATAGCTAGCCCATGGTTTTACTGTGTGTTTACTGCTCTACGACGATGCAACGTGGTGCTGAACAAAGTGATAGAACCGTCAGCCAGCGACGATAAAGCTGTGAATTGCCGATAGAGCGTAACATGATCACAAAGCATCGATATGCTAATTATGTGTCTCTTGCTGTTCGTCGATGAGTTCGTGTGTTTGTGTGTAGTGTGAGAAAGGTTTTTTCGCCCTAAAAGTGTGTCGGAAGGTGACTAAACGGTGATTGGAGTGGTGCACAAGCTCCAGAGTGATAAAACGAGTTGTGGTTTGCTAAGCAGAGCCGTTTGTGCTCACGTCATTCTGGAGGGTGAAAATTTTGGTTCCAAAAATAGATCCAATCATATGGTGCCGGGAGTTCGAAGGAAGGGCTTTGTGGAGTGGTTCACACACAAAGCGGAAATCAAAAGGTGTCGCAACGTGTCCCGCACAACAGTTACGATTGATGACACCCGGGTAAGTGACACACATTTAGACGTACGGAAATAGCTTGTTCGGTGGAAATGAGTTGTGACAGGTCACTTGCATGGCGCGCACGAGAAGTCTATGAACTCGACTGTCAAACGTCTGCTCATCATATGTTAGCGCCGGGAGGCACTACCGGAACCACCGAATGTTCCTACCCGACAAAAATAGTAAACTAGGTCAAACAGGCACTGTAGCAGAGAAGCATTTGTTCAAACAAACCAGGCTCATGTCCCAAAAAGTTCGCTGACCGACCACCAACCGAACGTCCGAATGGGTTATAAACGGACGCTAATGAAAGGTGGTTAAGGGGATGAGAATTAACACGAATATCCTTTTCGATGTTTGGGGACATTCGCCAAAAAATAGGAGCTCGGAAGAAGGTGATAAAAAACACCATAAATGAACGACGCTCAAATGCCCGCAGTGGTTGCGGTTTGAGGCTTCTTAGCCCCAGGAACCATATAACACACACGGAGATGAGCCCACTCAGGTATTTTATTTTACACACCGTGTCTTCTTTTGTGTACCGTCCATCCCTGTGAATGTCTGTGTGTGTTGAAATGGCTTTAGTACAGCAGAATCTCGCTCCGGACACATTTCTCTACAATACCCATATGCAATGTGTTGGAGTGTCCAGGGAGCAAAGTACACTCAAATTGCTTTCCCAGGAATGTACGAAAGATTCGGGCCCGAGCTCATAAAATCAAGTTATGAGGTTGTTAAAAGATTGTCACCCACAGGCAACCAGGAACGGGTAAGCGCATGAAGAGGACCGAAGGAAAATGGACGCTTTGACACGTTTTCTTTGGTATACTTTCGGTGTATCATGCACTTCAGGGGCCAAAAACGCACTCGGTTCCCGGATTCTCAATTTCGGATAGCGAGAAAGGCGAGAAAATTGATCACCTATCGGAAAATCGGGAAAATGGTACCAAGCACCATACACATTGACGATCGTTCTCTCGTTAGTGGTTGGCTTTTTTTTGGGCTGATGAGAACTAGCGAGCTCGGTGTGCGCTGTACGGCTTGCTTTCTCCATTTTGGGCGATGCTGTGTAATCTGACAGATTTATGGTTCCCACACCGAACCGGCCCGTACTACCAGGCGGAAGCGGTACTCGTGCACCAGCTGCAACCAAACAAAGCAGTGTCGTCGTACCGGGGTGTTCATCCAACGGGTTCTCAGTATCCGAGCCGTGTTTGTGAGGCATTTCGATAGCAAAGCCGGGAACGGGTAAGCGCATGAAGAGGACCGAAGGAAAATGGACGCTTTGACACGTTTTCTTTGGTATACTTTCGGTGTATCATGCACTTCAGGGGCCAAAAACGCACTCGGTTCCCGGATTCTCAATTTCGGATAGCGAGAAAGGCGAGAAAATTGATCACCTATCGGAAAATCGGGAAAATGGTACCGAGCACCATACACATTGACGATCGTTCTCTCGTTAGTGGTTGGCTTTTTTTTTGGGCTGGTGAGAACTAGCGAGCTCGGTGTACGCTGTACGGCTTGCTTTCTCCATTTTGGGCGATGCTGTGTAATCTGACAGATTTATGGTTCCCACACCGAACCGGCCCGTACTACCAGGCGGAAGCGGTACTCGTGCACCAGCTGCAACCAAACAAAGCAGTGTCGTCGTACCGGGGTGTTCATCCAACGGGTTCTCAGTATCCGAGCCGTGTTTGTGAGGCATTTCGATAGCAAAGCCGGCCTCGACGTCGATACTCGAACGGTCGGAATCTACACCAAAACCTTAACATGTGCGCCATCTTCCCGGAAGTGGTCCCGGAACTGATTGCTATCTCCGCTGCCGGCGTAGTCCTGTTTCTTCGGTCCGGTACGTCTTCTTCATGGGGCTCGGTTTTACTCGGTTTGGGAAGCAGTCGCAGCTGGTGTCCTCTGGCGGTGGTTATCACAAACATAAATTTATTTCGGAAATAATGCATTTGGTGGTCCAGAAACGACGCCTGGGAAACGAACAGCAGCCGCAGGTGGAGGTGAATTAATTTTTGAAGGACATCATCTCTTCTCTTCTTCGTTTGGGTGTGTGTCCTTGTAGGAAACCCTGTTAATAGTATGGTCCTTTGTGCTGGTCATCAATTTTCGCCTTTGATCGGCGATTATTTCATGAGCGAAATTTATGTCGCTACATACTGAACCACCTCAATAAGGGCATCGACCATTTTCGGCGTGCTGAACTGGGGTTTCGGTTGATGATGTTTCTTGTTTCTTGCTGCCATCTTTTGACCCTACTCGTAACGCCGTCCTTTTCTATCGTGCTCTACAGTTCAAAGTGACAGATCAAAGTAAGGTTATCACTGCGATTGAGCACACACCGAGCACTTGCCGAATCTTTCACAACGGATAGAACTAGACAACCGAAATGCAATTTCTAGCCACCACACGACATGACCCACTACGATCGAGCATTATATGTTCACCGGATGTCACCAGATTGGCACCTTACACACACGCGCGACACACGACGTGGGCATGAAAATTTATCACATTCGATGCCCCGTTTGGGTGGTTGTCTGCGTGGCAAAACGTGTCCCAGAATGCGTTTGCCATCATCATTCTCGCTCACCGGCTTCTGGTTGCGTCTTCTTGATACGGTATGCCATGTCCAATATATTTGCCAACTGAGAGGTGGGACCACCGCATAGCTTTCTGCGTGCTTCTTGATGGATATTTTGGTCTGTGGTAGAGCATGTGCGGGATAACACATCGTATCATATGTCCACGGATGAAGCTGTTACGGGTGTTAGATTCCGATGCCGGGAAATCCGACTGGATATGGTAGAGAGAAAGCTCTCTTTTTTTTTGCTAGAGGTGACAATTCATTTTCCATTACCAGGTTTTTTTTTTATACAGTGAGCTATTGTGAAGGAGCCAGAGAGATCATTGGGTAGCGTTCTTGCAGACGGGTTGTGAAGAAGTCGTTTCACTTGAACAAAACTTGTTTTTGATGTGAATGGTATGCGTTGAGGTAAATCGTCTGGTTGGTTATTTAAATTCCTGCCAACAATGATAAAACGACGAATTTCCAAATATGTTTTAGCAAATGTTGCTACTGGTTTTCCTAGGTTTCTAGACTTTTGTGTACTTCGTAGAACAATGAGATTCAATCACATTCACAATTCACTAGTTTTCATAACTAATAACTGATAAAAATTTGTTTCTCAAAACTTCAATTGTCCTTAACTTAGACCTAGGCTATTGAAAATATCTCTGCTGAAGTTAAGTAGAAATCTCTACGTCACAATTGCCGTTCAACAAACAAACAAAAAGAGAGTTTGAAATAGTAATGTCTATCATGTCCAAGATATCAACATTTTGACGCTCAATCCATATTATACTCTGCTGTATCAGAAGGCTTTAAGAACACTGTTGTGTAAATGGATATCGTCACTAATAAGATGATTTTGTATTACTCAAGAAATGATAAAAAATGTAAAACTCGAAACACTTGTTTAGGGAAGAGACTGACTAATTGAAACTGTTTGTTCATGACTAAAATTCGAAGACGAGACGTCAAGTCAAAGCAATCAAACTCTATTGCAGTTACCTGACTTTTAATCCCAACAAATGCCTCAAATCAACTTGAGTGTATCACTAGACGCTGAGTGATATCGAAACATCGAAAAATTTGGGAAATCTTAACGAAAAATTTGATTACTTGAATTTAAGGGTAGTACAAAGACAAATACTTACTTACTTAAGAATACTTACTTATCAGGTGTCATAAAATCATGGTCTTTGACAGCTGCATTAATCCTTGATACTTCACTCACAGTGTCTTCGTTTGCTAATTCAATATCCTTGCCGTTCTGGCAGAAGCATCAACGCCATAATCCTATCTCAATTTGAGCCTATTGCCTCTGGTCTGTCTATGTGGATGGCCTTAAAGAACTTTTTTAATGTATGCGCTGGGTAGTCCAGTGTCATTCTTATAACATTACTAGACCACCAGAGCCTGGCGAGTCCAATAAGCTGCATGATGATGAGTTCATAGCACGTACAATTTGTAGAGCTCGTCGTTGCAGCAATTCGGTTGTCCGATAACGATGTGAAGAATATATTTGGTGAATTGGATTAAGACTTTATCTCAGAGGCGTATGCGTGTGCTGGGACTAGAAAGGGCAGGTATTTGAGTAGAGATGTTTCATCAGGTAGTATAGATGACTTTTGATAGCAGAAAGATGCAGATTAGGTCTATTGCAAAGGTGCAATCACCTAACTGTACATGCGAGCCATCATCATGTTGGTCTTCTCCTCGTTAATTTGAGGCTTAGTGCCGCCTGATCCATCCTTTGGTAGCGTTTTGCTATGTAGGAGAGCATCAAACCAATAATGTCTAGACCATAAGCGTATGCTAAGATCTGGATTGATTTATAAATTCCCCAAAGTTTTAAGTGATAATGACACAACTGTTCTCATTTAATTGTCGCAACGTTTTGTGTTAGTTTTTGCAACCGACTTACACCGGGTCGAAGTATTATTAAAATTACAATAAAAAAGGTTACAATACTATTTTACAATACTGGTTTAAAATAGCTCAACTATTGTAATTTTTTTTTATGTCCAAATTGTCATCATTGATATACCGTATTGGCTGCAATCATTTCGGTTAATTTTTGTAAAAGAATTATTATTTTTATGATAAAGTTTAAATACTTGTGTTAGCGAAGCCTGTCAAACACCGTTATCCTGCTTGTTGCTGCATTTGAAAATGGCGGTCCCCTTTTCATGCAATACATTCCGTGGCGTAGGCTGCAACCGAGAATAAATTTCACTTGACCGATGATGGATTGAAGGAAGGCCGTCAAACCATGCAACCGCCATGGCTATGCATGGGTGACCGAAGCTGACTTCCACGGCCAATCGGGTCACCATTGCAACCCAATTGTTCAAACACACACATACACAAATCTAGACGACACAAGGACGGTCAGAACGTACACGCATGATTTGACACAATCGTTCCGGTCACAGATGTGTCAAAATATCGATCACACAATTGAGCCATTTTGGTGAAGGAGGGTGGAATGGAGGGAGACATGAGAGGGAAGCAATCTGACACATTGATGGGGCAACATTTTAATGGTGCACCACATCGGTAGAAAACCCTCCGGTCAAAGCAATGGTGACGGTGAGTGCGAAATGTGGTTCGGCTTTAAACTGTGTATTGGAGCATTTTGTTTGTGCGAACATTGTTTCTCTTTAGCTGGGGGTTTATACAAAAGTCTAAAATAGAGCTTTTTAATAGTTGGTAAGAACAAAAAAAAATCAACTGTAAAACTGCTCAACAATTCCAATTTGTATTCATCAAACCATGTTGCATTATTACAGCTGACGCATGTTACGTGCGCGTTGCCTGCCCAGTGTGCACGAAACCATGCACATAAAATCTTCAATTGCAATTCACTGTAATTAGACCGATTAAATAATTACCCTCGGAAACGGTAAATCAAACTCTTCAAAGTGCCGTGTTGCCCATCGGATGCATCGCGCCTTCTGCGTTCGATTGCTACTTACCAGGTTCTCGGAAAAAGAACTAAAGCCTCCCTTTCGAAAATGGGTGACCCTGTTGCAGTACACACCTTAAGACTGGGGCTGGTTGACGCCCCCGTACGCTGACAAATGGATTAAAGCCACCTGCACCTGCTGGATGGTTGTACCGTAAAGCATAAGCGAGTCTCCTTCCCAGAAGTGGTCCGGAGACCCGAACTCCAACAGAAAGTTATTACATTCTATCATGAACATGGCATTCGTTTGGCATTACCACTGGAGCAGTGTTTGTGAATGGGAAGGGTTGCATTTTTCTGTGTATTTTTTTCGTTGGTTCGTTTTTATTATGCTGCCTATTTTATTGCACTCGATACGGAACAGAACGGACGAGAGCAGAGCCTTTAAAAGTGAAGCAAGCTGGAAAAAAACAGATTGCACAAAACCAAAGAGTACAGAGAACCACCGAGAGTGGCCACTATTTAGGTGTGTTTGTGTGCTGCTTCATCCCTGTTGCCTCGAAGGGATTCAACGAGCAAAAATGTGTTGCAGCAATGCGCACCGAGCTGCAGTAAATGAGCTTCGAACGGAGTTGCAATCGGACGATTTTTCCCTCTACTCAAACCGGACACCATTTTCCGCTTTCCGAGTGCTCCCAAGGTGAGACGGAAAATCACAACAAAAAGCTTAATGAAAAAAATCGACCCATCTCGCCTTTTCCCGTTGCCCAGTGCCGTTCACCACGAGCCTTAGAAGTTTCTTTCCGTAGCTAGATTTTTTAACGGTAGCAATTTTATGGTCCCTCTCGTTCCGGTTGCAACCGAAAGACGGAAAACGATGGAAATAAACAAAAACCCGAGCAAAGAAGCAACTTTCATTCACTAGCCCACCCTCGAGGGAAGTGACAGAACATGAAACCGTGAGTGGAAATGGCTTCCTTTTTTGTCCCTTTTCCATTAAATTGTTGAAGATTGTGAAGTGTGCCTTCGGGTGCGCTCCAGCCAGCTTCAGGCTCGGAAGAAATCGGAAACGAATCAGTTAGGTAAGGCACTCAGACAAAATTCTTTCCCACAAAAGGATACATCCGGAGTACGACCGGTGTGCTTCACTGGCACACATGTCCGACTGAGGCTGGACTTTGTTCGGCTTGGGAATGTGGATGTGTGTTGTGCAAAATCGATCGAACCGAAACGATTTCCTAGTGCAAGAAACAATTTCCGGGAAACTGGGTTTTTTTTTTACCGAAAGAAAGCGCCCACGAATGTTCCTGGTCGAGAGAATAGGTTCGTCGCTTGTGACGCAGTTGAATAAATACAGCCTTTACGCTTGGTGCGCCGGGTTTGTTGACATTTCTTCCCTCCACGAGGATTGTTTGTTTGTTTGCGATTTGTCTGTAAACGACTGGCAGCACATCCCACCAACTCGTGACTCCATAATGCCATCGATTATGGAGCAGAAAGCAAAGAGCTTAGCTTGGGCGAAGAACACCCTCGGAAAAGTTAAACCTTCAATTGAACTTCGACGCCGTTTGATCGTGCCAAAAGTAGACGGCGAGCGAACGGAGCACGAGTCAGTGTCGGACGACCCCGACAGCAAGCGCTTCAGGTGACGGAATGCCTTCAAGGTAACGTTATCACAGGCAGCCGGGTTCCAGTATTGAGCTGCACTAACTTTGACAAACTTTTGATGGCTTAGTTGGTGATGGTTCTTACCGGTATCGGTTCCATGCTTGAGGGCACTAGCATGGTGGCTCGCTGGCTGAAGAAGACCTCCGTTGGCATTTTAAACGATTGGTCGTTGAAAGAAGACAAGCACATCACGCCCATCACGAGCTGCGTTCAGCAAACGGCAATGGAATGTAATTAAAACCGTTTAGTGTTAATTAAACCTTTTCGATCGTTCGAACGGGAATGGGTTGTAAAATGAAATGTAACGAGACGGTGAATCGTTGCGTACGCACATACACACACACACATACAACTGGAGCACTATTCTTGTGAGTGCTCGCCGAAGAAAGGATTAAGATTGGGAACGGTTTTGGGGATATGCTGGGAAACAGTCAAAACCGAACGGTTCTAGCGTTCACTGTGACATTGGCATTTGAAGCATGCGTTCTTTGATGCCCACACCTTCCCTACCCCTCCTTCTATGTCCCCACCCTTCATCCACCACGCGAAAACTGTTCGTTACGCTGTTAATGAGAAGCCATCGGGAACACGGGATGGCAAACCATACGCTCCGAAACACGTTGGCAGATTGGTGATGTAAAGTGTGCTGCGTTACGATACTAGTTTGATGGTCAGGATGAGAAATGTAGCCTGGAACGGGATCGACCCTTTTCGGTCGGCGAGATAATGTAATAATCCTATTACGGGTGTTGAACGATGCTTGCCCGACGGTTGAATCCGGTGTAGTCGTAACGTTACGTCGTTGAAGTTCGCATAATTATGATTGTAGCTGTAACGTGACGCAGCTGATGTTGGTTTAATATTCTGTGCGATACGTTCCAGCATTACAATACGCCAGATGGGAAGGGATATGGAGTTGAACGTTGCAACACTAGTTGAGGGACAGGTGCTGAAGCCTTACTTACAAGTAAAAAAGGATGGATGTAGGTTAGATTATAGTTGTAGATGTAGTATTTGTGTGGGTAAACTGAATTAATAATTAAACGTTCACCACGAAGACTTATTGTTACCGCATAGTTGGATAGTCAGTCCTCACTATGGGGGAACGGCCCAGATGAGACTTGAACCCCGGTCCTGCCGTGTGAAGACCGGCGCCGCTGTCGCATCACCACCGGGCCGCCCCAAAATAGGACTTAAATAGGTGAAAATGATTCTACGTTAATTTTATTTTTCTGTAATTTAATATATTAGAAAACGAGAGAACAGTTCATTTTTGTTTACCTCAAAAATCATTATAAAATTTTAAATTCTTGAATCATTTATTTAATTTCACACAATAAAATTCTGTTTTTTATTTCTCGTAATTACGGCTAGGCCGTATATCTAAAATATGATACATACATACTTGATAGATACACTTCTTCTAATTGTGTTGGTTAATTGTTCGCTACATATTAGATGCCTAATTTTAGACTAGTTAAGATATTTTTCGTGTATAAAATGTTTGAATTATTTATGTCATATTGCTACAATAGCAACGATAACAACACAATAATCATAAATGATTTTTTACCGGTTTTTCACAACTGAAAAATTTGTATTCATTTTTTCTTAGGCAAAATAAACGAAGATAATATTGTTATTGAATACCGAGATAGAATTAGAGATTTCATAAAAAATAATAAATCTTAATAACAACTGCAAATCTACAATTACAAATCCTTTCCAAAGCGTTTTGAGCTTTGTTGAGTGGTTAGTAGTACTCACGGGATTTCAAGAGCACGACAAACGAAAATGGTTGCCCAAAACGTACTAAAATAATTGGCTTATTGTTTCTTATTTCTCAAGATGTGCAGTAAATTCTTGATCATTGACAAAAATGTAACAATATTCTCTAGATTTTACTTCAAATGGCATTTTAATAAGGGCACTTATTTATATTCTTCATATACGAAGTTTTAAAATTATTAAACGAAGTAAAAACATTTTTTTCCTATTGTGTTGCGTCTGTTGTACGTCAGGTTTAGTGTTTAATCAAACTGGTGCATGAATAAAATAAAAGTGTTATTTTTCTAATCGATATTACTTTTTTGTACGAAACCAAACTTGCAACCTTATTTTACAGTTTATTTTTCTGGAAAATATTAGGTACAATTTAAATATTGATTTTTGATATTCAAATCCTCTAAGATTTCCGAGTGATTTTTTCTATACGTCACAAGTTGGCAGATTAATAATCACGATGGGCAATATAAAATTAACGTTTACACCACTTTTGATCAAAATTTTTAGGTAAACAAGAGAAAATTGGTTACTTCAACATTTTTCTATATTGAATTACATATTTAAAGGTGTTTCACATTCCATTTACGCATTGGCGTACAATGCAAAACAATGTTTACATGATTTTATTTAATTTGCAAACGTTAATCCATGTTCGTAAAAATGTTGTACTTTAGCTAACTAACCAAAATAATTCAATTTTCAATTAATTATATTAACATCGGCAAGGGTTTTGATATGTTTTAGCTTAACAGCAGTTTTGGTTGTAAGTTTTTTTTTTGGAGTGCTTGGAAAACTTGAGCCAAAAAACTTAAAACATATTCAAAAATACTGGCTTAAGATAGACCTCGTTGTCAGTAAAATACATTTTATTGCAGACAACAGACGTTGTTTTGCAGTCAGTAATTTGCGTCAAAAAACAAAAAATGTTGTATATTAATTTTGATTTCGGTAATGAAGCTTTTAAAACAAAATATTGTGATAACACACGATGAAAAAATATAACATTCCGTTTGAACTACCATGAAGAGCACTTTAAGAAAGAAATCTGTTTGTAGCCCGTCTAAATTTTATAACCTCAACGTACATAGTTCTCTAAGATGAGTGCAGGGATATCGAATGTCATGTACGATGTCTTGAAATTTCGATAAAAATTCGATAAAATCCCTGGCAGACGATACAGCAGTGAGATCTGTAGCTTTCATAGATTAATTTTCTAGCAGAAGAAAATTAAAACTTCTTCCTTTTATTCTTCTTCTTTGTTGCTTCAACAATCGAATGGCTACCTGAAGTGAGTCTATCTTAACATGGACAGTCAGTCCAATACACGTGGAAAAGGTATGACCTGTATTCGATATGGGGTTTTCAATTGGATCACACAAAAAGATAAAATTATCAACAAAAAAAATTTAAAGTAGATTTACAAATATTCTGCATACTTTAAATATATCAAATTAGACATCAATATCGAAAATCAAATTTTTCCAATATTGAACTTGCGTTTTATGTTCCAACGCTTAAACGTTTTTTAGTTCAAATAAATATTGTATCTTAAACCAAAACTTTGACATCACTTGATCACTTTCTCAACGAATTCACCGTTACCGAAATCAATATTGAATCATATCTTTGCTCCGCCCAAACAGTTTTCATTCTCAGAAACAACAACAAAAGTTAAAATACCACTCATAAATAGCTATGAACTGTTTCCGAATAGAGCGTTCAAATGGAACAAAAAAAGGAGAAGCAGATTTTATTATCATTAATTTGGGTGGTACTTACTTCGTTTAAATGAGAGGGAACTTAAAATGTAATTTAAAAATTATTTATAAACACTTGTTACTTGCGTTCATTAGAAAGGACATGTCGCGAATGAAGAATTTACGTAGCCAGATAGCCAGTCTTTGCTATGGGGTAACAGTCTCGATTGGATTCAAACCTTCACTCACAAAATTTGCTTACTTTTCTGAATCTAAACAAGTTGTACCTTTCTCTACTTCTCAGCTCCTGACGTTCGAACCAGACACACCATTGCAGCGAAGCGAGAGAGAGACCGACAGTTCACTCGCGCATGTCATCCGTTCGAGTGGTTGATGGCCTAAGACAAAGCGACCGGTTAGGTCAAACCCCCTTTGCGACACGATGCACGTCGGTATTAGCAGAAGCATGGAAAATACGACGCTTTCCACTAATCCTGACCGATGTGAGGAGACAAATGCTACAGCTTAAGATCGTTGAACAACATTGGTTTGTGCTTTTGATCCAATCAATCGGAACCATCGACGTGATTGTTTGTTCGTGCCATTACCATCGGACCAGCTTAGTGTGTCAGCTAGCTACGGCTAAAGAAAAATACGATAAAGCCCACTTCACATTTACCACACACACACACACCGAGCATGAAAACTCGCTCGTCCATTGTACGGTGGAAAGTGATTTTTCGCGTAATGCTTAAGGATTAGCGGATGTGGTTCGAACGGCGAGTGAAAGCAAAAAGAAAATGCCTCAGAAAAGCAACAGAGTGCATTCGTTCTGATTCCTATTTTCTTTTCCTTTTCCACAGTGCCAGCAACAGAAGTGTATGCAAACGTTTGGTACGCGCTCGCGCGTTCGTGTGTGTGTGTTAGTTCGTCGGTTTGGTAAATCGTGATCGTTCTTGGAAAAACTTCCGCAAAGGTTTTCAGGTGGCGAACCAGGTGAAAATCGTGAAGTAAAATAAAAAGAAATCTTCGATTGTGCAAGGAAAACTCGTGACCCGTACGTTACAGGTGCCGGAAAATTGAAGTGCGTATGTGTGTATGTTTGTTTGTGTGCATATGTGAGTGGTGATTTTTCCTCCCTGTTTTCTTCATTCTCATCTGCTTTCCGGTGGAGTTCCGGTTGGTGAAGTTTCCCCATTGCGGGCTGGTTTCTTTTGATGCTCATTGGTGCTTTTCCGGGGGATTAGTGGTACGCGAGTGTGTGTGCGTCTGCGTTTGTGTGCATGTGTGGGTTCTAGCAAAGTGTGTGTAAAATGTGTGCTCTTAGCTGGCAGCCGTGTTCCGACGGGCCTAATGGTGGGAACAGCGTGAAAAATCGCCGTGAGTGAAAAGTGTTGTTTATTTTATTCAAATCTTCCCACCCAGCCAGCCAACCACGGGAACGCCGGGAAACAGGGGGAAGGGGGTGGAATCCGATTCGGGATGGCACCGGAAGCTTCCCATCGTGCCCGTACGGTGTTGTGGTGTGTTTGTGCCGACCAGCTTTTCCTTGCGCAACCCGCCACGGTGGTGTGGATTTAAATCGTGACGCGATCGTTTAAAGTGTAACCCTCCATTTGCTGGGTTTCCGATTTCCGGCAAAGTGGCCGGCCCGGTGAACACACCATTTCCTTCACCGAATCGAGAGTCGTTTTTCCGCGAAAGTAGATGCTCGACTGCGCGGGACAACAGTGGTCGGGTTAAAGGAGTGTTGGGCCGGAAAAAGGGGGGGGGTCGAAAGGTCGAAAGAAAAACTCCTCACTTCTCGCTCTCGCTGTGCGCTGAATGTAAAATCGGTTTTAACGGGCCGAACTGAACGTGTCAGAGCGAAGAGTCGATTCGATGCTTTTACGCCGGTCGCCGACAATGGAGACGGTTTGCATGCAAATTGTGTTCGTGCTGCTGCTGTTGATAGTTCACCGGCTGGATGGTTCGCTTTCACCGGCGCTGCAAGGTAAGTTTTCCACTTAAGATGGGCGATGATTTTGCTGTTGCTCAGTTGCGATGAAAGTAAAGGGGGCGATGCGAGCGTTTCGAGCGTCGAACTTATTTTTTGTTGTTGCTGTTGTTACGGATTTTAATTTAAATTCTTGCAAAGAATTTATTTAATGCTGTTGTGTTGCAATTGGAACTAGGTTTTCATTCGATTCCTTTTCGTGAAGTCATACATGTTTCAAGTTTTCACACGTGTTTTTCTAGAAACAAAACATGATTTTAGAATTCAGTAAAGAGAACTTATTTATTTATGTAAAACCCATTTCATCTTACCTAAACTTAAATTTAATAAGATTCATTACATTAAACGAAAACACAAGAAGAATCAACAGTTGAAGTAAAAGCTATTCCACTTAACATTATCTGTGTAGAATATGAATCGAGAAGCTGGTCAAAAAAACTTGTTTGGCGAAACATGTATTGAATTTTGAGTGTGATGAAAGAATGAGATGACCGTCCAGATATATGCTGAAATCTGGAAGTGATTTTGGTTACTGGATCGCAAGGGCATTTTCAAGACATATCGACAGCCTTCAAGACAACGTTTGGAACTCATGAAGGTCTTGCATCTTACATTAGAAATCATAGGTAGTACATTGCGTATTTTGATTGTACTTGACATGAATAGTCGCCCTTATAATAAAGGTGTGCTATAGAAGAAAACTTTAGGGGTTTTTCTTTGATTATTTATTTTATAACATCATATGATGAAGACAATACGGCCTACGGCCGTCATATTATAGATTAAATTAAAAAAAATTGAAGATCATATGATGATATTTATAAAGTACCATAGAACCATACTTATGGCATCGATGAGGTTGGAAATGAGGGAAGCAATAATGGAGACTTGTTTTTTAATAGTTTCTAAGTCCACTAGTTGATAACTAACAAGGGTTCTATGTCAGTTTATATGATGACAAGCCATGAAAGCCACAAACAACTAGATGAATGACCGATTTTTGGATTCTTTCAGCATGAAATACAGTACGGGACGCACATAGAGACCGTACAATGAAGACATATTTTAAAACAGATGTACTGACGTGTGATAATATGGAGCTTTATAACATAGAGGATCTGAAAGATTATTTACTAAGTGATGAATTAATCCCAGACACTTCTTCTTTATTAGTCTTACGACCTCTTAGGTCTTGCCTGCCATTTTTGGCTTACTAGACTTATTGTTACCGCCTAGTTGGATAGTCAGTCTTATGGGGGAACCTCCCAGATGAGACTTGAACCCCGGTCCTGCCGTGTGAAGACCGGCGCCGCTATCTCATCTACCACCGGGTCGCCCCAATCCCAAACACTAAAAGCCTTAAGTAACCTTCACATCTAGCTGAGCTTCGAAGCAAACCATAATTCCCGATCTTTAATTATGCTCACTCGCTCAACTAGAATTCTGTTTTATTGAAATTGTTACGACGGAAGACGGCCTATGTTCTTTTCTTCTTTGTTGGCCTAACGACCTCTTAGGTCATGCCTGCCATTTCTGAATTACTAGACTTATTGTTACCGCATAGTTGGATAGTCAGTCCTCACTATGGGAGAATGGCCCAGATGAGACTTGAACCCCGGTCCTGCCGTGTGAAGACCGGCGCCGCTGTCACCTCTATCACGTTATGTATACCAAAATTCTTTTTCAGTAGGTGGCTCTGAAAAGAGCCGTTTGGTTTTGTTACATACTTTGATCAGGGCACATCCACTTGACCAATTTACGAAGCGTCGCATGATACTTGCGGTTTGGTGATCACGATAAGATTGGCCTGTGACCCACGTTAGTTGGAGCCTATTGTATTGTATTGTATTGTATTTATTACAAATAAAATTGTCTGCATGAAGCTACACAATTTACTTAAGAACTAATCTTAGACTTAAACTGCCAGGACAGGAGAGTGATCAGGGAGGGATTGACGGCAGGGAAGAGTCTGTATGGAGACGGGCGCGGAAAGAATCTAAGGACAGGGAAAAGTCGAATAGATCAGAGGAGGAATTAAAAGCAAGAAGAGCGCGCCGCAGTGGATCGTTTGAGCCCGCAGCCGTTCGCCGTGATCGCGAGGAGAGGACGAGGACGAAGACGATAAGCAGGGATGTAAAAGTTGATGCTGGAAAGCAGGAAAGGATCATCAGTAGAATGAAGGAGAAAGGAGGCGATGAAACATGCCTGGGCATGTATGCGGCGAGTCTCCAAGGGTAACAGACCCAGCAGTTGACAGCGTGACGGGTATGAAGGTAGATCCAAGCCAGTACCTCCAAACACTTTGCGAATGGCAAACCGCGTGAAGGCCCTCTGGACCCTCTCCACACGCGACACAGCTGTGCTGCTAGTTGGTGTCCAAATCACCGATGCATACTCCAATGTTGAGCGCACCAAGGAGCAGTATAGTGCCTTCACACACCCGAGGTCACGAAAATCAGAAGCTAATCGACGCAACATTCCTAGAGTTCTGTTTGATCTGGAGATCACGTCATCAATGTGATTCGAGAACGTGAGCCTCGAGTCGATCAAAATGCCCAAATCCTTAACACACGTAACACGGATCAACGGAGATCCACATAGGGTATAATTAAACATCAAAGGACTCAGGGAACGGGAAAAGGAGATGATTTGACACTTATTTGGACAGAGAAGAAGAGAATTGGACGAGCACCATGAGGTGAAAGCAAGGAGATAGTTTTGGAGGGAGACACAGTCGTTAGGAGATTTAATGGGAAGGAAAATTTTGATGTCGTCCGCATAGCACAGGAAGGCATCAGGCGGGAGGATAGTGTAGAGGTCGTTAACGAAGAGCACAAACAGTAACGGGCTAAGCACACTACCTTGAGGGACACCAGAACCGGGAGAAAAGGAATCGGAAAGGACAGGACCTAACTTAACACGCACAGTTCTTTCCTTTAAAAATGAGGATAGCAGGTCAACAACAGAACGGCCAATCCCACAGAGCTCTAATTTTGCAAGTAAAAGATCATGAGGGAGACGATCGAATGCCGCTTTGAAGTCCGTGTATACCGTGTCGACCTGATAACCACACTCGATAAAGGAGGAGACACGGGACGTAAAGGACATAAGGTTGGTTACAGTGGAGCGATTGGGAGTAAAGCCGTGCTGTTGGGGGATAATGAAGTTACGGGCCTGCGAAAGGATAGCATTATGGACGATGGACTCAAACACTTTAGAACAAGGACAGAGGATGGCAATACCACGATAATTAGAAATTATATTGCGGTCACCTTTTTTAAAGATAGGTGAAAGCCATGATAATTTCCAGAAAGGATAGCATTATGGACGATGGACTCAAACACTTTAGAACAAGGACAGAGGATGGCAATACCACGATAATTAGAAATTATATTGCGGTCACCTTTTCTAAAGATAGGTGAAAGCCATGATAATTTCCAGAGGGAAGGAAACGAGGAAGTGCGCACAGACAAGGAGAACAGCTTGTATAGGATAGGAGCAAGGACATCTACACAGTTTTTTAAAACACACGCGGGAATACCGTTAGGACCAGGTGAAAAGGACATTTTGAGTCGACTCATCGCATTGCGAACGATCGAAACGCTCAACGGAATGTTGCGACAGTCGAAAGAAAACTCCGGATTATGTGAGAGAACGGGTGCTTGAGACACTGAACCACCACCCGGCGCGACAAACACACCAGAGAAATGCTTAGCGAAGAGGTCGCAGATACCATTTGAAGAGGACGCCGAATTCGAGCCCAGGGACATCGCGGAGGGGAGGTTATGGGAGTTTCTGCGTTTATTGACGAAACGCCAAAACGAGGAAGGATTAGAGCGGAAGCGGGATTGTAACAGGGACACGTAAGAGCTGTACCGTGCCCGGTTATATAGGCGGTAAGGATGAGTGGCGTACTTGAAGACACGAAGATTGAATAGCGACGGATCACTACGATACCTACGACGCGCTCTTCTATAATCGCTTCTTAAGTTCCGGAGAGACCTATTTGACCAAGGAGGCCGGGGAGGGGAATGAAGGAGAGGAGAACAAAGGGGAAAAGTGGCAGTAAGAATCTTATGGAACATGGAGATAGCAGTATCCACAGATGTAACGCTGTCGAGAAAGGTCCAGTTGGCGCGTTGAAGCAGACGAGATAGTTCCGCAAAATTCATCTTGCGAAAATTTAACCCGCGAGGAGCGTCATCTGGGCGCGACGGGTTAGGATGTGAGTTGTAGCAGGACAAAGACAGCTCCAAAGCTGGATGATGGGCATCAAGCCGAGTAAGGGGTGCATGCGAGACGTGAACAGGCCCGCAGCCGGTAGCTGCTTTTGCATTCGCGAAGATTAGATCTAGCTGACGATTTCGATCATTCCTAACACCAGAAATTTGCACCAGCGCATTCAAAGTCATACCGTCGATGAGTGCATCGTTGCTTGACGTATAACCGCTGGGGGTGAAGTGATTCACCGGCTGAGTCGTGAGAGACCACGAGATCGAGGGAGTGTTGAAGTCGCCAAAGAGCAGAAGCATATCTGAAGATTTCATCCGTTCCATAATCATACAGACATTCTCGTGCAATTCGGTCCACACAGATGCAGAAGAGGAGCGGTTCGGTGGAATGTAAATAGCACCGATGTAGAGAGTGTGGCTGTTAAGATTTACGCACACCCAAGTCAGTTCCAGCGATGAGGTTGTGTGTGTAATTTCACATGAACGGATACAATCGGAACAAGCGATCAGGACGCCTCCGCCGCGCGTGTAAGAGCTGTTGTTTGCGTTGCGGTCACAACGGTAAATGTTGTACGAATCGGAGAGTAAACCCGAAGGAGTGGAGTCGTCGAGCCACGTTTCAGTTAGAATAAAAATATCAAAGTCGCACTCAGAGACCGCCAGTCTAAACTCGTCCAGTTTCGTGCGTAGTCCTCTCACGTTTTGGTAGTAGAAGTTCAGAGATGTAGTAGAAGAGCCGATACGATAACCAATTGA
>KZ061757.1:129610-163493 GCA_002091835.1 Anopheles maculatus
GGTGACGTGGTGTGACGGTGAGTGTGTACGTCTGCTGGGTTGGTTGGTTCTGTGTTATTGTAGCTTGTTGTGGGGGCGACGGAGACTAGTGGTGTGTTGATGGTGTTGATGGTGGCTGAAAGGTGATGATGGTGATGATGGTTGATGGTGTTGATGGTGGCTATTTATTCAATCACTTGTTCTACGACGATCACCTGTTCTGCACATTAGAAATGCGCTTTCTCACACGCTGCTGAGCACCCATGACGACTCGACTTCCTGGAAGTCGCTCTACTACGACAATGCATCGGTGGCCCGGGTTTAGTTTGTTGTTCAGTCAGTTCGGGAACCAACAGCAACTGCTGTTTATTTAGTTCGCTTTGGTATTTAGAAAAATATGTATAAACTGTATGAATATCTCACTATTGAACAGCGTATTCAACTCAGTGGGTTCTGGTGCCTGCCTTGTCATGTGAATGAAAGCGGACCACCATAGCTGACAGAAGTCTGATAAGATAGGAGGCAAAGAGACAGATTATGTGTGATAGTTGAGATGAAGTGTTAGTGTTTGTTTCATCCAGTAGAAATGTCGGAATGTGAGATTGGAGGTTCGTAAAGACTGCTTCAGCAGAAAATAAAATGTAGTGATACTTGTGCATGAGAACAAAAAAAAATCCTAATCTTAATTTTACTTTTAATCGTATTACGCATTATTTAGTTGATCACCTGAATCATCACACAACTAACCCAGCTTATTTATTAAATTAAGACTACCGGGCTGTATTGCAATAACTTACTAACCTACTTTATTGGATCAAAAAAACGAATCTTTAAAACTAAAAAATCTTTGTCAGGGAAAAAACGATTGAACTTAAAAATAAATTAACCAACAGCAACAAAATGCATGAAAAATCATTACAGAGCTGCATGAAACTATTTTTATCATCAAATGGAAATCAGCTACGAGAATAAGAGCGATATATGAATCTTTCTGTGCATAATTCATCTATTAGTACAAACATTTCTATGTCTAAAATCTGGGTTTAGCAGTTGCTCAGCTCTTTAAGAGGATCTAAAATGTTTATGAAACTTAGAATAGACGAGACGTCAATGGTACTAATTATAATCTCAAGAAGAAAAAAAGCACTGTGCCGTCATTGGTCTGTGTGGTAGTGACTTTTATCCAAAAAGTAAACATCTAGTCTGATAATTAGTGTAGGAAGCATGATTCGCACATGGTAAACAATAGAACAGAGCTTTTGCAAAGGTCTTGTATCTGCGATATCTTGTTGTTTTGGCGAACAAACTGCCTTAGCAAATTCTATTGCTAAATTGAATTCTGATACCTTTATTCCAAGGCGTAAAGAATAAGTATTTTTCAGAAGTTTTACGTACGAGAAATTGTTGTTAAAAATTGTTTAAAACGAAAAAAAAATGTTACATAAAGCTACTACTTTTACTACTACTATTACTGTTACATTAAGCTTAAATATTCAATGAGCTGCCGAAAACCAGTATTTTATTCTTAAATCAGGGCGTATCAACAGAATTCTGACAAGGCTTTTAACGTAGCGTTCAACAAGTTCGGGGTCAATCGTTTGTATCACTTTGTAAACGCATCTGTTGAATTTTTTATTCCTGTTTCATTCCTTCTTGGTATTTTATTGAGTTGATTACGTATCCAAAAAGGTGGTGTTTTATATTGAGCGAATTTTGTATCACTTTGTAAACGCATCTGTTGAATTTTTTATTCCTGTTTCATTCCTTCTTGGTATTTTATTGAGTTGATTACGTATCCAAAAAGGTGGTGTTTTATATTGAGCGAATTATTTTAATGAACACTTTTATTCCATTAAATCAACCGGCAGCAATCCTGTGAATTGCTCGGCAATTCAAGAGAAAATCATGCACAAAACTTGTAACCAACTTTTTTATTCTATATTGGTGACCTGGCCGTACTGCTACTTGTAACCATTCGCAAGTAATGAAATCACGTTGCATTCAAACCACTCGAAAAAAATATATTTAATCAATTAAAAAGCGCTTAAACAGAAAGCGGTGGTCTGCACCCGGTGGTTAACATTTGAACGAGCTCATCTCAGAAAACTCTGTGTCTCATAACCAACATGCACTGACCAATGCGTAAGTGTGCACGTTCTGCTGGAAGTTACTTTTCGGAATGAACACGTTCACACCTACTGCAAAAGAGTTCCGATTTGATTCGCTCAAACACGCCCTCAACTGCTGCATCCGGTCGGTTGCAAGTGGCATAGTGTTCGTTTCATAGTAAGGAGTTGTCAAATTATAGAAAGATTACATACTTCCGAACTAGTCTTCCGGTCCATCCCGTGAACGTTGTCGGTGCGTAGCGAGAGAGAAGTTGGTTGCATTTTATTTCCAACACTGACCAGACATTGCAGTAGCGGTTACTGTTTGTGCATGGTAAACTTTCACGAATACACACCAGTTACCGGACTGTCCCGACTTCAGCCTTCCAGATGGATGGAGGTCCGCCCGAATCGGTAGCGACCAGCATTCCGACCAGACCGGCACCGTGTTGGTGTTTTCCATTAAGCACCAAAAAGTGTACAACATAGCAAGCATATCCAGCGTATCGTGTAAGTGGACGACTGGCAGTAGGGGGTACACACGGGCTTGTCGTACCACTGGGGCTGGGTTGGAGTGGACCGAGAGAAACATTTCATTCATGTTTATTCTCCAATTAATTCATTAGCTTTATGGAGATGAAACACCAGCACTGTCGGTTCGGGCTTGGCGTACAGGGTTCGGCGGCTTGCAGGGCGTTACACGGTAACACGGAAAACATTTACAAAGTTCTTCCAGCCAGTGTGTGTGCGTGTGTATTGAAGCGAACAGGCAACAAGAGGAAATTGTAGCTAACAACTGACACTATTGTTGTAGTCAAATGGAGCATCAGCTCCCATTGTTTTAGGGTGCAACATATTGCAAGGGAAGATGGCGATATGTTGGCATCTTTTTGTACACAAAATTGTAGTTACAGAACGGAAAAGCTTTTGGTTGGGCTGTTGGCGTTAGAATTTAATGACTTGTCTTACGATATAATTTGTTGTTAGGCTAATTATCGGGTTTTTATTGCTTTTCCCATTACACTGGAATTACACTGATGCATGTTACAAGAACGACTTTTACGGATCATTAAATATTTTATTTGTGTAACCAGATTGAGCTGACTATAGTAGTGGCATCAATAAATCAAGTACTTTTCAAAAAATTTACAAAAAAATCTCAACAGTGAAGAAGTTTTATAAAACTCCAGTCTTAAAACAAATGTCCTAGAAATGAATCTGTTTTGTTTACCCAGATTCCGATTTGCCTACTGGATCTCAACTTCCTGCAAACAAAACAATCATCCAAAGGTTCTGGGAAAAATTGAATCAATAACCAGTTGGCATGCCTAAGCAGGAACTTGATAGAGGGGGAGCAGAAGACTCTGTGTTGTTCGGAATCTTCATTTGTGTGGACGTTTTCTTCGTTTTAAATCGGCTTCACCGTTGTCAGAGCGAACAGGGAAGTCACAAAAAGTCAACCGGATCGATACGCTCCGAGGGATGGAAAATTGTGTGCCCTCGATGAGTTGTTTTCCTACAGTACTCGGCCGGCAGCGTTGAACTGAAGTACATGAATGGTCTCGTAATCGGTAAACACTTTTACGAGCAAACTTGTGGCTAGGAGCGATCGTTTTACTTCGTCCAACGATGAATGCAACAGATTGAAAGTGTCACGACGTTTGTGAGTTGTGAAAAAATATGTATTCTTCTTTGCTAATGGTCTGTGATGACTTAAGCTTAAATATCTGAAAAATTTAAACCACCTTCTCTTGAACAGTCGAGCAGTCATGGCAGTTGAACCGAAACAAACAAACTCATCTCGAAGTGTTTGATAACTGACATACCATTGCAACAGTTGATGTGCTAAGATTGTCACAAACTTGCACATTTTTCGAAGAACAGGTGTCCATAAACTTTGGGGAATTGCATCATATAACTACATGACAGTGTAAAAAGCAGACCATGGCAATATAAACGCTTTTATAATTTTTCTTTTAATAAAATCCGCTATTGCTAAAAGTAGGTAAGGTCTTTATAGTGGGAGATTGAATTGAATACAAACTTGTTGAAGTGGTTAACCGAAATTCTTCTTAATTTTAGGAGTGTGTAAGCCTGTTAAATTGAATGGTAATAATTTAATCCCCCCGTTATAATCTGTAATGGCCTTATAACCCTTATTAATAAGTATCGTCGCACGTATTGAATTCATAGAAAAAGCTCCTTTTTTTACTTGGAAAACACACAATGCACATATAAATATTATTTCTCCTGAATTGTGGTGAACGTACGCGAACAGAGAAAATGTTGCAAACATTCTGAGAATCTTTCCAGTCTGCATTACAGTCCGTCAACCACTGAGCAACTGAGCGCTGAGTGACCTTCGATGGTTGCATCAAACTTCGCTGGCGATTTTCATTTTTCCAGCCTGGACCTGGACCTCGCTCGATCACCCTTATTTCATGTCCAGTGATGCTATCCAAAGCTTCTGTCCAGGGTCGAACAAATTTCGCTTAGCTTCTCCTTTCTCGACCCAAAAGAAATTGGTCCCAGGACGGCGAAAGTGAATTTCGAAATCAGGACAAAACTAAGCGGCATGCTAGAATTCGATAAACTTTTGCCCTATTTTTGTACCTTTGCACATCCACAAAATGGAGCACTAAGAGTGTGCAGTGTGCTTCCTTTTTTTGTTCATACTTACAGTCCACTGTTCATTTGAATCGGTTGGCTCAAAATTCTGGAGCATTCGTGTTTATTTTTTTTTAATGCACCGTACTCCTACCCACTCCGATTGTGAGTTCACCGATTTTTGTCTCAAAAAATGGTCCGAGTCGAGCTTAAAAAGTGTATCTTTCTCCTGCTGTACTATGCTCGCCCATCCTGCAACCTACCCCCTTCCACTGTCCACCGTCACCGGAAGCCGTACTCGGTGGTTTTGTGTTTTAAAATTATTCATCAACTTCGGCCACCGGAAGTAACGGAACGATAAAGCCAGAGATAAATCTGAAAGCATTTAGGTGCGCTGTGACCCCATGCACCGTGCGAGGTCAGCGGGCGGTGCGATGAGCGGCGAAGCAGCAGGCCCGAGCAAGCGCGGTCCGGATGGTCGGAAAAACCGAAATGGGGTGGTGAAAACTTTCATATGAATATGTTAAACGAATGTTACGGCATTTTCCGGTCGCCCGGTCTGCAGCCGGGTCGGTGCAGACGCTAGTGTGGCGGCTTTTCTATTACATTATGATGTCGGGTTAGCGGGTTGCGGATTGAAGCAGCAAATGGGAGAGGGGTGAGGTGCAACTGTATGGAGCAAAGGATTTGTAGATAAAATCCCAACTTTGCAATCAAAACCCTTTTTTCCGTTCAACGGATAAACCTCGGAGGCCGGGTTGGGATAAAGTTTGGCTATGGCTTCAATTAGCGTAGGTTATTTCGTTTTCGAGCAAATAGGAATAAACCCTCTCGGAGGGAAGCTTTAGCAAAAACAAAATGCCTATAGTATGTGTATATATCGTAACTGTCTACGTATTTTCCTCCAAAAATGCACTTTCATATCGTCCGCGTGAGCAAACCAGACTCTTTGAATATGCGATAGATAACGAACTAATTGCGAGAGAGAATCAAGTACGCGAATTAAAGTCTTTCACAGCACAGCACACAGAACAGCACACAGAACAGCGTTTTGATGACCACGCGTCGCGACATATCGGATGACATTCCATGCGACACCGGTGTGTGGCATCGTGGCGCGGTCTCGATACAGTTTTTAATAAAATAATTAGTCTTAACCGAAACTCCTTGCCTTTCTCATTGTTGGGTAGAAAGAACCGAGGTAGCAGCCTCTTAACTCGCGAGTTGAATATTAGTTAAGACTCTATGCTGAACTTTTTGATTACTACGAAAGTATTGTGTCTTGTGCTAACAAAAATCTTGGTCTACTCAAGCTTTTGCGTAATTTTAACAACCCCTCTTCATACGACTTCAAGTACATTTGTGTATTACGTTTTACTTACGCGCCATACACTTCGGTTTGTTCTTCTTTGCCTTCAAAATTCAGAAAGTAGGAAAAGTATTCAAAAAGCGTCATTTTTTGCAGGTATCTTTTATGGATTAATAGATGTCATAACAATACTAGGTCATTGTAGAAAAACGTGATAGACTTATTTTAGGCACCCATTAACGGCGAGCCAAAATTTCAATCTGTTCTTTTATTGTCACGTTTCTACTGACAAAGATGCTGAATACATTCATTTTTGCCTTTTATATTATTTGCCCTTCTCACTGCGGGCTCGCCTATTTATCTCCTTTTTTAACTCCTTTCTCACTCTTTCGAAAACACACTTTCATCCTAAGCCGTGGCAGCGACTGTCGGCGTAAATACTGTTTGTTTACAACACTCATTTTTATTTACCAAATTTCAGACCAGCCATAGACCTAACACAGGACTCTTCTTGTTAAAACTCATCGCAGAACGCACTATGTACAAAACGATCCGGTGGATGTCATGACTCACAGTTTCAAGACATTGTGTGTTTCTGTGTACCTTTCCGATATCGTCCTCTAAAGAAGAAACTCGTTATGTGTCATATATATAAGGTCAATTTAGGTACTACTAATTTTAAGAATGCTCCAGGCCGTTCTATATGATTAAAAAAAATAAAAAAATTTTTAAGAATGCTCGTTAAGCCAATTGTGGTGGCAAAGCAAAACACATCTTCTTCTTCTCTGGCACTACAACCTCTGTAGGTCTTGGCCTGCTAGCAATTGCTAGCTCTCTGCGACTTAGTTATACCCGTAGCTGGATAGTCAGTCCTGCGTACGGGGAGGCGGTCCGCCGGGATTCGAACCCCGGTCCTGCCGTGTGAAGACCGGCACCGCTATCGTATACAACACCGGGCCGCCCCAAGCAAAACACATACAAGCTTAAAAAGATACAAATATTAAATACTTCGTGATAAAACTGTACAAATTATTTTAAAAACCTCATAACAAATGAACAACACAATTTGTTCTTCTTAACAGTAGACTACATCACTCAGATAAACAATGCTTAATATATGACATTCGTTTTGCTTTCCCATCCCCAGATCTAAATCAGTCGCAGCAGCTATCGGTCGACCTGGAGCCCGAGTTCGAGGGCACAATCCAGAACATCTCGTCCCCGACCGGCCGGGAAGCGATCCTGACCTGCTCGGTCAAGAACCTCGGCCGGTACAAGGTCGGCTGGTTGCGGGCGTCCGACCAAACCGTGCTAGCGCTGCAGGGCCGCGTCGTGACGCAGAACTCACGCATCAGCGTCGTCCACGAAGACTTTCGCACGTGGCGTTTGCGAATCCGGCAGTTGCGTGAAACCGACCGGGGCTGCTACATGTGTCAGATCAATGCCAGCCCGATGAAGAAACAGATCGGTTGCATAGACGTGCAAGGTAAGTGTGCATCCTTCAACGCATGGACCCGGGCAAGTCCCTTCAAGTGTTAGGGTGTTTGGAGAGAGAGAGAGAGAGAGAGAGAGAGAAAAGCAGGAAAACCAAAAAAACAAAATGCACTCCACTTGAGCTTGGCCTCATCGCGGCACATAAATGCTTGACCGGCATTTCAAGTGCACAGCATTCTCCTAGTGTGTGCTTGATGCGCGTATTTTTGTCTGCCCCTCCATCCCAATCCACCCTCCTAACATTCCATCACGACGATGCGTTTATGCGTACACCTATCGACACGGTTCACGCGTAGCAAGTGGCTGTGTGTGAAGCACAAAATTAAATTAAATATTGACCGTACACCATTGTGCGGCGGCAGGTTCAGTTGAAGCATCCTTCACGTGTTGGTGCGAGGCGCGTATGTGTACACATGCGAGTTTTGCAAAAGTTTTCGTACCCTTTCTCTGTTCTTGTTTGGGGGTGGGGTGCATGTCGATATGAGCGGGTGTATGGAAAGAACTATGTTTTTAATTAAAATTGTATTATCCGACCCGGGCAGTTGGGGATCGAACGCGAAAAGTTCGATTGACGGAACGGTTCGAAACGAAGGTCCTCCCGTTTTTTGTGGCTGGAAGGCAAGGGTTCGAGGGAAATGGCGGCTGTGGCAACGTATGGTATGTTAAATTTAGGAATATTTGCATCGATTCCGAACCCCATCGATGATGTTTCGATTTAGGGACAGAATGGGGAGTATTCTCTCTCTTTTTCACTATTTATCCCTCTCTATCTCTTTCTTTCTTGAGGTAAAACACTCAGTAAAACTTTTCCTGGAAAGGTTTTGCAGTCGGGCGGGACACACAGGGATGACAAACATGTTTAATGACGGAGAACACTCGCTCAAAATATTTTCATTTCTGATTGGCACAAATGACACAACTTATGCTTATGTTTATGAGAGAATATTTGAGAGAATAAGCATGTATTAATAGAATAACATAGAGGAGCAAGTAACAAATTGATCTAATAATTATCGAACTTCAGGATTAGTTGATCATCCCTGATATTAAACATTCCAACGCACCTAACCCTTTAGCGGAGCAAAACTAGCTCACCAACCAATTTCGCTCCACCCATGAGCGAACATGTTAAAGATTCAATATCTCTACTACACCCGATAATGAAGGTGACGGTTGACGTCGACCCATTTAACGTTTAATGCGGGGCGCGCAGTCCAACATAAGCGTACCTCTCTGCCTGCTGCCTCTTTTGTTATGGGGCCAGAAAATTTTGCGAATAGCAAAATCAATATTGAATATATGATTGGAATTTGGGATACAATTTTCCGAAAGCCGCTTGATGTCCCTTTGTCGGTGGCAGCGAGATGCGAGGGCAGATGGCAGTGGCGGTGGTACGTGTACGATGTACGAGCGGCTATAATGCACCCAATACATGCACAATTTCACCGAGATCCCTCGAGAATTGTGGGTGCCGATCGAGCATGAACGTTTAGTTCTCGGGCAAGTTCGCCGACATTTGCTCACGAAATCAAATAAAGCGTTACGGCGGGGGTTTGGGATTTTGAATGCGAGCAGTGATGGTGATGGCATTCGATTTAGTTTCACTGCTCGCCAGTTCTATCAAACAATTTCTTTTCTTATCCGCACGCACGCATAGGGCACAAGTGAGAAAAGCTGTGTGTGTGTGCCGGAATGTTTCACACCATGATGCTAGAGAATTCCGCCAGACGATCACGCCGTGTGTCAAGCATTGTACCATCCGTCATCGTCGGTGTAGTGTGGTTTGAAGGATGAGTTTCACCATCCACTTGCTGATAACTTGTTCCATTGCATTATCAAAACCTCGAAGGAAGCAGATGGCAGCGAGCGAAAAGAATGGCGGCTTTCGTCGCAAGAATCAGAACTCAATATAAGCGATGCTTGTTATAAGATTTCGGTTCCGTTCAGTGCATGCCGATGAGGTTCAATAGCTTGAGGCACAGATTGCTTGGGTTTTGTGCCGCATTTGCGATTGATATGGAAGCTTTTCGTTGCGAATGATGACATTTAAGCGATTTTGAGCGATTGTGAGCGATTGTGTGATAGAAGATGGCGGGAGTTTCTTAATAATCGGCATTGAAAAGTGTTTGCAGTAGACAGAAGTGGTACAAGAGTATTATATTCCTTGGTGTTGAGGATTGAGTTCGCACGGTTAAAGGCATGTTTTTTTTCCTTGTTGTGAGACCAGTACTCAAAAAAGGCTGATCTGTGATTTTTTAAGATATAATATGACGGCCAAAGGCCGTATTGTTAAATGATCTACATATGTGTTGAAGATTTAGGTGTACTCATCGACACAAGATTCACGGTGTGAGCAAACCATTAGGGCTGGTCACTAACATGACGCGCAAGCTTTGTGACTGCTTATGCTGTTGTGATCCATGTTCAAAATTGCATGCATAGTTTGGAGGCCTCCTATAAATAGAACCTTAGTGCGATTCGAATATATCTATCGTTGGTCAACGCACCCTTGGGATCGTTCTCTCGTCTCGACAATCGCAAACAACATGCCAAACTATTGGTCTTCGTTGATCTCCTTATTGGTACTGGCGATTGCCCAGCGCTGATCTCGTCGGTATTCCAGTATTTACCTACCAAAATGGTCAGATTTCGGGTGATTCTAGATATCATAGCTATCCCCGAGCCACCTTTGGCTGTCATAACCCATTAATCTGAATGTATCGAATCATCAACGCAGCTGGAGAGCCGTTTGAACCCGGTTTGTCAGTGGCATAGCTAAATCTTCACTGCTGTACGCCTCCGTCCATGTTACGTGTGTTGATAAATAAACATTGGACATTAAAAATTGATCTTTACGGTAGGCATGCTGATCTTATGAAAAAGGTAAAAAAACTTACAAAATAAACAGTTGATACCTTGGAAAACTTCATATTAGAAAATTCGAGACATTGTTTTGAATCGAGAAATACAATTTTTACCAAATAAGCCTTTTTTAAGTTCTCTCAGTTTAAAAACGCATTGACTTTTTATGAGATCAAACAAGTAAAGATGTTAGTTTTCAAATACTTTAAAGCAAATGGACTCCCTGGAAAAGTCATCTTGATTTTTTTCCAAGGAATCACGTTGCAATATATAAAATATTCTTTCATTAAAGCGTTGGTATTTCTCTCCTTCTAACTTTTGAAGTTTTCATTACTATCAATATACACGCCTGCTTTTTTGGCTTTACAGCCTCAAATGTTCTTGGCCTGCCATTGATGAATACCTTGTCTTGATTATTCCCTATATACGTGCTCGTATACGATGCTTAAATCTAGGTTGTCAGAATACTAAAACGAGCCGATGGCTTGGCTCAGACAGAGAAAGAGAGCCTAGCAAATCCTATCAGAGCTACTCCACTGGAATCGCGTTGCACGACAATTATGAAACTAACATAACGAGTCTCAACACAGGACGAACCTTACACACTTGACCAATTCACTGTAAATTATTCTGATAATTTGGACGACGCGTAAATGCATTCGTTTGTTTTTTATTGCTGTCTAGGTTATACTGTATCATTATCATGACAAGACATTATCATTACCATAACCTATGTTTAAGGGGAGAACACTTTTAAATCACTGTTCACTGTTTGTATCACTGTATCATCTAAGATTTCCCACGAGGTGCGCTGATTTCTCGTGTTTTTTCTTCTATTTATCAAATATGTCAGACGTTTTCTTGCTGTTTTAAGCACATTTAATGTTTGCAGATGCTACAAACATGTTTCGTCCTATTTCTGTTCTACATTCGTGTTCGTCGTTACAATCATCTCACAAACGTTATTTTCCTAGGTGTTCCAACAATTTGCTTTACTTGAGTGTAGACAAATGTACTTGAGTATCTTTTTCATACATTTCTTAATCGTTTTACAGTGTTACATAATAAATAGGAAGCCTTAAGAGACAAACCTTGAAACTTTAAGAGAATGTCACTAGGAAAAATAGGTTTAGATATCGAATGTCAAATTTTGAAGCATTTGTGAAACCTTAGTATGGAAACCGATGGAAGAGTTGAAGTTTGAAAATAAACTTTTAATATTTTTTTTATTCAATTACAAATTGGATTTTGTTAAGAAAAAAAACTCATTGATTTCGAGCGTCAAGCGACAAAAGAATATACTGCGACTTATAAAACCCTGAAGAACATCAAACTTAGATTTATAAAACCAACAGTAGGATACCCATTGTAAGTAAAATATTGTTAGTAATTCATTTAACACTTGAATTCTATTATGTTTTTCGGTGTCAAAGTCATACAACTTTGCCCCAAATTCACCCCAAACACCATACTAACAGAAATCATAAACCGGACATACAGTTCCATAAAATATTCACATCCGAAAGCTTAAGGACGATTTGATTGATTGTTGTGACCTAGTTACAAATCAACAGAGTCACTCGTATGAAGAGACTTCAGGCGGTGGACATGCAGGATTTGTTGCCACATAATCTAATTTGCTTTAAATAACTCCTCATAAGTGGTATTTAACTTTATGATTTGTCCAAATAATGCTTCATTAGGCCTTTATGAAGCTATTTGTGAGTACCTCTCACGTACACATGCTCCCCACCATGCTCATCCGTACCATTAGAAGAACAAATGGCGTATTAATAAAGTAATTCTTCCAAAATTCAATGTGCTTCGATTGCTTCCTTTTTCCCGCTCTCTCTCTCTCTCTCTCTTTCTCTGTCTCGGCAAGTCCTCGTGAACAAACACAATGTTTGCTAATGAATTATTCAAAGCCCTAACTAACCGCAAACGGTCACAGTCGCGTCGCACACACAAAAAAAAATCACCCGAGCGTGAATGCGAACCGCAATGGAGCTGTTAGTGGTGGCTGTTAGTAAAGAACACATCACATTGCTGCAGTAACTTGGCACTGATCGGTATTTGCTGTGTGTGGGCGAGTGTGAGTGGAGGTATTTTTTCCCTGCATTCTCCATTTACCCCACAAGATGTGCAAAGTTGGGCCACTGGCTTCATTTTGCCGTTCCGCAATCACCTGCCGCAACACGAACCAGCTACGTGCGCGGGAGAGTGAGCCTTTGGTTTCTCTTTCTTTTTCTTATTTGATTTGCGATTTCGATGAATGCAACCGTTGCGGTGTATCGACACCCGGGAAGGACAACTTAATTATCAAGAAGCAAAACTCAAGTTTACCACCGGACGGAGAACCCCCGAAACGTGCCACATTCCACGTGTTGCCGCAACAAATCCGTGTCTACCGGCAACACCATTCCTTTGCCTTTGCTGGTCTCTCATTGGTTCTCACCCGAAGCTAAGAAGTTGCCAAATCCTTTGCTCATCTCATTTACCACACGGCACCCGGGCCTCATACACTGATACACAGTCACACCCGTGATTGGCACTGCACGAAGGTGCCACCAGCGAAACTATGGCGTAAGAATTTGCTTTCAGGCAACTACCGACACTACCACTCGAGGACCGGTTACCACATTTTTCCGGACGGTGTTGGTTTGCGTGAGATGGCGAAAAGTTTACCCACGCTCATGGGATGGGAGTCTCGCTGCAGCTTGAGGTTTTTGTGTTTGGGGATTCTTTTCGGATCTGCTTTTCGCATGTTTCGCCTCGAAAGGTAAAACCAAGGCTCGGAACCAAAGCGAGGAGGCACAAAACATCGACCTCGACAAAAATCAGTGAATTATCTCTTTCATTTTCATTTAATTAGCACCATTCCCTAGGGTTAGAAAGAAGCTTGGTGCCACGGATTATTTGCTTTTCGTGTGTTTTGCTTCACATTTGATGAGTGTTGTTTGACCTTTTGGGTACTGGCGGACATTTGTAATTTATTTTATTTTATTTTCTTCCTCGCAAAGCATGACACGATTGCTGATTATAAGAACTGTATCGAGAAATTGGATCAGAAACAAAAGTTGTAATTGTATTTTCATGCTCGAATGTTTAGAACAAGATACATATAAATCGTGAGAGAGGTTCACATTAATTCAAGGCCAGTCATACGAGAAATATCATTTAAAAAATCAAAGTAAGAATTGATTCAACCAATGATATTTAAGATTTATTAATGCTACAGCAACTGTTGATTTACTGAATCCTACGTATGCTGCTTTTTATACAAGTTTTTCTTATGAAACAATTTCATAATCGAAATAGAGCAGAATAATCTCTAAGATGTAATGTTTTGATAAACTTAAGTATTTTACTTTATTTTTCATTTATTGATCTCAAATTTCAAATATTCTTAATTCTTAAGGAAAAAACGACTCTCCAAAATATCCTTAATTTATTCTCTTAATTTTAATGGAAGATAGATATAGACCCTGTGTCATTAGAATGATGAAAGTGAGTAATAAATTTATAGTACAATTAATGCCGAAGATATTACAAAAATGCTCGTTAAAAGAGTTCTGCCATGAAGACACTTTTTTATCTACGATTTCCTAACAATACCTATAAATTTGGTCAGAAATGTATCAAGGAAGTTCTGTAATATAGATAAAACGTATGATTTTTGGCAGAATTGCATGTATATAGTAGAAATATGACTTATTTCAAACGCTAATTATTCGAATATAAGAAGAGGAGAATAATATTGTTTCGAACAATATGTCAATAAAATAGGATAGGAACAAAATTTATTCTTTTTTTTCTGGCCCAGTAGTGATTCTCCTAATAGTTCTTATGCCTCCTCGTTTTCTTCCTGCTGTCTGTGTTCCACGTTGCCTAATTTTAGGCGCAAGACTTGTATAAGTCGAAAACGGCAGAACAATCGATAGTAGTGGGGCTATTCATTCGATCAAATTCATTTAAAATATTGGACGGATGAATGCTAAGTTTCGACGCATCAATTTTTTACCCGAAACAACCAAATTATGAATCCCATTCGGACTGTTTTTTCGTAGCACAGACTATTCGGCTTCAACATAAATAATTTTACTCATTCGTTTTTAGCATTACAGTTCGAAGTACTTGGCCTGCCAGATTATGGATATCTGGGACTAGGTTCGTCACAGGTAGATTCTCAAAAAGATCTAGTAAATTTTTATTTAAAAACTAGAAAAATACCAGTAACCGAAATAACAGCCACTTGTCGGTCTTTTCTTAATGCAGAAGTAAATGCTTTTAGTGGAGCGCCTTGGTAAGCAGATCTTACGCAAATCATTATTCGCAAATCTTCTAAAATATTCCGATAAAACAATCTCCTTTTCCTTGTATAATCAATAAGTGTTTCTCCTATCGGATCTACAAATTTTAGTTTGAGTTTAAAAAAAATCTTTCAGTCAGAAAACAAGTTTGAAGATCAATTCACGCTTTTATCTCCCATGTACTGTCTAATGACTCTATCCTTCAAGATGAAGACGATGCAATTTAAATGCTCCTCCATTGGGTATTTGTTTGTTCTTGTTTCCCACGCAAGACAAAGGAAGAGATGCATTTGGGGTGGTTTTCCTCTTGAACTTTTCCGGCACTCAATTTTGCATTAATGCTTTTTGTTTTCTGTAGCTTTGGTGCTTTTTTCCTGCTTCATTGGTTTTCCAAACATAAAAACCCCACAGCAATAAGACTAGGTGCATCATACAACTACCATACAGTTTGTGGCTTCATTTGGGCTCGAGTGAGAATAAAATGGTGCAGCATAGAAAACGATAATTTCCCTTTTCCGTACCATCAGCAGTAGGAACAGTGCTGTACTACGCTTTCTGTTCCACTTCCCACAGGAATCGCATGAAAAACCAATTGAATTCCATTTGGAATGCACTTTTCCCGGTGTTCGAATCTAAATAAGCTATTCCCAGCAGCAACATAAGCAACAGCAGCACTAGCACCGTTTTAACGTTCGAATAATCGACCGTACCATACACGCTTTTTCCCCTACATGATGAATTTGGAGAAGCGGCTCACAAAACAAAAAAAATCACCACCTTGATCTGGCGAATTTTTGCTACGCTTTGCTCCTTTAGAGTCCAATCGTTTCAATCGAAGAAATTGCATTCCGAACGCTTCTTCCTGAAAAGCGGAATGGAAAATCCCGAACGAGCAGGAAAGCATTTGCACGGAATAATTAAACAGAGCCGCCCGCACAAGGGACTCAAGACTCAGCCGGTGTCGGATGACTTTATCGAGCGAAGATTATTCCAAGGGCCGGTGGGAAACTAATCACATTCGGACCCCGACCACAGAGTGTCAGGTTTCGGTGCGGCTCGAGCAGATAAAGGTCACTGAAAGATGGGCGGTAAATGGCGAGGCAAGGCGTAGAGTTGGTTTGGTTAAAAAGGGCGGAATAATTAAGTTGTTGCTGTTGCTGAGGTTTTTGGCTTGGATTTCAATTGGTTTGTTCTTGCTCGTTTTCTTAGAATTTGTTGCAATTATTTCCGACGAGGCTCTAACACTCGGCTCGATAATGAAGAAAACATTTTCTCCCGACTAGTGATTATTTTGGTCTTGTTTGCAAACGGTGGCAATTTGCCGTTCATTAGCAGCGTTTTTTGTGTGCTTGAAATGTGGTGTAAGGTTTTTGCGTGATTTTGTGTGTTAGAATTAAGTAAAACTGATATTTATTCAGTTGTTTTGTTGCAATATAGCTTTAATTAAAGAAACATAATCTATGTTGGGCGGCCCGGTGGTGATGCGAAAGCGGCGCCGGTCTTCACACGGCAGGACCGGGGTTCAAGTCTCATCTGGGCCGTTCCCCCATAGTGAGGATTGACTAACCAACTATGCGGTATCAATTAGTCTAGTAAGCCAGAAATGGCAGGCATGACCTTAAGAGGTCGTTAGGCCAAGAAAGAAGAAGAAGAATCTATGTTGTGTTATATTTGTTTAAAAAATAATCACAAAAATGTCATAGTTAAAAACATGGCGTACATACAATTTATCGGCAAGATTGGCCTTAAATTTTTACTTCTAAACATAGTCTAACGACTTTACTACACAGTGATATCAAATTTGTGATATGCCCTTGTTATTCACCTGGCAGTATAAATAATAATATTAAGGTTAGTTTGACAAAAAAAGCAGAAATAACAAAGGAGACGCCTGGTCTTTTACAATTTGGTGCTATTAAACAAATTGTCTATTACATTGGAAACATGCTGAAAAAAGCGCATTTCCCTCTCAAAATAACAAATTAATCTTAAATTGTTCAGAGAAATTCAATGAGCAATGAGCTGTATGACGTAAATTGAGGTCGGTTGAGTTCTGAAACATGCCCTTTCTATAAACGAGCTCCTAACAGGTTCGTAGTAAAACCAAACTAATAGCGGAGAGCAATCGTGCAATCATACCCCTTTCCGATGGTGCAAGTTTTTGGGATGGATGAATGCTAGCCTGGATTAAAAAAACCTCCTATTTTCCTTATCTATTTTGTTACCTTTGCTCTATCCGCTCGGTTTTATTAGAACCTGATTCCGATTCATATCAAGCGCCGAAAGCATTCAGGAATAAAACTTTTAGCGTCTGTTGGCATGTTTGACATGCGGTTGATGTGACACAGTTGTTGACGATCGTGTGTCATCTGCGGATTCGTGATATTAGTTTATAGTGCATCCTCCTTTCGTTGAAATGCATATAATTATGATTCGTCAAAACCGTTGCTCGCCACTTAATCGACCAGGACTTTATTGTAATATACTGTTCAAGTTTCTGTAATTGTACCAATTATCGGCAATGCACCTATTTCTGACCTATATCTTAACATGCAACATGCTAATTAATATCTGCCTACATATCAAAATATTTTACTTTTTGTGTTATTTTATTCAACATTAAATTGTGTTCAAAAGGCTACAAGATGTATTCATACACTAAACTTACCGCTATAAAGGAGACGGTTCGAGAGTGGAAATTCGTAAAAAGATTAACCAAAGCGAGCACGGAAAGCTGTTAAGGAGAGAGAAAAGTCAAGCAGATCGGAATGCGAGTTAAAAGCACGAATCGCACGCAAAAGCGGATCATTCACACGAACAGAAGATCGCCTTGATGCAATTGCAAGGGGAGGACTAGGCAGAACATGGTTTAACATAAAAGTTAAAGGCAAAAAGGATGAAAGGAACATCGGTGTCGTTAAGGATAAGGGAGGCAATAAAGGAAGAGTTCGATCCTCAACATGTGACAGCTAACAGGGTACGGCGGCAACGCTGAGCGCGAATAACCAAACGCATTGCGCAAGGCGAAGCGAGTCCAACCTTGCTATTGCTATAGCCAATACTAGAAGGAGACCAGATTATTGCGGCATATTCCAACGACGAGTGGACCAGAGAGACAAAGAGAGCCCTCAGGAAAAGTAGTCGTGCACCGTTAAAATAATTTCGTCCGATTTGCTTTGAGTTGGTAGTTCGTCAGATTTCGTGATTAAGTAATATAAATCTTGCATACGGTTTTATGAACAAAAACTAGTTTAAACATTTATTCAAAGCTCACTGCATAACTAAAACCTAAACTTGTTTTTCTCTTTAAAGGCTACCACAAAATAAAACAATGTAAAAGTTTGTAAATGAGTCTAATTTCTTTTGGTCTAAAAGACAAAATTTGCAACTTAATGACGGAAAAGGGCAACAACAAATTAATGTTTGTAGCACTTTTTTTCAATTATTATAGCAAATTGGTTGTAAAAAAGTATTTGAACAATTTATATTCATCTTTCATATCTGTTGAAATATTTCACATCCCTTATTCGCATTGTTGGAAAAGAACATTCTGTTGAAAATACCAGCAAACTTTCTTCGATAGTTAAATGTCAATAGTTAAAACAGATAAAACTATGTGCATTACGAGGAGTACTCTAATTACTTTTTTTCTGAAGCCCTAACCTGCCGAAAGGCTACTTAACAGTCACTTCAACTGGTGTCAAACATTTAAAAAATCATACAGGATTTGATTAAAATCCGTCAAACCTAACCTTGAAATAATGGACATTAGATTTATCTCTTTGACATTAAAGTTTTTTAAAACATAAAGAGCTGAAGTTTGTTTTGACGTTTTACCACTCAATACAAGAAGTTGAAAAGCCCTCTATGGCAATAACTAATCCAAAGAAGATCTCTCTCCTCCTTAAGTTCGTTCGTTCGAAACAAAACTCAAGGGATGTATGAAAAAAAAAACATTATTTCTGTAACTAAATTTAGTTCCCAATGTTTGATGCTATTACTATTCTCGGTGTGTCTACAAAAGTCGATCCCTCCACTCACACTTTATATAGCACAATCCTTTATACACGCCAAAAAAAAGCACACCTTCAACGCTAATGAAGAAGACATTGTCTCATACGGCTCGTTCCGAAAATAAGTTCATCACAAACCGGAATGAAATGTGGGGCGCCCTGTCTCGGGTAGCAAGCATATTAATAGCATTACTTTCAAATGCCTTCAGTTGTCATGTCATTCTTAAAATACCTCGCACGAACATTCAAACCAACGCCGGAGGGTACAGAGGAGGCAGGACCGGAGGACACCGGAGCATAAATAAGTCACCTCAGTTACCAGTGCTCCGGCAAGGTTCGATAAATATTTGCATAACTTATTTTCTTCATCCTCCTTCCATGCCCTTACCAAGCGAAGAGTCCTGGAATATAGCATGACAACCGGCAGTAATGTTCATGTACCTTGCTGACGCGGACATTGTACACGGCCAGCATCATGCCAGACCGGTAACGGTGCCCTGACGAATGTTTTTATTCCGGTGCAATACCGCACGCTCGCTGTTCTTGATCTGGCGAGCGCGCCGAAATGATCAAACGAAAGAATTTCTTCCAATGAGCTGCCGAGATGATGGGCCAAGAGCCATGCAGCGAGCAAAATAATTCCAAACATTCAGCGCACCACATTCCGCACGTCAATGAGAGCGAGAGCGAGAGAGCAGAAGCATGTTTAGATGCCTTTTTCTTCTTAAAAATAAAAAAAATATCCCATTCTACCATCATCCAACGAAACATTGGACATTTAGAAAGGTATGCTCGGTGAAATACCATCTCATCATTGCCAATTGAAGCCGGAAAGGCTCGGGAAGCAGCAGCAGGCAAAACGATACCGGAAGGAAGTACCGGTGCCGTTGCTGTACCACCGCTGCAAATGATCCGTAAATCGGCACCCTTAAGATCCTTCGGATGTGATTCGACATCTCGACACCCGTGCACAAAAAGGAAGCCGAGAACGCAAATCGGTAACGGTGGAATCATAATACCCACGGCAAGTAGAACAAAAAATGCCGTCGTCTTGCCGTTCTCGGTACGAGGAAGACTTTTGTCCATTTAGGGGTTAAGGGAAAACAGTGTTCAGGAGTGAGGTGTAAAAAGGATTCATTTGCCTCTTTGTGGAGTGTTCACTCGGTCACCCTCCCACCCATCTCCACCTCACGCCGACATTCATCCATTTGACGCTCCGAAAGCATTCAAAACAGCCACATTGTCGTTATGTTTGCAGCTCAGCCCCACCCTCACTCTCGCTCTCCCTCTCTCGCTCGCGGGCCGTTGTTTTGCCATTTTCCCGAAACTCGAATCATCCATTTTCCACACCCTTTGAACCATTGGATGCCATGGTGTGGAAGAGTGTGTAATAGCTGGTTCCAGCACTGGCGGCAGGAATCTTTTCATTAACGACAATGAACGGAACCGGAAGCGACGCTCGCGCCGTCTTTTTTCTTCGTCTACCGTCCAAGATTCGCTCGCCCTTGCGAGCCCCACTTCACACCTGTCTTGTCGCGGGGTACCAAGACAAACTAGGGGAGTGGAAAAAAAGGTGCTTTTTGCTCGGGGATTCGGAATCATGAAATTACTTTCGTTCGCAGCGTAACAACACCATTTTCCTCATCGGTTACTTGGAAACAACGGTGCCGCTCGTTGTGTTGTGTTACTTGTGGAAGGTTTTTCCTTTCGTTTTTGTATCGCACGCGCTCTCTTTCTCTGCCATCTATTTTGCTTTCATCGTTGGTGAGGTTCGTTGTGCAACAGTACTCATCCGATTTCGCGCCAGTATCAGTCTTGCTCAGGCCTGTCTTTTTGTTATCTTCTATCCTTTGGCAGTGTCTGTATCTTCGGCGAGCTTTTTTTTACGGCTTGGTTGGGTTTTTTCTTCGCTTTTCCACACTGAAAGAGAGAAGGTAGGAAAGACGGAGAGAACAAGAGTGGTCGACCCAATTGCTCAACGTGCAGCGATTTTCGAGGTGTAATTACTTTCCCGGGGCTTGCAACCAGGAGTAATTATCCTTTTTGCTTCCCCGGTGCTGTTGCTTTGTTGCAATCCGCTTTCGCTACTGATTGCTCTCTTCCATGGCTCGCCTACCCAGAGAAGCGAGGGCAAAAAGGCCAAGCAATTTTCTTCACCCTTTGGAACAATCATTCCCTGTACTGGTGTCCCTTGCGCTGCGATTCTCTCCACCAGGCTTTCGCCGCCAGGGACAACCAGAACCGAAGAAGCCAGAAAGTCCATCGCGGAAACTGCACGTATCCAGCAAGCCCGCAAAAAAGGGTTAGCGATCGTCTCGTCCATCCGGGACAGGTCCGTCGTGCAAGTGAAGCACCACACAAAAAAATCCACCCACCGTAAACCTCATTCATGCTGGTACGGATGGTCCGGAACCGACGTGGAAAAGCGGTGTATACCGAAAAACTGTGCCGGGAAAAGTTGAGCGATTGCAATCGCACACTGCGCTGTGTGTGGGGGGGGTTCATCTATACGGTAGATAGTGCAGCAGCTCGATAAGAGCATGATTAGGTTCTGGCTTCCGCAAATGGAAAGCTGGCAAAGGGTCCGGTTACGGGAGGCGTTTTCTTTTTTTTGTTCACCTTACTTTACTTGTTTACTCAAATCGCAAGCAAAGATTCACTTTCGACATTGCCTTTTGCTGTGTTGGATGGAACGGTCGGTGCAAAGGCTGAGTAATAAGATGATCCTGTTGCCAGTTCATTAGTTTGGGTTGAATATTTTAATTACAGACGCTGGGGTTAATTCCATCCGAACCACTGTTTTGTGTTGTTTACGTCTTCAATCACGTGCGACGTAAGTAGTTTTAATTATGAGAGAACTAGTAAAGGAGATACAATAAGATTCGCAGATAGTCTAGATCTAAAAAAAACGTTAGCAACATTTTACAGATAAAACCATGTGTAAGGCTACAATTATGAAGGACAATAATATTTACTCAAAATATCTTGATAGTTTTTACTTTCTATGCTTCCTAATCAAATTAAGCATGAAAAGTTATATTCAGTGATACCCTTAACTTTCATTTTCACTTTTTAAACGTATACTGGTAAACTTTTCCGAGTGAAATGCTACGATATTCGAGATTCTGGGAAATGAATTTGCATCATTGTTAAGGACACTGCCATTAAAAATAGCTTCAAAGAGCAATTAATAGTGGTGTGCTTAGAATCGTTTGAATATTGTTGATATCTATGTCGTTTACTTTAGTTAATTATTCTGAGTTTGTAGAATAGTATGGTAGTTATTTATTAGCTTAAAATGTTCCATAAAGCTTCAAGCAAACCGTCATCAAAATCCAGTTTGCTGTTCTATAGATAGTAATTGTCTGGAATACATTGTTCAGATTGTAATCTTGTTTGGTATAGATTGGAGAAAAATCTGTAAATAAGTTTCTTCAACTGACCTAACACATTCAGAAAAAAATAATTAATCTTCTTCTTAACTGGTTGATACATTCTTCTTCTTCTTCCTTGGATCTATAACTTCTTGAGGTCTTGGCCTGCTATTGCTAGCTTTTTGTGACTTAGTTTCACCCGTAGCTGAATAGTCAGTCCTGCTTACGGGGAGGCGGTCTGAAAGGATTCGAACCTCGGTCCTGCCGTGTGAAGACCGACGCCGCTATCGGATACACCACCGGGCCGTCCTTTACTTTGCAAAAAACAATATTAGAATATTAGAATGCTTTATAATTTGCTGTGCGATTAGCTAGAGATATGGTAATGCAGTATGAAACTAATAGAATTTTGTTTTAAAAAATGCAACGCTTTAATTAACTGTAGCCTAGACAAAAACCGAGGATCTATGATGATTTTTTAGACAACGATAACATGCCTTGAAACTCCCCTACGATAGGAAAGTAAACTGCACCATTCCTTTGTTTCCATCAAGTGCTACAGATATACTACTCATTATTTATTGCAAGTATTGCAAGTATTTATTGCACAGATTATAAAATTGTAAGCAATTTAATAAAAAAAATAACCAAAGTTGATATCGTTGAACGTTCAAAAAGTAAAGTTTAAAAGTCTTCCTGTAATTGACCTGCAGGTTAAACAGCACATCTATACAATCTATTGCACTTACTCAACCTCACATGATGAAATTCCAAGAATATAAGATTTTCTGTTGTTATTATGTTGCAAATATTAATTATTCCAATCGTTGGAATGAATAATGAAACAAGACATACTTGGGTCTCTTATCAGCAATTACTTACCATTGTTCAAAGCATAACATCTAGAGCTTTGCGAAATGTAATTAGAAAAATCTTAATAGAGAAAACGTTCGATATTCTTATCCAACGGGTGCGTAACAGTTCTATCTATTTGAAACCATTCCTTTCCTGTAACCAAAGCTCCCTCTCTGTTTCGAGTGAATCTTGAGCGACAATACACTAGCTACCCCAATTAAGAATCTTCTAATAATCAACCTTACCATGTCATAGCTGTTTCACCAAAGGGCTGTACATCGAACGTTTTTCCAAGCATTTTAATCACCAGCCACATCGATCTTTTATTGAAATTCAATGAAAAGAGCTTTCCGTGCTCAAACCATCACAATACACGTATCTCAGTTTTAATCCCAAGAAACAATGCCGACAGGTGCCGTTTTGCTCAAACGCACTCTGCACACGAGCACAATACACCAACCTTCACGCACCACAATGCATCTGTCAAAGCTATTCCATTCCATTAGTGCACCGGCAAGACATTGGTTGGCCAAAACCCGCCGGCACGCCTCCCGGTAGTCTCGTTAGGGTCGGCCTAACCAACGCTCTCGGATGTCGAGTTAAACATCATTAAATGTGAATATAATATTCAATGTTCAATATCGAATTACTCTCGCTTTTCCTTGCTGCTGTCAGTAATGGTACGGTAGGCTCGAAGGCGTACGCCCAAGGTGTACGCCAAACGCAACAACCGGCTCGGATTATTCTCCTAAGCTTACCAGAGGCATCTGGTGGTACTGCCGATTACCACCTGCTTCTTGGTATGCGGATGTCAGCACGCCAAAGTGGCTGAACGAGGTGAATCTCTTGAAATTGAATATTGATGAAACTTGAGCACAGCTCTGGGGGCTTTAATATTTTGCGGCAAACGGGTGCAAGGATTTGAACGATGAAGCTTAATCCGGCCATTGAAGATGTGCTCGGAAAGATTGTTCGGATTAGTTGAGACAGGGCTAGAAACACAAAGCTTTTCTTGGAAGACGTACCTGACATATATACCTACACATGTGCGTGTGGGTGTGGGCGGTTGCCTATCGGTTAAGACACTCAGAGTGGTCGATGTTGTATTCTTGACTTTATCTCCCACATAAGCCTGTTCTGTATCTTAACTATCGGTTTTTATCTTTCCCTTTCAACTGCTACTTATTCCAACAGTTCCACCCGATATTGTCAACGATGAGTCATCGGCGGACATTGCCGTGCAGGAGGGTGAAGATGCAACAATCGTCTGCAAAGCCACTGGACATCCAACGCCTCGCGTCACCTGGAAGCGAGAGGACGGCGAGTTTATGCTGCTGCGAAAGCCCCAGAGCCGCGAACTGATACGAGGTAGGTGAGAATGAACTACCCTGCTTGGGATGGCCAGGGTGAACCGTTGGGTTGGGGATGTTACAAATCCTACTTACATCTTATCGGGTGGTTTGGAGTACATACTCCGGCAGAACAATCATCGGATTCTCCCGAATGAACAGTACAAGGTGAAATTAATTAATCAACAAATTGATTGTAAGCACTGGGCGTGTCGAACTTCTCGGGCACTCTCAGTTGTGTGGTGTGGCATTGATTTCTGTCTACAGTTATCACGTTGGTTAAAGAAGGATTATCCGTACTTAAGACCGTTCTATATCGCACTGGTGTGTACATCGGGTGCTCCCGAGGAATCATTGCGCTAAGCTGCAATGGTTGTAAGATCCTTTCGAGTACTTGTACCACTCGGGCTTGCGATGCATAGCATCACCTGGATGACAGTGTAGAGGAAGCTGATTAACTTAGAACGAAAGACAAAGAACATGTGCACAATTTCATCTCACGCCACGACAGCATTGCACTTCTGGCGCTAGTGGAGAAATTTCGCATACTCTTTTTACCATTAACACTAAAGCACTTGTGGTAGCTTCATACAAATGTTGCTGAAGGGCAATCGAAACTTTCCTTACTCCCTTTCAAACGACTCTTTGTGCCCGCATGAATACTGCATGGATGTTAAATGGAGTGGCATTAATGTGATTATCATTACCATCATATTTCGAGCCATGGGACCGTGGGACGCTGCAGGAAGAATCCTTGTGTGCACTCAAGCTTTAAGGACTTTGTCTTTGAGAGAAGCAAGCAAGCAAACAGTGTGTCACTGGCATTGTGCTTCTGCAGTGTGGGCCAGGTGCAATGAGATTAAGAAAGTGGTAGCTATAACTGTTTGAACATGCTAACATATAGCTGCGTGGTTATGAGTAATCTTTTTTTTTTGTCGGAAATCATACAGCTAAGTAGACAAAGATAGTATAGAAAAGAAAGTGTATTACACAATAAACAAAAATATATTAAAAATTCCAATGAAAATCAAAATGAAATTATATAAACATAAAAATAACAGAAAAAATACAAACTAAATATTTGGGAATTAATCGATATCATTCAAATAATTAGAAAACAAATTAAAAAATACAAATGACCACAACCAATCTAGACCATAGATCATAAAACTATAGACTATAGATTTATCTCTTTACACGTTCTACGGTAATCGTTTCAAGTTACAGTTGGATGCTGCTTTGGACGATTTATTATTATCTACTTTTTTTCTGTAGAATGGTGAAACCTTTTTTTTTTCTGCCATAAACACGTCGTCCTTTTATGATTTTAAAAATAGATAAACTAACTGCATAATTGTGCATCAACTGTTGTCCGATGAATAACGTGAATAAATTAAATTAACTTATAGACAAATGTTCGAATTCTCTTAAATAAATTGCATAATTATTACTTCACATTAACTAAAAATTTAAAATTTTTTCTCGTATATCATATATTTGATTATAGTTTTGTGATATTAAAGAACTTTTGATTCTCACAACTTCTCTAGCCCATATTTACAAGCATTCTTTTCGCCTTATATCTACTCTTTATGGATATCGAACATAACGATGTTCGAAATAACCGCATAATATTGTAGCGAAAGCCCTTGCTTTCTAATGCTTTTCTGGAGCGATAAGTGCATTCTTATCGCTTGTCAATTGCGCGAGCGCGTGGGAGAGAGTTCCTGCGATAGGATTTGTAAAAGGTTTCGTGCGTACGATCGACGGAACGATCTCTCTTCTAATCACTGTCTCCGAGACGAACGGAAGTCCCCGAAATATTCCTGTAAAATTAATAATTAAACGTTTATCTCTTCGACTGCTAAGCTTTAGACGTTTAGACGCTGCATCTGAAAAGACGTTTATTCCGCTTCGTGACGGCTGCGTGACGAAACACCTTCAAAGACTATTGATTTCTGGTAGAGAGATTGAACCAGTCAATAAACTAAATCAAACTGGTTTAACACTAGAACCGCCGGACTTTTTAACCTTACTAGAACCGCCATGTGGGATAAATATGTCCCATTCGTTATATATGCATGTTTAGACATGTTTATTATGACCTAAGGGTTTCTTGTGGTTAAATTATTAATAAACATCATAATTAGGGGACGGCCCGGTGGTGATGCGACAGCGGCACCGGTCTTCACACGGCAGGACCGGGGTTCAAGTCTCATCTGGGCCGTTCCCCCATAGTGAGGATTGACTAACCAACTATGCGGTATCAACTAGTCTAGTAAGCCAGAAATGGCAGGCATGACCTTAAGAGGTCTTTAGGCCAAGAAAGAAGAGAAGAAAGCTTTATTAGCAACTTAATCAATAAAAAACAAACAAATTGAGATCGTATCAACTGCATACCAAGGACATCAAGGCAAGTTTTCTCTACATTAATGTAAAATTACAGGCCTTTTAGTGGTATACGCTTATAATTATTTCTTACAGGGTTGAACGACAGTAAATTTAGGCTTTAAGCTACAAATTGTTTAAATAATCAAGTGATAAGTAGGATTTTTAAACAAGTTTTTTGTTCTATGTTGTTTGGGTCTACGCAGGCGTCTGTGACTCCCTTTCAAAACATTACAAAAATTCGATGTCAATACACCTCTAAATGGCCAAAAGTAGATGATAAACCATTTTTGAAAGCAAAAGGAACACTTAGATTAATTATTTCAACCATATATAACACATCTTTAGGTTTCTTGACATTAGGACAAAATATTACAATGCTTCATCAGAACCTGGCTCACATGAAACGCATACGTACGAAACTCTTTTAGTACATTTTTTACATACTGGTCTATTGCAGGTGAAGCATTCATTGACACTTTTGTCCTCGTGACTTTTACCCCTACTTATCCGGCTTTGATACCACAAACTGCGTAAGTAGGCACCTCGTATTGGATGGAAACAATTGTAATTGTAATTTCGCGAAAACTATTACGCGACATAACATTCTTGCAGAACGGAAGTCCGTATTTTTCGGACCACATAAGATCAATCTACATGCCTTTGGACTCAGTTGCTCCGCGTATGTAAAAACTCGCTAGAAATGCCTCCAGCTCAGCAAGAGACAAAGTGCAGTCTTTAGTTGGCAATATTCTTCTTGCTTCAATACCAGTGCACTTTCGAGTTCGATTTAGAATACCATTATCAATTATTAGACGCGTTGACAGCAGGGATACCAGCCATCACAACGTATTTTTCCTATGGGACAAAATTGTCCCATATGGCGGTTCTAGGATGAACATGAATTTTTTAATGAACCGCAAGGGATACACATTTTTTTATGGGCGCGTTTTATGGGATCGTTAAAAATAAATAAAAGTCAGAAAATTTCAATGACCTGTCATGCCGGCCAACGGAATAACACACCATTTTCGAGTGCGATGGGACAAAAAAGTCTCATCGGCGGTTCTAGTGTTAAACTATTGTACTTCTCGTTTTCAAATAGATTTTTTGTAATGTTTGATCCCAAAAAGAGCACTTTAATTGATATAAGTTTTTGCAGCACATAATGCATCAAATGTATAATAACCATTGCTAACTTTGCATTATATAACATAATAAAATCTTCTCGTACGATTAAAATTATAAGCAAAACAATATTAAAAAAAAAACAACATTTGATACATTAAAAAATCTATTAAACAATGTGTTTGGCTTGCTCGTGTCTTGGTATAGCAACATACACCACCAAATCGACCCACCTAACGACAAGTATTGCACATTTTTCTCCACTTTTGTAATATCCCTTTCGTAGCATTATCACTCACCGCACACACACACAAGCCGGGTACAAAAACATGAACGCGGAATGTACACTTCCTAATGCATTCTGCAGTGCATAAACATTTTACTCCCCATTCCAGCACCGATGTTGTTTACAACAGGAACGTCTTTTCGCATGCATCGTATGCAGAGATACACTTTTTCCTGAATCACTCATACTCCTTCTGTCCCGACTTCACCCGCCTCCACTAATACCCAATAAGCGTGAATCGAGAGCGCGGAGAATTTGCGCGTGTAATATGTCAACGCGAACGTGGCACCATGGTCGGGTCAGGTTTGTGCAGAAAGAACCCATCCGTTAACCGGAACCCGGAAACATAAATACAACATTAAACTGTCACACCGAAGATGGTTGACAAAATGCAGGGTGGCAGGTGGGGGAAGGAGGAGATGGGGAAATGGTTCATTCAAAAGAAAACTACTAATAAGTGTCACTTTGACGAACATTTAGTGCCGAACGCAAAGGGTGCAACCAACGTGAAAAGTGCACACGAGCAGCAGCAGCAGCACCAGCACGAGACAAAATGGATGTCTGCAAGCATGCAAAAATGATGCCGCTGTTTATGGTGGTGAAAGAACAGGGAAGGAGGATGGAAGACATTTGGAGTGGAGGGAAAAATATTCGCATAATTTATGCTTAATGTCGTGGGAAAATAAGATTAAATGTCGTCGTGTCTTGTGTCTTCTCGTGGTGCCATTCCCGATGCGATGTGTGCAACCGTTCCACGCCAGTTTTCCTTCGTTTTCAGCTTGCTTTAGCACGAACAAAAACAAAAAACGCCTCGCTCTTCATGGGGGCAAATGCCGTGGTAAAACAATGATAAAAGCGACTCCCCCCTCCCGGACTGTAAAACTCCGTTCCCCAGGTTTTTTGGGCGCTAGAGAACTTGGAAAGAGCATACGAAGGATCGTCCTGTTGCTGTACATGTGCGTGTGCGTTGTGTGTGTGTCTGTTAATTCCATTTCCTTTCGTTAACGCAAGAAGGCACTCATGCGAATCGTACAAACACAATTTCATACACACACACACACACTCACACGCACACATTCGCACAAAGGCAACAAAAGTGTGCAGCTAAAGGCATTAGCACCGTCGAGCTCACGGTTTCGTGCACGCGCTGGCGAAGGTGCATGATGATCCAGAACATTTGTTCCACCAGCGAGCAGGGTGGGCTGGCGCTGGAAAAGGGTCACGAAACGTGAGACACATAATGCGCGCCGAAGCGGGTTGCCCGGGAAAAAGGATTTCATTGTTTTCAGCGTTTCACCGTTGCCCGTTGAGTTGCTTCGGTGTTCGCTGATGCTGTGGGGCCCCGGTACCGCTGGCTTATGACTTGGTTCCTGTCTTTTATGTTGCCACCTACTCACCAGCATCCTCTTCTCTCTCGCCCTTCTCCCCACTCGCCCTCTCCAGCACCATGCACCCAAATCCGTAGTTTGACATCCCTTTTTTAAGACTGGTGTCCTTTTTGCAACCACCCGAAACGAACCACCTGTGCAAAGCTTTTCCTTGGCATGAGTTTTCCTTCCTTTTTTTCTTGCTCCACTTTCCTTCCCTTGCTTGCTACCTCCGTTTTCCTACGGGCTCTACCTTAACTCTATCTACATTGTCACTTTGGCTGAACACAATCCCACACACACACACACGCACACGCTCACTCTCGCATACATGCACACATTTTCGAGGCAAACATTTTATCCTTAATGTGACCATCCCACTCCCTCTTGCTACTAACCCCTCCCGAGTTTCGGTACCATGTGGGAAGCGTCATCCGTATGTTGCCCGGTTTTATGTGCGCAAAATGGTGCAAGACTAGAAAATGCAATATTTTAGCAACACCTTTCGCGCACAGCTTGTGTTCTTGAGTTTTTGTGTGCGTGTGTGGGTGTCGTTTTTGGTTTTTCTTTTAATGTCGAGCAACGTTTTCTGTTAGCGGCACACTCTAAATTCATAAAGCGATCCGTGTGCGTAATTTGGCGCGAGAGTGTGAGTGGTGTGTATTTGTATTTTTCTTTCTACATTTTCTTGTTTGCTTGCAGTACATTATTTTACCGGGTTTGGTGCGTTTTAACCGTGTGAAAATTTAGGCGGGCGAATGCCACAAAAGTTAAAATTGAAATAGTTATGAAATTTTTAAATTACTTCAAGAGATCTAAAGGAACACTATGTACAATACTCATTACAATTGTTTAAATGCATATTTTTAGATAGTTGTATGACAATGAGTGGGAATATTTCTAGTGCATTAAAGAGGAGGACTACAAGTTGTGAACGGACTTAGGACTGTAGTAGTTATAATACTGTCCTTACACTTTGCGTTTTCCTGACTATTCTACTTGTTTTAGAGTTCTTTTAGAGAACGCTCAATGAGTGTTTTTATGGTTATACTTTCAATAAGGCAGAATATTTATTAATCATTTTTATGAAATGTTGTCTGCCTTGAGGTAGAACAGAATGTTTATAACTTATAAGGTTTAACTCCTTACCGTAAATTGTAAAAAAAAAGCTGACTGGGTTAAAGAGATGCTGATAATTGAGAGCAAGATGTGAGATGAGCGCTGAATTCATTGGTTCACCACTAACTTTCGACCTGTATTATGTTCTCTCAAGTAGCATATGATATTCGCTAAGTAATTTGCGTACAGAAATCCTGATGAACAATTGCTGATATCGCTAGAGGCGTTTCGGGTAAGCCCTAGTGTCACTTTATGGCAAAATAAATGTGACGGCGCGATCGTTTGCGGTCTGCGAACGCGAGGATGGTCAGCTTTCGCTACCCGTCACGAGAGGGCGCATCTTCGGGCGACGTCGCAGGTTCGGATCCTGCACCCGACGGATGACGAGTGACACCGCATGGAAAGGATCTTCCTTTCTGATCCTGACCGGCCGGCGAAGCGGACCAACTTTTAGTGGCTAAAAGGAAATATTGTTAAATAAAATCACCAAGTGTAGTAAAAGACCCGATTGTGCCATTTTTCATTGCCGGTCAGGCGTTGCATTTGCAACATTCTAAAAGTTGTTCTAAAAATTTTTGTATAAAAATCGGTTTTTTGCTCCCTGTTCATTTGCTCCATAAAAGTAGCACGAGCCGTGCAAATTCGGTTCGTCTTTCATTGCGTCCAAACCACGTGGTAATCACTTAACCTAAAGGACTCGGTAAGACACGCCTACACACACATACACACACACCCTACGCACTGCATCCGAACTCGTGTGCGAAATGGAACCAAGCGGTGCGGCTGTTGCGGATTTTACGTGTGGGATTTGTGAAAAAGTGGTAAAGGAGGAAGCGTCGATTCAGTGTGACTTTTGCGATAAGTGGTTCCACCAAACGTGCGCGAACGTGGATAAAGCGGTTGAAACCAGAGCGTGGTGGTGCGCGGAGTGCGATTCTAAGTGTAAGATCGTGAGTGCTAAGGAGGACGAGATAGCGCGCTTGAAGAGAGAGATGGAGGCCCTTAGGGCCAAAACGGACGAAGCGCTAAAAACAGTACGGGAAAAAGAGGCGGAAGTGGTTCTGCTTCGCGAAGAGCGCGGGCGGACCACGTTTTCTCCGGATAAGCCGCTTCTTAGCTCAACGGTTAAACGGATCACGGTCACCGACGATGGTGAACTAAGCCAGAGCCAAATAGCAGCCCGTCAAGCTGTCCGGTGTGAACTCCCTTCATTCGCTGGGGACCCCGATGAATGGCCGCTATTTTTGTCAACCTTTAAACGATCGACGCGCACGTTCGGTTTCAGTGATGACGAGAACATCCTTCGCCTGCAGGGTGCCTTACGAGGAAAGGCGTTGCGCATGGTACAAAGCCGTCTACGACACGCGGATAATCTGGAAGAGATTATGGAAGCTTTGGAAAAGTCCTTTGGCAGAGCGGACGTGCTCATTAACTCGCTCCTCGAACAGATTCGCGATGCGCCGGTGCTTAAACCCGAGCGATTGGACAGCTTTATCGAGTACGGCGAGTTAGTAGCTGAAATTTGTGCGACGGTAAAGTCAAACGGAGCGTCCGAGAGGCTGTACGATGCGACGTTGCTTCAAGAGCTGGTGGACCGGATGCCCGCATTTCTACGTTGGAACTGGGGCATGCACAGGCGGCAGCTGAAACGTGTTACACTGAACGAGTTTGGCGTCTGGATACAGTCGGCGACGAACGGAGCGATGGCGGTAACTCCCCCGCAGCCGAAGAAGAAGACGACAACTCGACAGGTACACGCGCAACACGTGGAAGCGCATGCGATCCAGCCCAGCAGAAGTCGAACGTGTGCGGTGTGCAACAAGGACACGTGTGTGGCGGTTGGTGAGTGTACAGTGTTTAACCAACTTAGCATTTCAGCCAGGTGGGAAAAGGTGCGCAGCTTACGACTATGTAAACGGTGCTTAGGCAAGCACTACGGACCGTGCTCGGTACGTATTGAATGCGGATTGCAAGGGTGTGTTGCTAAACACCACCGCAAACTACATCGCACGATCAGCGAGGAGCGACCGGTGGAAATCAATCATCATGGCACGAGGACTGATGGCATGCTGTTGCGGTACGTTCCGGTGAAGCTTCACGGGACGAGCGGTCCGGTTTACACCTACGCGTTGCGGACGAGGGGCGACGGTAACGCTGATGGAGCAGGAGCTTGCGCAAGAGCTGGGTGTTCGCGGTACTCTCGATCCGCTATGCCTGTTGTACAGTGCTGGCCAGAAACGTGATGAACGCGAGTCACAGAGGGTGACAGTGCAGATTTCCAGCGTCGGAGAAGATGCACCCGTATATTCGATGACCGATGTGCGAACGGTTAGCCGGCTGTCGCTCTCTAGACAGTCGGTCGACACAGACGAGCTAAAGCGGAACTTCTCGCATCTCAAGGCGATTGCAGCACTCTCGTACGAGAGGGCTTCTCCACGCCTGTTGATCGGCATCGACCAGTACCGACTGACCAGACCTTTAAAGACGATAGAAGGAAGTACGGGACAACCGACGGCTACGAAGACGCGTTTGGGATGGCTCATTTTTGGTAAGTGCACAGATTTTGATAACGATACAAGTTTAGTGCAGCCGGAGCCCAGCTACCACATCTGCGATTGCCAAGGAGATACCTCGAGGGCAGATCGTATGATGGCAGCGTATTTTGAGGTCGAAGGTTATGGTCCCGCAAAGCAGCTATCGTTATCGAAGGAAGACCAACGAGCGCTGTTGATTCTACAACGCAACACGAGACGCGTCGAAGGGCGGTACGCGACCGGTTTGCTATGGCGAAGTGACAACATTTTCATGCCGGAAAACCGTCACATGGCTATCTCTAGGATGGAATGTCTCGAGCGAAAGATGGGTCGAGATCCGAGCCTTGCCGAAAACGTTAACCGAATCCTGAAGGAGTATTTAGTGAAAGGTTACATCAGATCAATAAGAGAAGACGAGTTGAAAACGTTTTATCCCAGGAAATGGTACCTGCCCGTGTTTCCCGTTACCAACCATAACAAACCGAATAAGATCCGTTTGGTTTGGGATGCAGCTGCTGAGGTGAGGGGTGTCTCACTAAACAAGATGCTGCTGACCGGACCAGATCTGCTGACACCGCTACAGTCTGTGCTATATCGTTTTCGTGAAGGTAGAATCGCGGTGGCGGCTGACATTCGAGAGATGTACCATCAGGTACAGATTAACGGCGATGACGTGCATAGCCAGCGATTCGTTTGGCGATGGGGTAACACCGATGCTGAACCACAGGAGTACGTTATGCTGAGGATGACGTTCGGCGCAGCGTGTTCGCCGAATACGGCGCAATATGTAAAGAATGAGAA
>KZ061757.1:165431-248538 GCA_002091835.1 Anopheles maculatus
TCGGCGCTGATCGAGAGTTAAGAGAAGCAGCGGAACGGGTCAACGCGGAGATACTCAACGAGTTCGGTCCACCTGACACTACCTGGAAGTTCAACCCCCCGGCGGCCCCCCATTTTGGTGGATCATGGGAAAGGATGATCCAATCAGTAAAAAGGATGCTGACTCGCACCCTTACGGAGAGGCACCCCTCGGATACGGTTTTGACGGCGGCGCTTATCGAAGTGGAGAATATGATAAATTCTCGCCCTCTCACCCATGTTCCAGTTGATGGTGAGGATGATGAACCGCTAACCCCCAACCATTTTTTGCTAGGTTCTTCTGCAGGGATGAAACCTCTAGTGACGTATGACGACTCATCCGTGACCTTGAAGCAGAACTGGAAGGCTGTGCAGACCAGGATGAATGGGTACTGGAAAAAGTGGATTAAGTCGTATCTGCCAACTCTAACGCGAAGGACGAAATGGTTCGAGCCACACAAACCGATCCAACCTGGAGATGTCGTACTCGTTGTGGACGAGAACAGCCCGCGGAACTGTTGGCCGAGAGGACTGGTGGAAAGCGTCATCCCGTCCAGAGATGGAATAATTCGCCGGGTTATCGTGAGGACAGCGCGCGGAACGACTCTGGAAAGGCCCGTGGTAAAGCTGGTTACGTTAAACATCGCGCCGAATGGTATCGTTTAGCTACATCAAACGACTGGTGGACTGTCACTTTATGGCAAAATAAATGTGACGGCGCGATCGTTTGCGGTCTGCGAACGCGAGGATGGTCAGCTTTCGCTACCCGTCACGAGAGGGCGCATCTTCGGGCGACGTCGCAGGTTCGGATCCTGCACCCGACGGATGACGAGTGACACCGCATGGAAAGGATCTTCCTTTCTGATCCTGACCGGCCGGCGAAGCGGACCAACTTTTAGTGGCTAAAAGGAAATATTGTTAAATAAAATCACCAAGTGTAGTAAAAGACCCGATTGTGCCATTTTTCATTGCCGGTCAGGCGTTGCATTTGCAACACCTAGCTATAGACAACTAGACAACTAAGCAATAGGATGCAATGGATAAATCCTCCAGGCTTCAATAACCACTTTCAATTCAATTACATTTTGGATCCCAGACGTCATTGCACGTTTATATTCCACGGACTCGTTTTTTGTAACATCGTTGTCTTCCGCGTTCATAGGAAATTCGCGGTCATCATGAAGAAAATGTTTTTTAAATTGTATGCAGTTTATTATAAAATTTTCTTGTGTCTGAATTAAAAAATTAGTCTATTTTTAATCTATTAATCTTTTCAAATGAAAGGAACGTAAAGAAGCTAAATCTATGTCATGTAAACATATCAGCTTGGAGGTGCCAAATGTTTAGTTGGGGTTGGACGATGTTGAGTTTCGTTTGAACGAAGTTCAGTTAGGCAGCAGCTGTTTAGTTGGACGTCAAGTGTTTACCTACGGTTAAACAGTGTTCAGATGCTGCTGGAAGGTGTTTACTTGGGCTCGAAAACGGTGTAATTACATCAACAGGCTACAAGGACTTTTATTAATTTGTTTAAGTATACAGAGTATGCATGTTAGCTATAATATGTAGCATATTTAAGTACATGGTTTTACTACTTTATGGTGAATAAATAAGCTGCCTCGTGGTGCTTTCTTTGAACGATTCTGTAGTTTTAATAATATTTTATAATCTAGAACTTCGTGTGCTAGTATTTGCTGTCTTACAATTTCTCGTTTTGTTTAACTTTAATTGTTTTTTTTTTTTTAATTTAATTATTAAAAAATAATAAAATAACAACTTTTTTTTCAAGAATTCTGCTTTAAAAAATCCACCAATATATCATTTCATTCTTAAAACTGCATACAAAGTGTCAATATAAGGAATGTATTTTGCAATTCACATGTTACATCGCCTCAAATACGCATAGAAATCCTCATCAAACACATATGTACACCTCACAGCACAGCTCGACATGAATTTTGATGGAACTCTCTTTCTTTCCGTCACACGTTGACAAACAAACTGAAGCTCAAACCAACATACCGACCAAGGTGTATCGTGTTATGTGTATTTTTTGATAAACCGTCTTCTTCCATCATAACAATGGAGCAGACGGGTTCGGGTGAAGTTCACTGTGCCAAGAAAAACATATGTCCAGGTTCTGCTCGGTAGTGCCACGGTGTGTACTGCTCACACTTAAAAGCTACTGCTCATCATCCTCATCATCATCAACGCTCCGAGCAACCCACGCCCAACGCCCACCCGCTTTCCCTTCCCTTGTTCTTCACAATGCTGCAGCTTGTGGTGATGGTAAGTGTGAACCTTCCTGAGTGAATTATTCAATTTATTTCGTAAGGACATGATTTACTTGCGTTCGCTCACCATCCACCATGGTGCTCGCAGCGTGGCCGTGCACCGGTGAACCACGATTCACGCCAGACAGGCGTGCAAGAATCGCGCGACCTGCCAGCGTGCGCTGTTTCGTGGTTTGAAAGAGTTGAGGCAGAAAGACAATGGGTTCTTCATTCGGGCTGGATTCGGATTCTGGAACGGCAGCTATGGGCGCAAAACCCGGGAAGCGTACGGGAAGTTGGTGGCTGGTGTATGAAGTAAGCAGGCAGGCGCGAAAAACGCCAGGATAAGCATAATGTACACATTTGCATAACAAATGTAAGGCAGCCGGCGTACTTCCCTTTCGGGGAGGCTAGTGGGTTTCACCACACCCTGCTGACTCCGTCGGTAGGCAAGATGAAAAATGAAATGTATCCTGTGCTAATATTTGACGTGATCTTCTCCATGTCGGTGTTGGTAGGAATCGGTAGTGAACGTGGTGATTGTGGTGCTTGTGGCGGTACTGGATTAGATGAATGATATTCTTTACGCTCACTATGGATATTCTTTACTGGATTGTTGTTTTTTCTCCATTTATTCAGTTTTTCTCTGGCTGTCTGTATGCTGTTTCGTGCGCAAGAAGACAAACGCTCTGTATCTGTGACATTAAGTGATACTTCGCAGTGGTTTGCTGACTAACTGACAGATTTATGAATCTTACTACCACGTGATAGCCACAATGCACAGTTTTAATTCCAGTAAATTAGCATTAAAAATCCTGGATTAAATAACGATAGTTTCCATTTTGTACCGAGTGTTTGGTGTAAGTTTTGTGTGGTACAGTTTTAAGAGTAACGCTTAAGGATAACTTCAAAATATAAAAAATATATTTAAATAAAAAGTTAACAGTGCTACACTTTAAAACACTAAAACACTCGCGTATACGAACAAGTGCAATAAAACACTTAATTTATTACATGAATAAATATAGACGCTACACAGACACACACACACACACATACGTTAAAATTCGCTACAGATGCCGAGCACGTCCTGTCTCGCTGAATGCCCTCAATGCAGTCATTGTCCTCTCTCGCTTGTTAGGACGATCATGATCCGATCACACTTCTGACATTGCGGCCGTCACACAAGGGGACAACCCAGAGGGCAATGTTGCGCGACATAACAGTTTGGTATTTTATAACTCCAACAGTTGATTGTCACAACCAGACTGTACAGACCACACGGCAGGACTGAGGTTCGATTCCCGTTCAAACCGCCTCCCCGTACGCAGGACTGGCTCTCCAGCTACGGGTAAAACTAAGTCACAGAGCTTGCAATATCAGACCGAGACTTCACGAGGTTGTAGTGCCAAAGAAGAAGAAGAGAAGACTGTACAGAACCTTTATAGTCCCAGTACTCACATACGCCTCTGAGACATGGACTCTGTCCAAAACTGACGAAACTCTCTTAGCCGCGTTCGAGAGGAAGATGCTCAGAAGGATTTTTGGCCCCGTATGTGTGGAAGGACAATGGAGGAGCCGCTACAATGACGAGCTCTACGAGCTGTACGGTGAACTCACCATCGTGCAGCGAATTATGCTCGCAAGGCTCCGGTGGGCTGGCCATGTCATGAGAATGGCACCGGACGACCCAGCCCGTAAAGTCCTTTTAGGCCGTCCACATGGACAGAGGAGGCGTGGTAGGCCCAAACTGAGATGGAGTGATGATGTTGATGCGTCCGCCAGAACGGCCGGGATATTGGATTGGCAGACGACGGCGCCAGTCCGTGAGCGGTATCGAGGATTGTTGCAGTAGGCCAAGACCGCGAAACGGTTGTAGCGCCTGATAAGTAAGTAAGTAAGTAAGTAAGTAAGTAAGTAAGTAAGTAAGTAAGTAAGTAAGTAAGTTAGTAAGTAACAATTGAAAGAGGCCATATTGATAAAGATGCAAAAGTTAAAGTAAAATTTGATTGAATTTGCTTGGAGTTTTGAAATACCACACATAGTAATAGCTTTCAGCAACATTTTGAAATATTCATTAACCTGTTTTATCAATCAAAGGACAATGCTGATTTTGTGATCATAAGCGTCGTTTTACTAATCAAAATGTTTTAAACACGGCAAAAAAAAATCAAGACACCTGATCTGCCCAAGATATGCCGAGTAAATTAATTCTTTTAACAAAAATTTGGTCAAAAACACGCGTCAGTCCAGATCGTGTACAAAATCTCAACCTCTTTTAAACTTCATATCGAAGAACTCGGTATTCATTAACTCAACATTCGATTGACCTTAAGCTTAACTTTGCCCCAAAGCAGTTGCAAAATGTCCTTAATTTTTTCTATAATATCTAAGGGCAAATGAATAACCAGGATTGCGACGCCCAAAAAACGTAAATATTTGAGTAGTTCTTATAATCATGGAAGCACCAACGTCACCAATTAGCTTGAAGTAATCAATTACAAACTTGCAAGAAAAACTTATTTATCGGTGGCAATAAAAGCAGCTAACGTCACCTGGAAGTTTATCAAGTTTTAGAGAATATGCTATAGTTAGTAGCTTATCCACCGTGATAGGCACCGTAGATTGCCAGATCATTGAGGGTTCTGCTGGAACAGCTCATTAGCTGTTGAAGTTAATAAGTTTGCTTTTACTGAGAATCGATCGTTACATTCAATTTCTTCTGGTCTAAACAGGATATGAGTGACGTGAACAACAAACGAACATGGTAGCAAAATGTTTCTCAGCTCAAGAAACAAGATTTATTTAATGATCATTGCAATGTTTACACAATATCTATGTCAATTAGTCACACATTACCTACGTACTTAAAGCTCGAATTACACCAGCTTATTTAAATTCCTCGGTATTATTCCAGTAAGTTAAGTCAAGGAGACCAATCAAATTCTCTTATAGAGTATCATTTTCTTTACATAAAATTTCGCTCTTCGTAATAACACACTGTATTTGAAATGTAGCAGAGATCTCAGTTATAAAACATATTTCTTCAATTCTACGAACTAGCCTCTGTACCAAAAACATAATTATGATGTATTCAATCATTCAACCTTCTACGAACTTCAGTTCACATGATCGAACGGTTCTATTTTGTGCACTGCATTACTGTTAAGCCCAGTCCGCAATGCCTTAATGAACTCTACCGACGCTTTTATTAACCTTTCCTACAGCATCCCTTTTGTCTTGTCTAAGCTGTCCCCGTTCGCGTGTGGGAATATTCATTTTCAATAATTTACATTTTATGATAAGTCTTAAGAGAAGCATATTTTTCATCCAACACCACCAGCTTCCCCAGAACCCCATCACCCCATCACGGAGAATAATTAATTTCATAACCTTTCGCAACGTGAGACGCTGAGATTTCTGCGTTATGATTTATAGTGCCCAACAGCTTCGGCACGAGTTGATTTTTTTTGTGTGTGTCCGCTTTCGCCACCAAACTGTCTAAACGGTTTCCTCTTGAGTACGAGAGCTTGGAAAACAATTTCCCACCCACTGTGAGTCATCCATTGATTAATGTGTTCTAGCTATTGCCCTGCTCGTTCTAAAACCGGCACCAAACAACTGCCTCCTGATCGTCTTTTTGCGCGCCTGAGAGCCATGCCACCGGGTGCCACTCAAACCAGGGGGTGGAAAAGGTGAGCTTCGGGGAGAGTAAGATGGGAGAAATATATTTATACATCCCCCGTGAGCCATTCGCGTGAAACGCACGTACCACGACGGATTGCCCCATTCCAATCGTCGACCTGGCGCGAAGGAAATGGTTTATTAAATCAGTCTTCATCCCGACGAGCAGGCTAGCCCGCCCATAGGACGGACACTATGACACTTTCTCATTATCTGGTCACCCGCTTGCTGTGTCGCAAACATCGGCTCCTATCTCTAGTCAACGCGTGATTTCTTCGCGAGCTCCCTCACGGTCAGTTTTTATGGGTTTCAGCCGCATCGTAAAACATAATACCTTCTTCTAATGTTTGGGTCGTTTGATGCGGTTGACCGAGCGAGAGATAGAGAGAGCGAGAGAGATGCGAATCGTGGGAGGTTAGCTTTCACGATCGTTACGGAAGTGCAAAGCTCGGTTAAAATGGCGGTACGCTTGAGAGATGCAGCTGAGCGAAACATGAAGCCTAGACGAAGCCTCAGATGTTTTTTTTCCCCGAGCAGCAGTCCCGGTACGCGAGTGAAAGCCAAGTTATGAGCTTGAAAGGTTGATTTTCCGGTTCAGATTTCATGACGCTCGATCGAGTTCGCGTACAATGGTGTGCGGTGGTCGGTGGTGTTTGCGATTTTGAGACTTTTTTTATTATCTCGCCATAAACATCGTCCCAACGGGACGGAGCTTATCGGTTTGAAGAGCAAAGTCTGTCTGTTTCACCTGACACAGCAACGTGTATGAGGTGGAATTGAAAAGACACGAGGACGCGCACGTAATAAATTAGCGAAAATGCTTACCATCTTGGTGCAGAGGACGAGCGTGACCGTGACGCTCCCATCACTCCACATTAAAAAAAAACCAACCAACAGATAGGGAAGAACGTACTGCGCGCCGCATTTTGCTCTCACACAAAAAAAAGCGAGTAAAAATCATTTATTTGGTTCACCATCACTGGTCCATCTAGCGTAGTTCATCCTTCAAACGAAAACCAACCCACCTACCGTATACTGCACGCTCGAAAGTTTTACCCCGTCGGACGAAATGATTGAAGATTCTTCAGAAATTGGTTCGGTCCGGGGTTCCATGCAGCGCGCACTCGGTTTCTCGGTTTTAATATCCGGACCAATTTGATGACGCTTTCACGGTGCAAGCGCTCTGATGGGAACAGTAGCATCAGCACCATCGCTTTCCGTTTTGTTTTGCTGCTGCCGTTTGCCTGCAATGGTGAAGGTAGCCGACAAATGATCTGGAAAACTGGACGGAATAGAGTGAACGCTCGCCCTACGGCTTCCGGCAAGCTGTGGGATGTTTAGTGGGTTGGAGGGTTTTTTTTTCCTTGTTGTTGATGTTGTTTGCTTTGTTTCACTTTTTCCCGTTGTTTATTACGAAACGAGTTTTTCTACGTACGGCCATTATAACCGCTGCTGCGTTCGGACACTGTGTACTTCAAAGTGGCTTTCGTGTTTTGCTGGCCTGCTGGGTGGATATGAGGATGACTGACGTCCTGTCTTGCCGGCAGTTTTATTATCCATAATATGGTGCTGAAATTATGCTCGATTTCAACTGGGTTTTGCTGTTTTTCAAATATATTTACTCTAAAGGGCAGAAACTAGAAAAAGTATTTGAAGGAGTAAATAAGAAAGATATTTCATTTGGAACGAAAAATGTAGCCTAAGACATTCCGTTCCATTAATTCCCGTAATCTCACAACCAGACTATGAATATTATGTATGTGGGTATTTAGGAAATGACCGAGAAGTCTTCCCAATGCCGAAGCTCAAATCAACTCCTTGGAACCAACGTCAATTGAGTTAGACTAGTAAATCAAATGATATGGTGCATTATAACAGTATTTTACAGTGCCAGAAGGAATTAGAGCAATCAGAGACTCTCAGCTGCAAGAATTGGATGCTTCTCCAAACGGTGATTGGAAACACTAACTCATCACTCGGGTGTCTAGTTGATCTAGGGAAGATCTATACCACCGAATTGCAAATAGGATATGGACTTTTTGAAGGTAATCTTGAGAAGCTACAGACAACACTCTCACTGTTCTGAACATGAGCAGAGGTCAGGGAGACACTTGAACATTGCCTGTTGAAATACTGGAGGTAGAAATAGCCATGTCAGCAACGAAGTGATCGGTAAATAAATTAATGCGTTAATGTAATCCAGCTGCAGAAATTGGGTCGTCATTGCTGAAACGATACGATCAATCGAGGCTTGCCTGCAACAAAGACGAATACGAATCGAATGAGACGAGGTGTGTATTGAGACTGTCTCAGATGCTCGAATAGATGCCAGCCGGAAGAGTCATCTCATTAGCGTAGCTAGTACTCCCATCGTGAAGCGTGCATATCATTGTCGGCAGTAGATTGCCGTTGAATGCTACAGTAGGCTTTTTGGCTCTTGTGGTAGTAGAAGTGGTATTGGTGAAATTAGGACGCCAAATTATTTTAACCAACTATTCATAGCGCAGCGCCATTTCTTTCGAGATATCTTACCCTTTTAAATCTAAAATTTTGAATTCTTAAGGCTAGTAGAGGTTTTTATCATGCTTAAAATAATCTGAAGTGTCTCGCCATGATACAGAGTCAATGAAATAAACAGAAAATTTAAAATCAAATGAAATTTGATTAGCTTAGTAACATATAACAAATCCTAATCATCGCTGCGAATGCTGTCGAAGATACAGTTGCATTATTTCACGATTAGTAAAATAATTCTGTTCAAACTGCAGGTGTTTCCAGGATAGTTACTACCACTCAGCATTTCGTTCTTTGAATAAAGTTTTTGTTGGCTCTTAATAGGTAGTTCAGATTAGCGTTTAAATATAATATATTTTGTAATATGTGTTGCTCAAGTTAATGTTAATATTAATCAGAAGATCTCGACTCATCAATTACGAATTAAAATTCGAACTACGTGGATTGCATGAATTCATTTACACAATGTTTTCGATTCGATTCAAGTAACTAAATTATTGAGGCGTATCAAGCAAGGCATAGAGTTTTCCTTCGGATGTGCTGTAGATTGACTCGTTTTGGTTCACATCAGTATTTATCATTTAAATCAGTTTGTAATCAATTTTTTATCTGTTTTGAAGCTATAAAAACATATAGTTATTTGATATAACTATAGTTATAGTTATTTAATCTACGCAACAACTTGGAAGAATCAAAAACAACAACAAACAGAAATTAAATCTCCTATTGAATAAGGAAATCATGGACGAAATTGTACATAATATTTGCAAATTTAAGCTAATTGATGTTAAATTAGCTACGCAAACAAAACTAACGAGGCTTTGTGATTAATTTTGGAAAATCTAGGCAAACTTTTGCAGATTTCAACTGCCAAGTCTTTATTTTTTGCTTTATGATTACAACATTAGTTTACCACAGAAGATTAATTAATCTTTTGGTTCATTGCGTGTGGCATGACACCAACTAAAGAGAATCGAAAACGAATAGTAGAAATCAGGAGTAATCTGTACTAAACAAAAATACTAGTTCGTTAGCATATCGATTATTCAATAAACTGGTTTGCTAAGGTTGAGAAAATTCATACCAAATTAAGAAATTATTCTAGACTACTTAAAAGTTTTTATGAAATTGATAATCAATTTAGATCATTTTATCTTTCATTCTATTTTTCCAACCACTAGCACAACAATTTTTACACCTACCCTAAATTCTTGCTATTTTTAACTTGTCGTCTGGTTTGTTACCCTCGTTTAAATTAACACAACAACCCGCACAATCGCCTCCGAACAACATTTACAATGACAGCTTCCATATAAAACCGCAGATCGAAAGGGGCAAAATGAAATCTCCACCAACGGTCCACCAAATGTTTCTGGCTGTGGAAAAATAAAAATTGAGAAATAATGTACTTTCCACTGATTCATTTTTCCCACACACCCCCGACATCGAAATACAGTGGCATTGGCGGTCCACTTGGCAAGTTTTCTTAGAAGCCTCAACCATGCTATACGTACAACCATAAGGAAGAGTTTTCCGAAACTATTTCACATCGATTCTTCCGCAACACGGACGGTGCTTCCCTTTTTCCGGCTTTCCTTTACCTTGCTGTCGAGGATTCACTTTCTCCTTGCTAATAGTTCGAGGTTTGGGTTATGTTTTCTTCTTTGTTTTGGTTTTGGTTAAGCTCCTTTAGACAAGATAGCCTAGTTCCCGGGAAGTTGTCCCGGGACTGCAGCAGAGAGTTTGTCCAACTGTTCCACTGCTCACAGTTCGAAAGTTCGGTTGCGCCAGTTGTGCACCGGAAGGGTCGTTTAGCTCCGTACAAAACCACGAACTGCGTCTACGATACGGTGCCGTCGGAATGTTGCCGTTCTTTGTTTGTTTTGCTGTGAAAAATTATCCTCGTAAATTCAAAACCACCGCACGCTTCGTCGTCTCCCGGAGAGCGAAAGTTGCTTAAAACCAATCCCAAAAACCTTCTCCGATCCGACCGCCCAAAAAACCGAAACACTTGTGGGGGAGCACTGTTATCAAGGCAGAGAACCGTGTATCGTTCGTGTTCCGGTAGTTTTCGAACGCCTTCCTTTCGATGTTTGCGTGTGCGACTGTTTATTTGCCTCGAGTTTTCCGCCCCCAAGCAACCCACCGGAACATTTCCGAGAGGCCAAAGCTCTCGTGGGGGTATCTTCATAAACGAGACGTAAAATAAAGCCACCATCTATCCTGCCTACCCTGTCTACCCAGACTACAACCTTCGGTCACCCTCACGAGCGAACAGTGCGTTGGAGAGCCGAGACACGGGAAATCGATATCGATTGTTGTTCTGCTTTCGCCCCGGGAGGGCCTTTCTTTTAGAACTTAAACGGTCACTTTCTAGGAAGGACGCCGATGATTGGATTCCATCTACCGGAGCCAATATAAAGCCGGATCCTACCGACAGCTTCTGCTAACTGTCTCGCCATAAAAGTGACAGCACCCGACGATTATGGGATGCGAAAAACAAGTCCCCCAGCCAAACATGGTGGATCGGATCCGATCGGGAGGAGAGATAGTTTTTCCGCTTGCTTTAGAACCATTCGGCAATGACTCTGTGTCACTCACTCATACACACTTTGTTGTGTTGTAAAAATACTGGGTTTAAGATATTCCTACTGGGAGTACCTTGTTGCATGAGTTTTGCACGCCGTGAAGATGTTTCAGTTTTTACGAGGGTTTTGTCTGTTTCGATTCTTGCTATGATATGGGATGATTTTGGGTGTTTTCTTTCCATTTTATGATTACAACCGTTAACTTTAACGTTAACCGTCACAAATATTTGAAAGTAGGGTCCTACTAGACGCTACACCAATAAAGGTTTTAACAAATCATGCCTCATCTAAATCTAAACAAAACCTTTTGAGAAACTTTATTTCGGTCACGCTGAAGTCTTTGGAGACCGAGAAACTTTTTCAAGTGTATCTTTCATACAAACACTTCGTTTTATTATAGCGTTGGCAAGCAAATTTTGCTATAAAACGTGGTTGGTCAGAAGATCATGAATAGTATTCAACGTAGAATTTAGTTGGTAGTACTCATTACAAATGTCCCATATTTTTATGTATAATTTAAAGAAAAACATTGTTTGTCTTTAGAAAACCTTGCATTTATTCTAATTCTATTCCTATACACTATTATAAATCGAAGGAACTAGAGTGCAAAATGCATCAGAACTAACGAGAAGCAAAATACGAGGATTCAGAAGCGATGTAATGTTTTAAGTATTGCATATTGCATTGCAGGAAGGCGTTTTAAAAGATGCATTAAGCATAACTAGTGATGAGAAAAGTACTGAAAAATATGAAACAAACCGGTACCTGATGCCTAAGAAATGAAACCAGGAACAAATATCTCGTTACTTTGGACCTGTAAACTTCGGGACGAGCTCAAAAATACATGGGAAACCGTAAGAAATCTTCCCGATAATCTGTAACTTTCTCATAAACCTGAATAATGAACGAAAATAGGAAGGATGTAACTGCACAATGAATAGTTTAAACTATTTATTACTATTGAGCGAAGTTTGAAAGATACATCTTCTCTTTTTCTCGTAAATGAAACCATATCGTTGTCTATTATGACCTCTCTGTAAATCTCTCATGCAGTTTATGTAATACTGAGGATCGATTTCTTACTTACTTACTTATCACACTTATCGCTACAACCGCTCTCGGTCTTGGCGTGCTGCAACAATCCTCGATACTGCTCACGGTCTAGCGCCGTCGTCTGCCAATCCATTATCCTGGTCGTTCTGGCGGACGCATCAACGCCATCACTCCATCCCAGTTTGGGCCTACCACGCCTCCTCTGTCCATGTGGACGACCTAAAAGGGCTTTCATTACCTATAAAAGTAAGCAACTGTCGCTTATAATTTATTTTCAGAATTAAATTCTGGCAATTATTTTTTATATTTGCTAAACTGTTTTATGAAAAATCTACCACATTGGTTTAAAACTTGAACAAAATAGTTCCAGCAGGTATAGCAAAACTCATTAAACTGGAAACCTCTTCTTCTTTCTTCTTTCTTGGCCTGCTCCTACGGAGCACGTCTTGTAGACAGGGCCTGGCGTCCAATTAGTTTCCAGGAAACTCGGTCCATGGCTGCATTTCTCCACCCCCGGCTGCATCCGATATCCCTCAGGTCTGACTCCACTTGATCCAGCCAACGAGCTCGCTGGGCTCCTCTACGCCTCGTGCCGAACGGGTCGCTGACGAGCACTTTTCTGGCAGGGCATGAGTCCGGCAACCTCATCGCGTGGCCCAACCAGCGTATCCTTCCGGCTTTGACAACCGTCAGGATGTCTGCATCGTCAAACAGCTCAGCTAGCTCGTGGTTCATTCTCCTTCTCCACACTCCCTGTCAAAGATAGTCCACAGTACTCGCCGTTCGAAAACGGCAAGTGCATTGGCGTCCTCCGCCAGCATAGTCCAGGACTCGTGCCCGTAGAGGGAAGCTACAGACAACACTCTCACTGTTCTGAACATGAGCAGAGGTCAGGGAGACACTTGAACATTGCCTGTTGAAATACTGGAGGTAGAAATAGCCATGTCAGCAACGAAGTGATCGGTAAATAAATTAATGCGTTAATGTAATCCAGCTGCAGAAATTGGGTCGTCATTGCTGAAACGATACGATCAATCGAGGCTTGCCTGCAACAAAGACGAATACGAATCGAATGAGACGAGGTGTGTATTGAGACTGTCTCAGATGCTCGAATAGATGCCAGCCGGAAGAGTCATCTCATTAGCGTAGCTAGTACTCCCATCGTGAAGCGTGCATATCATTGTCGGCAGTAGATTGCCGTTGAATGCTACAGTAGGCTTTTTGGCTCTTGTGGTAGTAGAAGTGGTATTGGTGAAATTAGGACGCCAAATTATTTTAACCAACTATTCATAGCGCAGCGCCATTTCTTTCGAGATATCTTACCCTTTTAAATCTAAAATTTTGAATTCTTAAGGCTAGTAGAGGTTTTTATCATGCTTAATCTGAAGCGTCTCGCCATGATACAGAGTCAATGAAATACACAGAAAATTTAAAATCAAATGAAATTTGATTAGCTTAATAACATATAACAAATCCTAATCATCGCTGCAAATGCTGTCGAAGATACAGTCACATTATTTCACATTATATTAATCAGAAGATCTCGACTCATCAATTACGAATTAAAATTCGAACTACGTGGATTGCATGAATTCATTTACACAATGTTTTCGATTCGATTCAAGTAACTAAATTATTGAGGCGTATCAAGCAAGGCATAGAGTTTTCCTTCGGATGTGCTGTAGATTGACTCGTTTTGGTTCACATCAGTATTTATCATTTAAATCAGTTTGTAATCAATTTTTTATCTGTTTTGAAGCTATAAAAACATATAGTTATTTGATATAACTATAGTTATAGTTATTTAATCTACGCAACAACTTGGAAGAATCAAAAACAACAACAAACAGAAATTAAATCTCCTATTGAATAAGGAAATCATGGACGAAATTGTACATAATATTTGCAAATTTAAGCTAATTGATGTTAAATTAGCTACGCAAACAAAACTAACGAGGCTTTGTGATTAATTTTGGAAAATCTAGGCAAACTTTTGCAGATTTCAACTGCCAAGTCTTTATTTTTTGCTTTATGATTACAACATTAGTTTACCACAGAAGATTAATTAATCTTTTGGTTCATTGCGTGTGGCATGACACCAACTAAAGAGAATCGAAAACGAATAGTAGAAATCAGGAGTAATCTGTACTAAACAAAAATACTAGTTCGTTAGCATATCGATTACTCAATCAATTAGTTTCCTAAGGTTGAGCCGTCATTATGGATTAAATAAATAAATAGTTTCCGAAGGTTGAGAAAATTAAAACCAAATGAAGACTATCTATTCTAGGATAGTTCTAAGATATTCTAGACTATCCGGAAAAGTTATTATAAAACTGATAATCAATTCAGATCATTTTATCATTCATTCTATTTTTCCAACCACTAGCACAACAATTGTTACACCTACCCTAAATTCTTGCTATTTTTAACTTGTCGTCTGGTTTGTTACCCTCGTTTAAATTAACACAACAGCCCACACAATCGCCTTCGAACAACATTTACAATGACAGCTTCCATATAAAACCGCAGATCGAAAGGGGCAAAATAAAATCGTCCACCAAATGGTTCTGGCTTCGGAAAAACAAAAATTGAGAAATAATGTACTTTCCACTGATTCATTTTTCCCACACACCCTCGACATCGAAATACAGTGGCATTGGCGGTCCACTTGGCAAGTTTTCTTAGAAGCCTCAACCATGCTATACGTACAACCATAAGGAAGAGTTTTCCGAAACTATTTCACATCGATTCTTCCGCAACACGGACGGTGCTTCCCTTTTTCCGGCTTTCCTTTACCTTGCTGTCGAGGATTCACTTTCTCCTTGCTAATAGTTCGAGGTTTGGGTTATGTTTTCTTCTTTGTTTTGGTTTTGGTTAAGCTCCTTTAGACAAGATAGCCTAGTTCCCGGGAAGTTGTCCCGGGACTGCAGCAGAGAGTTTGTCCAACTGTTCCACTGCTCACAGTTCGAAAGTTCGGTTGCGCCAGTTGTGCACCGGAAGGGTCGTTTAGCTCCGTACAAAACCACGAACTGCGTCTACGATACGGTGCCGTCGGAATGTTGCCGTTCTTTGTTTGTTTTGCTGTGAAAAATTATCCTCGTAAATTCAAAACCACCGCACGCTTCGTCGTCTCCCGGAGAGCGAAAGTTGCTTAAAACCAATCCCAAAAACCTTCTCCGATCCGACCGCCCAAAAAACCGAAACACTTGTGGGGGAGCACTGTTATCAAGGCAGAGAACCGTGTTTCGTTCGTGTTCCGGTAGTTTTCGAACGCCTTCCTTTCGATGTTTGCGTGTGCGACTGTTTATTTGCCTCGAGTTTTCCGCCCCCAAGCAACCCACCGGAACATTTCCGAGAGGCCAAAGCTCTCGTGGGGGTATCTTCATAAACGAGACGTAAAATAAAGCCACCATCTATCCTGCCTACCCTGTCTACCCAGACTACAACCTTCGGTCACCCTCACGAGCGAACAGTGCGTTGGAGAGCCGAGACACGGGAAATCGATATCGATTGTTGTTCTGCTTTCGCCCCGGGAGGGCCTTTCTTTTAGAACTTAAACGGTCACTTTCTAGGAAGGACGCCGATGATTGGATTCCATCTACTGGAGCCAATATAAAGCCGGATCCTACCGACAGCTTCTGCTAACTGTCTCGCCATAAAAGTGACAGCACCCGACGATTATGGGATGCGAAAAACAAGTCCCCCGGCCAAACATGGTGGATCGGATCCGATCGGGAGAAGAGATAGTTTTTCCGCTTGCTTTAGAACCATTCGGCAATGACTCTGTGTCACTCACTCACACACACTTTGTAGTGTTGTAAAAATGCTGGGTTTAAGATATTCCTACTGGGAGTACCTTGTTGCATGAGTTTTGCACGCCGTGAAGATGTTTCAGTTTTTACGAGGGTTTTGTCTGTTTCGATTCTTGCTATGATATGGGATGATTTTGGGTGTTTTCTTTCCATTTTATGATTACAACCGTTAACTTTAACGTTAACCGTCACAAATATTTGAAAGTAGGGTCCTACTAGACGCTACACCAATAAAGGTTTTAACAAATCATGTCTCATCTAAATCTAAACAAGACCTTTTGAGAAACTTTATTTCGGTCACGCTGAAGTCTTTGGAGACCGAGAAACTTTTTCAAGTGTATCTTTCATACAAACACTTCGTTTTATTATAGCGTTGGCAAGCAAATTTTGCTATAAAACGTGGTTGGTCAGAAGATCATGAATAGTATTCAACGTAGAATTTAGTTGGTAGTACTCATTACAAATGTCCCATATTTTTATGTATAATTTAAAGAAAAACATTGTTTGTCTTTAGAAAACCTTGCATTTATTCTAATTCTATTCCTATACACTATTATAAATCGAAGGAACTAGAGTGCAAAATGCATCAGAACTAACGAGAAGCAAAATACGAGGATTCAGAAGCGATGTAATGTTTTAAGTATTGCATATTGCATTGCAGGAAGGCGTTTTAAAAGATGCATTAAGCATAACTAGTGATGAGAAAAGTACTGAAAAATATGAAACAAACCGGTACCTGATGCCTAAGAAATGAAACCAGGAACAAATATCTCGTTACTTTGGACCTGTAAACTTCGGGACGAGCTCAAAAATACATGGGAAACCGTAAGAAATCTTCCCGATAATCTGTAACTTTCTCATAAACCTGAATAATGAACGAAAATAGGAAGGATGTAACTGCACAATGAATAGTCTAAACTATTTGTTACTATTGAGCGAAGTTTGAAAGATACATCTTCTCTTTTTCTCGTAAATGAAACCATATCGTTGTCTATTCTGACCTTTCTGTAATCCTCTCATGCATGCATCAATTTCTTACTTACTTACTTATCAGACGCTACAACCGCTCTCGGTCTTGGCGTGCTGCAACAATCCTCGATTCCGCTCACGGTCTAGCGCCGTCGTCTGCCAATCCATTATCCCGCCCGTTCTGGCGGACGCATCAACGCCATCACTCCATCCCAGTTTGGGCCTACCACGCCTCCTCTGTCCATGTGGACGACCTAAAAGGGCTTTCATTACCTATAAAAGTAAGCAACTATCGCTTATAATTTATTTTCAGAATTAAATTCTGGCAATTATTTTTTATATTTGCTAAACTGTTTTATGAAAAATCTACCACATTGGTTTAAAACTTGAACAAAATAGTTCCAGCAGGTATAGCAAAACTCATTAAACTGGAAACCTCTTCTTCTTTCTTCTTTCTTGGCCTGCTCCTACGGAGCACGTCTTGTAGACAGGGCCTGGCGTCCAATTAGTTTCCAGGAAACTCGGTCCATGGCTGCATTTCTCCACCCCCGGCTGCATCCGATATCCCTCAGGTCTGACTCCACTTGATCCAGCCAACGAGCTCGCTGGGCTCCTCTACGCCTCGTGCCGAACGGGTCGCTGACGAGCACTTTTCTGGCAGGGCATGAGTCCGGCAACCTCATCGCGTGGCCCAACCAGCGTATCCTTCCGGCTTTGACAACCGTCAGGATGTCTGCATCGTCAAACAGCTCAGCTAGCTCGTGGTTCATTCTCCTTCTCCACACGCCCTGCTCGCACACACCGCCAAAGATAGACCGTAGCACCCGCCGTTCGAAAATGGCGAGTGCGTTGGCGTCCTCTGCCAGCATAGTCCAGGACTCGTGCCCGTAGAGGACTACCGGCTGGAAACCTCATTAACTCCATTATTGGGTCCAAGAGAAATATTGGGGAAGGAGTTGTGGATTGCGACTTTTTCAAACAAAGTTTTCTTTTGAATATGTTTTATTCTTTGGTAAGGCCATTGCTTGCGTACTGCTCGCTAATCTGATATCCCTCGTCCAAGATCCACATCGATCATGATAAACAGGAACATCCAGCATTACTCTTAACAATTCCTGTATATTCATCATATCCTTTATAGCAGAGGCTAGCTATTTGTCCCAACAAGACGTATAACAATGAATCGTAGATCTTCTTGTGTGTCCAAACTAATGTTATGCGAACTGAGTAAGAGTGAAAGATTGATTTAAATCTTCCTAAAGAATGAGATGAATAAACTCTTCACGAAGAGTTTTAACAACTCTTTTGCGATTCGAATCGTTTAACAACTCTTTAGTCGCCACGCTGAAGAAGGAAGAGCTGTTAAACGCGTCGAATCGCGAAAGAGTTGTTAAACGATTCGAATCGCAAAAGAGTTGTTAAACGATTCTACGGTGAAGGAGTGATAATGAATTAATTCGTTGAAAAGGGTTGATATTCTCCTCTCTAGTTTATCTAGTTTATCCAAACCCTCTCTTATGTTTATCTAAACATTCAATTCCTAATCAAAATTTGTTTGTTGTTTAAGTGCAATTTTTTCGTTTAATCGTGCTGTCTTATTTAATATTTTATTTATTATTATTATATTTATTATTTATTATTTTTTTTACCTCGATTTATTATTTTTCACGTTGAAGTTCAGGTTATCAACCTAGGATATAAAATTCCAAGCCGATTCGTCCAAGATCCACATCGATCATGATAAACAGGAACATCCAGCATTACTCTTAACAATTCCTGTATATTCATCATATCCTTTATAGCAGAGGCTAGCTATTTGTCCCAACAAGACGTATAACAATGAATCGTAGATCTTCTTGTGTGTCCAAACTAATGTTATGCGAACTGAGTAAGAGTGAAAGATTGATTTAAATCTTCCTAAAGAATGAGATGAATAAACTCTTCACGAAGAGTTTTAACAACTCTTTTGCGATTCGAATCGTTTAACAACTCTTTAGTCGCCACGCTGAAGAAGGAAGAGCTGTTAAACGCGTCGAATCGCGAAAGAGTTGTTAAACGATTCGAATCGCAAAAGAGTTGTTAAACGATTCTACGGTGAAGGAGTGATAATGAATTAATTCGTTGAAAAGGGTTGATATTCTCCTCTCTAGTTTATCTAGTTTATCCAAACCCTCTCTTATGTTTATCTAAACATTCAATTCCTAATCAAAATTTGTTTGTTGTTTAAGTGCAATTTTTTCGTTTAATCGTGCTGTCTTATTTAATATTTTATTTATTATTATTATATTTATTATTTATTATTTTTTTTACCTCGATTTATTATTTTTCACGTTGAAGTTCAGGTTATCAACCTAGGATATAAAATTCCAAGCCGATCCAACGACAAACTTTTATTGAATGCACGTTATGGAAAGAAAAGCATGTTAAATATTTAATATAATTTTGGTAATGTTTACCTTCAAGAATGACATTCGTACCAGTGAACGCAATTTGTCTATCTTCGTGCCCCATGTTTCAAATTAAAAGTGAAATTATTTGTAGTTAATTTACTATAAAAGACATTTATGTATCTTTTGTCACTGAAATAAGAAAAAGCAACACTGTTTTGTTGTATTTGAAATTGAAGTTTAACATTAAAAAGACTTCCTGATTGAGTTGTCTATAAATCTATGCAAATGCATTACCTGCTAGTGTAGTTAGCACCATAAATTGTGTTCGATTTGCAGTTAAACTCGCAATTGTGCTCTGCGTTCGACTGTTGTTCCCACACAGCCCGTTAAACTAAAAACTGAACCGAAAACACACACACACACAGAAAACCACAGCTGGCAACCCATTGAACCTCAACTGAATGTGAAGCACATTTCGATTGACTGGTGGGTAGCAAGCCGTTACCATCCATTACTTGTTTCTGTCTCCCGATGACCTGTTACCCAAAGCGAGTGTGTGCTTCGTTAAGCAAAGTCGCTTCGGTTGGTCATGAACGATGACACAATCACACAATCGTGCAGTACCTTCTCGACAGCTTTTTTTCCCCTCCGAGCTTTTCTGCACCAAACTCCAAAGGACCGTCAATCTTTCAAGTCCCATCCGACACTCGTGGCGCTTTCCGTTTGCATTGTCGTTCAATTCATTCGCCCATTCCGGTCGCATGCCGTAGCGCGGTTGTTACAAAATCCCATTAAAGTTCCAATTACATAAATTTATACTCGCGAATGAATGTGCTCTTCTGCACACTGCCTGTGGTTATGCTCATGTGTGTTCGCTCGGTAAGCCATTGACCAGTTCCGTTCAGGGGGAGGTTTGCTTCAACCGAGTCTCGGAGCAATTATTTGCCCTATAGTGTTAGCGTTAGCGAAAAGTTCGAAACGTCAGCAGATTTCTTTTTTCACCAGTTCCGTACTTGTGCGACTTGCAAGAAACGGTTCGACTGTTTTATTTCCTGGCAAGGGATGTTAAATCGTGACGGCCCATTATTTGTGTTGCATGTACGTTGCTCTCACTTTATTCTAATTCCTTCATTACCTTTCACTCGTTCTCACCTGCTCACTGCCCTTTTTCCCGTTTTCCATTTCCAGTGGAAGCATACAACGGTACCCATCTACATCTGCCCAAGCTGGAGCGAAGACAAATGGGCGCGTATCTGTGCATCGCGTCGAACGATGTTCCACCGGCTGTTAGCAAACGTGTATCACTCAGCGTGCACTGTAAGTATGAAGCGAATCTCACGCACTTTACAAACCATGCCACAGACCAACAAAGCGTCAGTTCGTTTGAAAAAAAAATGCAACCCAATAGAGAGCATCGAAGAGCAGCGAACAACGAGGAAACTTGGGCCGAACGGTTTTGCAACCCATCAACAAAGACCACCTGGTTGAAGGATTTGCGGCTATACGCTCAACTCATTCGTGCATACTACTACATCTGTGCTGTCGAGCACGGCGTACGGTGCATGATTCACCCAAAGATACTGGTGACTTACGGTGTATGGGCTTTTGCGTTGCATTATCCTACTAGCTGTAACATTCATCGGTGGTCTTTGTTGGGAAATTCGAAGAAAAGCATATCTACTTATAATGAATATTTGGTTCAAACTGAACCAGACATCATTTTCAACGAATGGTAGTTGTATTTTAGCATCTAACAATACGCAAAAAAATTAAAGGCTTTTTCAGTTGAGAAATTATAGTCACGGTGCTAGATTTTTTTTTTTACTTCTACAATGTTACATATGAACGTGAAATTTAGTAGATCAGTTTTTTATAGAAGCACATTTTAAGTACAACGCCAAATGTCGTCCCAAGTGATAAGTGGAACTCATCGACCATAAACCTAAGTGTAGTACAGCTATAGGACAATAATTCACTTTTCGTCATATCAGAACAAGTACAAACTGCAATAATTGAAGTAGTATTTGTTTAGTATATAGACAAAGCGATTATTTTGTCTTTTTTATAAACTGAAAAACGAAAGAAGAAGAAATTCTTCGTTTTCTGACAGTATTGGGCAGTATATGTTGGATATTACAGCATTTATCATCCTATGCTGTTAGAATAACTAAAAAAAATTTACCAAGAATATTAGATCCAGTAACGCTTGTTCTATCAATAGGTTAACCGTCTAACCGAGAACTATTTTAAATATTACATTACATTTTTGTATAACACGTTACAAATTCCTATTTCTTTTTTTTTGTTTTTTTTTGTTTCCTTGTTTAATTGTCATTTGTTTATAACTCTAAAACAAGCTTCGCTTGAATCATATCTATGTAGACGATATTTGGAAAATAGTTAGAATGGATGGATTCAAATGGCGTACATCGTTTTTCTGCATTTTTTCCTATATTTTATATCAAATAATACAGTACATAGATCGAATGTGAATATTGTTAAGTAATCAAACGTAACTACATATGCAGCATTATTCATATCGTGCTAGAAATTCTTACACAATGAGTCTTCTTCTTCTTTCGTCTTCTTCTTTCTTGGCCTAACGATCTCTTAGGTCATGCCTGCCATTTCTGGCTTACTAGACTTACTGTAACCGCATAGTTGGATAGTCAGTCCTCACTATGGGGGAACGGCCCAGATGAGACTTGAACCCCGGTCCTGCCGTGTGAAGACCGGCGCCACTGTCGCATCTACCACTGGGCCGCCCCCTTACACAATGAGTATGAAATACAAATAAGGCACCTGACAGAATGACTAGTCAAATCTTTCTTTACATCAAAGCACAATATTTAACACATTTCATTAAAAAGAAAACATATTAAAATGTCTCTTTTATGAATATGTTAGTAGTTACTAAATACTCAGTGATATAAACATTACCTTCTATTTTTTTGCAATTATAAAATGAAAGACCTATAAAATCATTTAACATTTGTATCATAACTGACAATTTTGAACCGCATTGATTCATTGATCTTTCACCGGCTGACAATCAGTCACACGAAAATGTGGCTTTTTGTTGTGAAATTCATCTCATTTCTGGCTTTTCCGAGAACAAGCTCGTACCTTTTCTTTGCCAGTTTTGCTATAACGCTGGTGAAATATTTCTTCTATTCCACAAAACCGTGCATCAACAATTCCACGAAATTAAGTGACTGAAAGCTGCTTTGAATGTATACACCATCCGGCATGTGGATGACTGCCTATCATACGCTTCACAGTCAGCCAGTTGTTCCGGGAAAACAGCACCCTGTAAAAGATTCATCATATTGCTCAACCATTCCCAGCCAGTGTTCCGGTGTTCCAGTCCGTGGTTGATGGCATCGGTGTAAATTTGCAGTACTGTTGGTTGGACTTGGCATGGTGCATTGGGTTAATTATTGACAACTGATTTATTTCTTCCCTTTCTTTTCTTTGTGTGTGTGTGATGTTTAACATGTTTCTACTGAAACACCGTTGTTGCATTTACTGGTTTACCTCGACATCGAAATTACTCCCATCACCAGTTGCACCATCGGTACGGCCAACGAGTCAGCTGCTGGGCGCACCGCTCGGTTCGGACGTGCAGCTGGAATGCACGGTGGAAGCTTCACCGATGCCCGTGTCCTACTGGTTGAAGGGTGGACGGGTTCTGCCGAACAGCTTTGCCGGCGCATCGAATGGCAATTTCGCAGAGCAGCCGGAACTAAGCCGACCGGAAATGCTGCTCGACGGGTAAGTGTGCTTCATTGTGTTAGAATATTTCTCCCACAACTGGCGCAAAAATGGTGGAGAAACGTAATTTTAGGAAATACTAATTATTTTCCGGTAGTTGTAGGATTTACTAAGAAACGAAATGCACAAGCTGTAGTTATTAATTTCATTCGAAATTTTTTTTTTTAATCTGAAGTCATTAGAGACATAAAATTTTCCGAATGCCTTCTGTTCTAAGCGATGTATTACAAGTGTATGCCGTGTCATATGCATAGCATAACTTTAGGCGTTATTGTACCGCTAGTAGCTTACCAGTGCCTACTTAATAACAGATCTGGCAATACATGAAAATCTCGTGACGAAAACAATCTAACGCTGCGAGTGGTGTCCGGGAGGCCACCATTACTTCCTTTAACTATGTCAACAGCTTGTTTGTACCTTTCAACAAGTCTATTCCCTATAACTATGTACTTTTACTTATATTTTATTTTTCTCTGCCTTCGTCTAGGCCCAAGTACGGCATCACCGAAGATCGGCACGGGTTTCGCACCAACATGCGACTGGTGGTGCGATCATTTTCACCGGGAGACGTTGGGACGTACCATTGCGTCAGCACCAACTCACTTGGTCGGGCCGATGGTACCATGAGACTGTACGGTAAGTTTGGTCCTCATTTTGCAGTGTTGCGAACTTCGTTATCGTTGGAGGTCGTTTGTCTTTTTAATTTCGTTAAATCGCTTAGTTTTGAAACTCGACAACTTGTTTGTCGTGTTTGGTGGGATAAATTCAAAGAATATTCTTCCCATTTCTATGTATCCTGTTCATCTTCTAAAGTATTCAATTGTAATTTGACGATGGTTTTTTTTATAAGAGGACAAATCAACTAAAGTGCTTTGGTAGGTTTAAAGCGGGACAAAAGGAGTGTTTCGCGCTAACCGCAAACGACTTTAAAACATTTATTCGGAGCTGTTTTAACGGAACTTTCCTACGTTGTGTTGCGATCCTGACTGTCTTCTTGTTTTCTCTGTCTTCCTGCCTGTCTTATCTTTTGTGTGTCATGCCTTTATGGCAAGCTTCCTTCTACACGCTTCTAACAGTAAACGCCTGCAAAGGGTTCCGCACGAACAAGGAGGTTTTACCAAGAGATCTTGTCTACCAGGACTTCTTTTACAAGAGATCTTGTCAATTTGCTCGGTAGCTTATCTTCGAAAGGATCTTCTCGTCAGTCATACTCGTCGTCTCAAGGGTCTCTAGAACTCTAGTCCCTCATGGATCTTTGAAATGTTAGTCTTTTTTGCTCAGGTTTTTTTACCAATTGATATCGATATCGGAGGTATCTAACACTCAGGAAATATCATCGTCTCAAACGTTGTATCCTCAAAAGGATCTCTCCCGTCAAGATACAGATACAAATTGTATTCGAAGGCACGTCATCTGATCTCTTAATTGAAGTTTCTTTGTTCTGTAAAGGCTGTTACGGCGGAATACAACTCTTACGACATTGACTATTTTATAACTGTAGACACGACAGTTGTCATCGAAAGTACAAGGTAAAGAGAGAAAGCCGTGCGGTGTGTCGATCGATGATGAGAAAACAACCTGACGCTAGTTATCTCAACCACCTAATAAAACCAGATAGACCATGTTAGCCAACTGCGTTGACAACCGGAGACTACGAGACTAGAATCATTCTCGCCATAAATCTCCTAAAGCATGAGTATGCCACTACAAGTGGTGTAGTTTATGATATGTTTTCCGCCGTCGCCATAATCACATACTGTTTAGTTGAATTTAAGAAACTCGAAAAGTTGACAAACTTCTTTTTTTTATAAAAGGCGCATTTTTCTATAACACTATTCATCGCTTAAACTTTAATAATTTAAATATAACATATCAGTAAAATATTATTTTTTAAGATAAATGCGGCTGTATTAAGCGCTCAGTATAAATATAGTTCCCAAGACAAATCCTCTACTTTCATCGATCGGCTTAAACTACATTCACCTATCTTCATCTACCGCACGAACCTCCAACAATACTGGCCAGTTAAATTGCTACACGAAACGTCAGCATGACAGCGAGCGAAAAACAGCACACACACATTTACAACATTAAATGATCAAATTTTGCAATTTTCCACACCCCAAAAAATGATTCTCACCAACACCGCCACCATCCCGTAATAGTGGAAACGCCTCTGCTTGAGTTGATTGTTTTTCACTTATTTCTTTTGTTTTGTTCCCGCTTTCCGACGTTTCCTTTCTCTCTCTCTCTCTCTCTCTCTCTCACATCCCGCTGTAAGTAATTTCCTCCGGCTCCAGCGTGCCCTCCTAGGTTTACGATTATCGCTGTTTAATGGCGAAACCTGTTGTCTCGTTACGAGCTTGCGGAGAAGTAAATTGATTGTTTTCACCCGTCAACCTCCCGTCGTCCTACCGCCCAACACGGTAAAGTGCATCCATGTTTGGGCAAGAGCTCGTGCAGCTCCTGCTGTGGGTATTGTTGTGCAGCTGCTGACTGCACTGCAAGCTGCAGGCAATTATGGTGGGATTTTGGGGTTGTTTTCCGCATTACTGACATAACGTGGTTGGTTTCTTCTGGGTGAAAAATAATTTTCCCGATGGTTGTGTCGCTGCGAGGTAAAACAGATATTACAAATTAATATTGCACGTTTGTTAAAAGTGCTTCCTTGAGGGATTTCCAGTACCATGTCAGTTGCACGAGCGGTGGATTGTGGTTGTAGGAATATTTCAAAATCGAAGTAATTATTTTTTTAATACATACAACCAATTTTTCACAATAATCATCTATTGTAAAGAAATAATTTTGCCTCCGGTACTAGGTTATTTGGTCAAAATGGTTAAAATGACCTGATAATTAATTTTCAAAGAAGAAATAATTGATGTGTCCTTAACTGAAGCCTTTACCGAATTTTAAGTAGGTGCAACAAAGGGACGTAGATTAGGTTCTAAGTAGTGTGTCAAACTGAACTTAATGCTGTATCAGTAGTACGCAGTTTTAGTGGATCATATGATAATAACTGCAATTTGAAAATCAATATCCCCAGAACAAGTAACGTGAATAGTTAATTATTGTAGGAACTCAATAAAACGAGCACCCTTTTCCCACTTCTAATTTAGAACCATGAAACTGGGCCCCATTTTCTAGAATGTTCTTTAATTATCCCCAATCTATCTGCCCCTACAACCGAAAATGGACTTTCCTACGGTTTATGATCATTTACTTTTACCACCGGGCGACCACATAAATTGCGGTTCGCCAACCAACAAATACGTCACTATTCGTTCGATTGACGTAAATGATGACGCTCGCATCGACTCGCCGCACTTGCTAGCTCATCGCCCGCTTGTTTTTCCCTTTACTTTTCCTTGCTGTTTTGCCACCCGTACAGGAGTGGCTCTTGTCCCGTTCGCCTAACCATCCTTCTCCCCTTACCCTCTCCCAACCGATCGCAATCGGTTAATTGGAAAGTGCAAGATTGTACCGCAAGCATCGACACTTGCCGCCGTATCATGTCAATATGCATATTAATTAACTTTCCACCGAATCATCAACAACCGGGCGTCTCCATCACACCCAGCCAGTCGCACGGTACGCCGTACGACACAACTCATGAATTATGACATTTTGAAGTTTAGTTAATTTTGTTGCCACTACGAAACCGGTTCCGTTCCCGCTAGCTTCCCTCTTTTCTGTACACATACACACACACGTCACCTCACTTCAAATTACTTTTCCACATGGTCCGATGCATTCGTGATGTGGATTTGTTATTGGCGTGTGCTTTTCCTACCTTCTACGTGTGGGTGTGTTTATGTGTGGCCAAGTACATATTTAATGTAGCGAAAAAACGAGCAACCAGTCAGCCAGATTATTAGATTAATGCAGCGTTGTTGACAAGCGACGTTCCAAATGCAGCGAGCTCATCCATTCGATGGGGGAGGACAAATGTGCAAGCGAGCGAACGGTCATCAGCATTATCATGAATAAATTAATTATGTGTTTACGCTTGCACGAAACTGTGTCATTTTCGTGTGGCCGTACGTCTCGCAAAGAAGCAGACCGACGGCTGCCGTTGAGATGCGCTTCGCCACTAGCCGCCTAGGTCAGTAATGAATAGAAAGCTTTCACTTAGATGAATGTCGGTGAAGATGTGCCGGTGAAGGTTTGGGCAAAGGAATGAAAATGGAAAAGCGATGCAATGACAGCTTTCTTTCTGTTCTGGTGTGGACCTGGAAGGATGCAATCTATGCGCCATCGGGTTGTTTATCGGCGTATCCTGAATTTACGTTGCAAATCGAACAGTGTTGGACAAAATCTGACACGGATGGAAATAATTCGCTGATACCAACTACTTTTTGGACCATTATTGCATTACTTTTTATGCTATTTTTCCTCACCAGTTTTTTTGTTATTGTACTATATTTTCTTCTAATTACACGACATTCGCTTGTTGGAAAGACATAAATGTTTATTTGTTTATTTATTTATTTTTTCCATAATGACAGCTTAACGCCGTATTGTCACCACCAAGTGTGATGATTATTAACTCAATAGAGTAAAAAGGCATTACCTCAAACAACAATATATTGTTTGGTAAAAAAATTGATCGTAAACACAACAAATTGCCAAACTCGTAGTAAATTGCTGGTATTAATTACTCAAAAATGATTATATCAACAAACAAAAAAATAATATAATCAGGTTTTCATACATAAAAGTAAAAAAATCGGTTAAATGACAGTTAATTCGAAATGTAAAAGCTCGAATACAGGAACTATCAGTTAAACGAGTATTGACTCTTTTCAAGTGTCTGTTTTGATTAGATGTGATGTAATGTGATGAAAATATGGCATCAAGAAGGTCAAAGTTATTTTAATGTGAGTAGAAACGATTATGGGGCGGCCCGGTGGTGTATACGATAGCGGCGCTGGTCTTCAAACGGCAGGACCGGGGTTCGAATCCCGGCGGACCACCTCCCCGCACGCAGGGCTGACTATCCAGCTACGGGTATAACTAAGTCACAGAAAGCTAGTAATTGCTAGCAGGCCAAGACCTACAGAGGTTGTAGTGCCATAGAAGAAGAAGAAGAAGAAACGATTAAGAAATCATTCAAATTAAAATATAGGATGGACCGAAGCAGACCAAACCAAAATACAGTTAAATCGCTTTTGTAAACGAACATTGCAGTTGTTATTATTATGAAATCAAGAAAAGTATTATTGGAAAAAATCTTCTTATTTTACATGTGGAACGTTACGTTTAATTTTAAATATTTCAATTTTTTACATGAAAATCTTCACTGATCAAAATAAACGAATGCTTAAGTAGCTAAAGAATTATACTAGCTATAGAAATAGGTTTCAATGCATAAAATCAATTCAATTCATGTCTATTCTTCTTTTTTTGCAGAGAAAACCTTCTCCTTTCGATTATTTTTTGATTTTTTCACTATTATTTTATTTGAATATATATATTATGCTATTATATTTATCGTCATTTATAAAAGACATTAGCAACTATCGACATCTTGTCACAACAACAGAATTTAGTAGATATTTGAACCATAACCTCACATTTATAAAATAAGAAAGCCTGTTATTTAGTCTTTCGTGCTAAAAAATATTTACTCTACTACAGTTTAAGATAGGTTAATAATTTGTGTTGTTGCAACATTGTAAAAGAAAGACATAATTTGATTGTTTAAGCACAAAATATTTTTCAACGCTTCTTTTAATGGGAAAATAACCAAATGATAGGCAATCCTAGAACTTTTACTTACGTTTTCCGTTAAAAATTTTGAGAATCATATTTATCCATGGTGTGACTTTCGTTCATCACTGTTGCAGAGAAAGTGCCAGCCGAACCAACAAAGACTAAACAAAACTGCTGCAAAATAAGCATGCCAATGACAAGAACGAATCTCTGAAAAAGAGAACCAAAAAGAAAAGTGCATATAAAATCGTGCCCCCAACAACGACAGTAAAGCAAGAAACGTACGACCAGCCCTGCCCGGGACCAAACCCCTTTTGCATCTTAGCTTTGCTCGTATTTTTTCATCTCGATGTAGACACTGTCCATTGTCGTCCACAAGCAAGCACTAGCACACCATTTCCATGGGCGGAGTGGTCTCCCGGCAGGAGAGCACTAAAAAGGAAAGCCTGTATTTTTCTCCATTACGTCCACTTCCGGGAAAACGCTTCAAGGCAGCGGGAAAGAAATCAAGACGTCCGGTTGTAAGGGTACCGGTAAAAGGGACCGGTAAAATGTATCACAATATCCCACCAACAGACGCAAAGCACGTTATTCTGCTTTTCCTCTACTTTCTTCTTTGTTACTGTTGCATTTTTTCCACCATTGCCTTCACCGCTCGGTTCGTTTGTGGAACAAAGTATGAAAAATTATGCTCGGAAAGGTGAGAATGCTTCGACGGCTGGCTCATCCGATTTAGTGTCACTTTCTCACCTACTTTCCCGCCTAATCCACCCAGTAAGGTGCGGTCTGGGTATCTGGGTGCCGTGCTGGGACACAATCGGTGCACGTGATTTGAATCGGAATCCAATAAAGCTTTAAGATTATGATGGATTGTTGAGCTAGGGAAGTTCTTTGGCGATGGTTGAGTGTAGAGACTGGTACAATATATATCTTGCGGGTGAGTCACACCATTGTTAACAACAGCAAACAATGATGCACGAGATGGACAGCGTCTGGTGGGAAGGAGAGGGTGCGACGTCTTACCAGTTTCAGCACGTGCTTGCGCGGTTGACGTAATATGAAAAAGGAGATTCTTCCCACTGCTAGGAAGTATCTGCGATGACAAACAATTACACGAGAAAGATTTTAATGCGTGGGCTTAATGAGAGGCTTTCTGTTCGGACTACATGTTTTTAACGTCAGAATAAATTACTGAGCATGATTTTATTTTTATCTTTGAGCAAAGGAAGACACAACATTACTTTGTTATCTTTTGTCATGGTAGATTTTTACAATTAATTGCTTCTACCCATAATGCTTTCGAAATCCTACGAGCTTAGAATTATAAACTTTTTTTGACATAGTCAGTTGAATTTGCATAAAATTGATTATCAAAATTACGGGGCTTTTAAATCAAAACATTCCAAGTCTAAAAGTTTTAGACAAAACCATATAAAGACTTATTCAAATTAAATAGAATATTATTCAGGTAAAATTTAAAATTATCACAATTATCATTCTTATAAACGAGTTCGACGAGAAGTGATTCTTTGGTCAACGAAGCCGCTCGCGTTACGAAGTCCTTTGGGAGTCGCAGTCTCTTAAATAACATGTAAATGAAGATTAAACTATGAGGATAATTTTCTTACAAGAGAAAATATTTCCCCAGAATAATCATCATGGAGATAATGTCCCATTCAACGAATTGTCGATTCTGTCAAATATTTTACAAATCCTTACTGATTCGTTAAGCAACATCTATTTAGATTTTAAAATTTCGTGTTTGTTTTACTTTTTTTTATTGAACTTGAAAAAGATAGGCTACATATTACGTACAGGTTTTAAGAAATTGTAAGTATATTATCCCCAATTGCAGCACTGTTCCAAAAATATGGATGTAGTAGTTTACCAACAAAAGTACGATCCTCTTACCAATGCTTATCTAACGTGAAACAGGTAATGGATATGGATATGAAGTTAAGTATATGGCTTAGAACAATGACTTCTATAGCCTGCATCAGTGTTTTCCAATAACTCAAGACACACCTGTGCTTCAGAGTCTCTATCTGGGAGCAGGTCGAGGCGCATGATTCATCCTATGAAGCAGCAATCCGTGAGGCACCTTGTTTTCACCAACAAGTACAGTGTGGACCGTTGGTTTCATGACAATTTCTGGTTACAGTAAAGGGTGACTCCACTACAACTTTGGACCCTGAAGACTTTGAACTATCATCATATGTATGGTTTTAGTAGATGTTTAGATACGGATTAGATTCTGACCGTGAACCTATCCCTAACAGCGAACCTCGAAATGAGAGAGAAACCTGACAAAATCCGGACGACGCGTCAAAGTCATGTCGAGTGAATTTGGTCCAAAAGACAAATGCAAAAAGTTGTGAAGTAATTCTTGAGAATACAGTCCGAACACGTACACAATCGGCACAGATTGCTGTAATTTTGCACGAATGGACGTTCAAAGTTGGTATCAAAACATTCAGCATTCTTATTTTTCTTAATGGTCCTTCAACATCGTGAGGTCTGAGGACATCCACACATTCAACATTACTATTAATTGTTACGGCTAATCTAATCATTTGCCCGAATAGATAGTATAAAATGCGAATAGAATGTGTGCATATAATCAAAAGCATAGTTTTTCTTTGCCAAATATCATAAATAATGTGACTTTGTTTCGGGAGAATTCTATACAAATTTATTCTTAATTTGTATGCTTAGTCGTTTGCTTCTCCTTCTTGAAACCTCTTTATAAGGTCGCTCTTAAAAACGGCTTTTGACTATCTAAAACAACGTGTGTTTTTTTTTAAACAAAACGTCCAGTCTCATTCAAAAATCATCGGAAACGAGAAGCATTTTTGATTGCATTTCACCAAATCGGAACTATAAGCATATTTTCTTCCACATTATTTCTGTACCATTATTTCCATACCTCAAACCATCAACGTACGCCAGCATCCTCGGTACAATCAACCCCAAACCGTTTGCCAAACCCGTTGCCCAGACAGACAGATAAATCGTGTAAAATAAACATCACACGCAGCAAACGATCTGCCACTGCAGGCGCATGCAAATGGTAGCGTTGCGGGAAATGTTTGCTACGTGCCCGATGCTGTGCGGCTGTGCTATGATGAGAAATCATTCCTGATTGCACAGCGACCATGCGAAACCATTTGGCTGAGAAGAATCACCAAAACGAGTGAATTTACCTGCCAGGTGATGTTTCTTGGGATATTTCATCACGAGAGTGCTTCACGACGATTGCTGAGTTTGGAGTTTCGCATTTGAAGCATCGTCCTGTGTTTTTTTTTTGTGGAGTCACATCGTCTTCTTGTGGAGCGTCTCGATTGTTGGGATAGTGCTGGGTGTAACTCGATGGGTCGATCGATACAACGGGCGTGATGGTGTGAGCGACGGTGGTTGAATGGTTGAGAATATGCTCGTTTATTCTGCAACCGGAAAACAATAATCACGAGGCACTGTTTGCATCGATTCCTGCTTCGGTTTGCACTATTGACGCTGAAGATATTGCAATCAGTGGACGTAAACAATGTTTATGATCCATTACTGCAGCCGTGAAGCAACGTGGTAAAATCTTGTTTATCTTTCCTCTGGTAAAGAGCTTTCGGTAGATGCCGTAATGGTGCCTGGTTGTTTGCTCAACAAGCTGCTACCGGCTGGAACAGATATTAAGGTCCTTTTTATGGCAGTTTTCTCGAGCTCTAGAGTATGGTTTTAAGCTGAAAAATAGGTTCGTCAAACAAACAGTGAATACAGTATAAACAGATTATATTAAGAACTTAACAAAATTTTAACAACTGTTAAGTTCAGAAATTTTTTTTTTTTTTTTTTATTAAAACAATACAGTTCAGCTTAAAACTATGATTCTTAAATTAGTTAAGTCTATTGTCTGTAGCACTGTTGCTTTGCTATTGTTAACAAGTTCTATATATTTTGCAAATATTTTCAAAAGTTTGAATTTCTTTTCTTTGTTCATGTTTTTTAGGATTGGTTTCACCATTTCCTCAATACGGGGCATTGTTGTACCTATTTCGTTGGCTATATTCTTTAAGTTTTGCCATAGTTTTTTTACTACGGCACATTCAGTAAACTTATGTTTTAAAGTTTCGCTTTTTCCGCAATTACTACAATTGTCGCTATCCACTATTCCTAACTCAAATTCTTTAAGTTTTGTATTAATTTTTTCATTTACTAGTGTGTAGTATGTACTTCTTTCATTAGAATTCAATCGATTATTATTAATGTTTCTCCAAATAGTTTTCCAATTCATGTTTGGATTTTTTTTAACTATGTGTGGCAAGGGCAAGTAGCTTAGGATATTCGTGTGTATTTTTTTTGCTGTTAAATCTTGATGAATTGAAATGGGTAAGTAAGCATATTCTTTAACAATTATGGCTATACATGGATAGTAGCTGGGGAGGTTAGTGATGTTAGGAGGATTTTCAATAGTGTTTAGGAATTTTGCAGTGAATGGCATGTAGTTCTTTTCTTTTAAATGACGGTTTACAAGGAGAGATTTTAATTTTAGTTCTGGAGTTAATAAATTTAAGCCGCCGTTCGCTTTTGATAATGATAGCTGTTGCATGCTTACTCTAAGACCACCTCTAGGCCACATGAATTGTCCTAGTTTGGAAGTAAGTTTGGCAATATGATATTTGTTTGGAGTAAGTATGGATCCTAGGTACCATAACTTAGAGGTAAGAAATGTATTTGAGAGAATAGCTCTTTGTTGTAAATTGATGTCCCTCATTTTGTGTTGCCAAATTAATTGCGCGAATGTTTTGGTAGTGACATCCCAGTTGAGTTTGATAGTTAGTCTTAGCGAATTTGAAAACCATATTCCTAGAATTTTGATTTTGAACTCTGTTGTAATCCAGGGTATATCAATTTTGGTTTTGTTATTCACAAGGCCTATATCTATGCCCTTTGTTTTTTCTGTGTTCAGTTTGGCACCAGAGGCTGTACAAAATGTGTCAAACGTTTGCTTGATTTCTTCGATTGTTTTTTTGCTAGTTGTAATTATAGATATGTCATCCGCATATGCATTTATAGCGTCACATCGATTATTGCATATTTCTTCTAGTCTTTCGAGAAGAGGATGAAGATAGATTGCAAACAAATGCATGGCCATCGGGTCACCCTGACGAACTGATTTTCTAATGTGTATTTTTGGTTTTAAACTGCCATTGATATATAAACGTGAATAAGAAACTGAATTAATTTTACGAACTATGTTTATGAAAGTTGGATTTATACCTAGACTAAGCATAGTATTGTACAAAAAGTTATGGTTAACTCTATCGAAAGCCTTTGAGAGATCAAAGGATATGAGTTTTCCTGTTTGTTTCTTTTCGTTAATTTCTAAAATTTTGTCCTTAATTGATAGAACAGCTTGGAATATGTTCTTGGATTTGTTACTACATTTTTGTGATGTAGTTAAAACATCGTGTTCATCAAGGACTTTTGTTAATCTAGCTTTAAGTACTCTACTGAATATTTTGTAATCTGAATTTGCTAATGTAATTGGTCGTAATGATTCTATGGTAGTATTCAGTAGTTTGTGCTTTCTTATCAGCACTATGATACCTTCAGTAAAGTCTTCTGGAATTGGTTTGTTTTTTGCATCATTTATAATTAAGTTTAATTCCTTATGAATTGTGTCAAAGAAAATGTCATAAAATTCGTTAGGAAGCCCGTCTTTTCCTGGACTTTTGTTAGAGGGGGCTTGTTTTATGGCATCATAAATTTCCTTAGTTGTTATTTCATTAGTTATAGAATTATTAATTATGCAGTTTTTTGGAATCTTTTGACGGCATGAAAAGAGATTATTATTTGGATTGTCCTCTGTATCAAAGAGTGATTTGTAATGATTAAATATGAATTCCTGAACTTCCAATTGATTTTCTAGTAAGGTATTATTACTGTCGAATATATTTGTGATGAATGTGTGTTTTTTACGACGTTCATTGAGGTGAAAGGTAGAGATATTTTCACCAGCTATGTATGTGTTATTTGGTTTCATGTAGTTTTCAGTTAGTTTTCTTTGTAGAGTCAGCATTTTTCCTTTGATTTTGTTTATGTTAGTACGTTCATTTCGATTTCCATAAAAGTTTTTATATGCGTTACTTAGTTGCTGTTCCAGGTTTTGATAGGAGTTGTTATAATCTTTAAAGTAAATGCTATTCTTCCACCTGAAGAAGGATTTAATTTTAGGTTTAGCAAACTTGATCCACCAGTCTATCCATGTTTTGTAATGTTGTTTTTGTTTTGTCCAATTTATCCAATTATGCTTAAATTCATTTTTCACAGCTTCATTAACGATATTTTTCCTAAATGCCCATAATTTTTGTTTAGGTATTGGTTGTACAATGAAACTTGGAACTCCTAATCTGATCGTGTAAGCTTTATGGTCACTAAATGATACACTAATAGTGTCAGCACTTCTCAAATTGTTACGTAGATTTTTTGATATATATATCCTATCTATACGAGAGGCTGAATTGTGTGTATAATATGAGTATTCTGTTGTTGTTTTCAATAAGTCCCAGCTATCGTATATTTGAAGGTGTTGTGTCGCGTTTTTCAGCGCTGAGCTATAGTTTGAGGTTCCAGTAGCGTCTTTTTTTTGAATAATGCAGTTGAAATCACCGGCGATCACTAGATATTCATATGGTTTTCTTAAGTAGTAAGCCAGCGTGTGTCGAAAAAAGTATTCCCTGTTTTGCTTTTGTTGTGTGCCGGAGGGAGCATATACATTTACTACTTTGATTTTGTCGTGAATACACAATGTGATAAGTCTACTATCTATACTCTTCTCCAAATTTGAATATTTTAATCCGTCACGGATAGCTATAGCCGTTCCTCTCTTATGGAGATCAATGTTAGTGAAAGTGGTGTAATTTCTAATGGATAGATCATGCTGATACACTTCTTGCATGCAGACTATGTCTGCATCCATTTTATAAATAAATGATTGAAGACTTTCTAGTTTAGTTTTACTAGCTAAGTTATTTAGATTTACTGTAATTAGTCTCAGGCTTGTGTTAATCATTTAGATTTGTGTTTCCTACCTCTCTCAGTTGGCGCTTCTTCGGATGGCTTCGTGATATATCTCGTTCTCCCTCTCTTATTTTCAATAATCACATTATCGGTGATTATTACTTCGGCTTGCCTTTTTGCCGAAGTGGATCTCGGCTCGTTGCTCTTTCTCGGAGACGGTGGGGAGTGACGGCGAGATGAGTTTGCAGTGGTTGTATTCGGACTCTGGCTCCCCTGTTTGTGCGTTGAAACCGGTGTTGGTGTTGGTGCAGGTATGGTACAATTGCGTGCTGCTGCCTGTGATCTCGTACTAGCAGCATCCAGAGGTTCAGGCAGTTTTTTTGCTTTCTCCCTTTCTTGCTTATTCGCAGCAGTAATCTCTGCGTAGGTGTTTGCGTTGTGTTCAGCTGTCAGCCTTTTGTTGACACTTTGTTTTTGTGCCAATAGGTCTCTATTTCGTTTGCATGTAATACCATGATGCACGTGATACTCGCAATATTTGCACGTTGGTTTTTGACCTCTGTATGTGGCCAATGTGGTTACACCATTTATTTCAATAAATGATGGTATTGGTTTTGCTAGTATTATCCTAACGAAGCGGTAACCGTTAGGCAAACCGGCAAATTGGTAGGTTTCCCCCCATTTGCCTTCGGTGATATTCAGCACCTTTCCGTATTTCGTGAAGAAATAATTGATATCGCTATCACTTATTTTTGGCGAGAGGTCGTGCAGTTTAACTAACACGGATCCATCATCCATATTGATGGGAATATGATACAAAGTGCCTTGGCACTCTATGGTGTGCTTCTCATCGTGTTCCTCCACGATCTTCAGAGCATAGCTCTGGTCCTTTAAATCGATAAAGGCGTTTGCCGAACTGGTCCGTAGGTGAATTCTGATCACTTCCTCTTGTTTGATTTGAAGCTTCGATGAGATGAAATCCATCGTGTCACGCACTGAAGGTCTCGATGGCACTTTCGAGAAGTCTACTCTCAAAGTAGCCTCTCTAGCGTCCATATCGAGGCTCTTTGTTTGCACTTTTTAGTTGTATGTGTTAATCGGCTGTACGCTCCAAAATACGTCTGTGCTCTCCGAGCTCTAGAACCGAACTGGGCCATATGTAGCGAATTTGGTAATCACTTTATTTTGCTTCGTCTTATCTAATTGCTATTAATGATAAACATAAAAAAATTTCCCACATCTAAAGCTTCGTACAGTCCACTCAAAAGATCAAACCCAGTGACCTCATGCTCGGAATTCATTAAACCTTCAAAGGCATCCTTAACAATCACTTTTCAAACCATTTCTTTGAAGCTGCACCACGCACAAACTCATCCCGCAACTAGCAAAACAAATTCTCACAGCTATAATTACGTCCTAAATACAGCCCCATTCAGGGCTCCAAACTGCCAACATTCCAAAAGCACCACACAAAAACAACCATGTCACCGTGTCTTTTTCTTTCCGGTGGAAATTCCTTTCATGATTTCAATCGCATTCACTCGCTGTACGCCGGTATTTTGTGTTGCGCTCGGCTGTGGCGCGCACATTTTTGTCGTACCATACTTTCACTTCAATAATTCGCACCTTATCAGATTGAAAGATTATCCCGGGGTCGCGCGAGCGGGTATGCTGAATGGATGAATTCCATTGTCGAACACCCGATACAAATCCCTATAATCATCACCATCGCCCATTATCGTTGGGAAAACAATCACAAAGACTGTAATTAAAATGAAAAGAGTCATTGCTTTTGCTCGGGGTTTTGCAAAACTCGCACTACGACGGATTGGGAAGATCTTTTTTTCTGGAATCCGTTGCTCAGCGTCACACAACGCCGGCTCGTACGGTGAATGCTAATTATATTTTGTGCTTCGGCCCGGTTGTCCGATTCCGCAAAGGATGGATCCCAGTTACCATGGGGGAGGGCAGAGTCATTTCGATTTTGATTTCGGGAGCTTTCTCTAATAAGCACTGCCTTTGTGCGTGTGGAATAGAAAAGCTGAACGGGAGGGGGGGAAAAAAAGAACACAACTTTCATCCGAACGCTATTTTGAAATGGAAATGGCTTTACGACTGGCAATCGCACAAAAGGGACATCATCAAACGGACGGGTTTTTGCCTATTCTTTCGGAGAAACTGTTCGACCCCGAACCTATGTCAGCACTTACGCTGTGGTGGGGTTCAAATTTCATCATTATTGTGTACCCTAATTATAGGAGCAGTTGCAAACGAACTTGCATTTCATTTCAAAGGCAATCCTCATTCCATGGTCATTTTAATTATGTTTGGTAGAAGAAAACAAAACCCTCCGTCGATGGAATGATGAGTTTTGTGAGTTTAGATTAAAATATAAGCACATTTGGAATTTTACGGTTGATTTAAAGTGCACTCTGTGCAAATTGATTGGACATGTAGATGAAACATCAAAGAGATTTGTGGTGCTATAACAAGAAATAAAATATGTTGGTTAATCCACGGTCACGGTACGAAACAAGAGCGAGGCACGTTTAGGTTGACTGAGGAGAGTAACGCTAGACAGTCAGTACTACCATTAAGGAGTCTCGTCATGCTCGTTGCGGTTATTGAGAAGAGACAGCCCCAAGTCAGTTGTATAGACTACAATCATACAAGAGACCGAGAAGCAGCAGGATGCTTGCGTGCTCCATCACTGACAGAATAAACCAATCCAAGAAATCGGCTACACCTAGAGACAACGTGATCGAGCTACTCTTTGAAGTAGAATCATAAGTGGGGTAGATCTTAGTATAAGCAAGCTAAGCAAATGATTGGAAATCCGAGCGCTCAAAGACTCCATCCATTTCGGTAGAGACAAATAACAACATCAAATGGGTTGTGGGGTCCTTCGGGTTACGAGCGTTTAGAAGGCCTCGAACTCCATAAAAGGGAGTAAGTGTCGTCCGTGTACAACGAGAAGTTGCATTGGCCCAAAGTTTATGCCCTGAGGAACGTCCGAGTATAGACAGATCGATCTGGACAGGAGGTGGACCCATCCGCAAAGAATAGAATCGATCAATCAAGTAGGAACTGATCCAAGGGTCCTGAAAGTTCAAGTCTGTCGAGTTTGGCTAGTATGGTGCTATGAGACACGCTATCTAATGCCGCTTTTATTTATGTATGGAAAGCGTCAATCTAGAAGTCAACCAGTGTCAATGGATTTGTGGCAGTCACTCACATATTATGCCAGGCTTATAGTGGTTGATCTTCTAAATATAAAACCGTGCTGGTATGAACAGATGTAGAAACAGGAAGGGACCAACAAACGCTTAAAGCTCAAACGCTGTGGAGGAAGAGCATAGGAAATTTACACCACGACAGTTAGCGGCCACATGTCGGCAGCGTAACACTATAGAATGCGGCTGCTTTGTCTCGATTCCTGCTGCTCAAATTTAATCCACAAAACTTTAACGATGCTTCACTAGAATTGTGCTCAGGCACTTTTTTTGGTTACTTGCATTTTCTCTACTACCATCTAATGCTCGGCCAGGAATCATTGTAGAGTAGACGGGTTTGAGACTCTTTCCTCTCTCGCATCTCCCTGAGTTTCTTCTCGATCTTGATCTGATCTTGTGAGGTGAACTCATACTAGCTCGCATACGCACTATTGTATCTCGTTGTTTTTTACGAATTTCGTAAACCTGTTATCTCCTTCCATGTTCATACCATGCGCTGTATCCAACCCACAAATTCTTCTTTTTAAATAAATAAATGTTTGGTTCTCACCAATCAATTCTCAAAAAGCTATAAGTTATCTAGAATTTTGTGCTGTATCGGTTAATGCTACTCTTTGCTTAACTTTGCTCAGTCTTTTCTTGAATTGCCCATTGTCACACACATATTGACTGCATAACTGCGTTAACTTATATCCCAAAGATAGGAAAGCTGTCTCATGGATTTAATTATATTTTAAAATTACAACAACGAATTCCATGGAGTTTTAGGATGAACTCTTCTGTGGAGCAGCTACCGTGTACTGTACTACTCGAAATATTTTAAACATCTATAAACATAAAACAAAATAGAGTTCATGCTTTATTTGTCGGAACAAAAGCAGTGATAACGTATAAAACAAACACAGATACAAACTCCCAGAACACAATACACAAATGTTGACACTTATCTCCCGACCTACTGACCACCATTTTGACCATTCGATCGAAACAGTCCTTCCAAGAATGGAACGCCATCAGCACGGGTATGATGAAAAGGCGCGCGCACACACACACAGACACACAAAGTGCAATAAAAAATAAAAGATGAGCTCCAAAGTTTGAATGGACTTTTTGTTCTATCCCAGGTCCGCCGCTGAGTGCTACTTCTCCACCTTTTTCACCTCCTTCTACCCCTCGCCATTGTGCATGCAGGCGGCTTTCAACTGGAAAAACGCATTAGCTCATCAAACCCGCACCTTCCCCGGGTTTCGCATCACTTTACGCCATTTGTCGCATTTTCGGCGCATTACGCTCTGATCCGAGGCGTACAACATCATTATCGGGCGTGAACGAACGAACGAACGGCACCGAAAATGGCAGCTCGTCAGCATCAACATAATCATCAGCATCGCCGACCGTCCAGGCCGTGGTGTGCGTCGGTCATCAGGCACCCGGGCCATTGTCAGATTCATTGTTGCGTCAATGGCTCAATGGCGATGAAACGCCAGCTACACGTTTCCTTTCGCTTGACAGTGGCCGTGGAAAGCAAAAAGCAAAATGGAAGCAGGAACAACAATAACACACCACAATGGAAGAAGAATAAATCCTCCACAAACGCAGAATCAGAAGCGCGAGAACTACACAGACCCAGGGAAACTGTGGCACAAAACAAAACGCCCAACAACAAAAAAAAAAACACGAGAGAAACATTTCCATTTCCATCGGTTCGGGCACCGTCATCATCATCATCAAAGGAGAAGGATTTTCCACCGGATTCGGTTAGGTTTCCGGTTGCTTTCCCGCTCTGTTTCTGGGGATGGAATTTTTGGCTGGAATTTCTCGTTGGTGTCGTCTATTTTCTTTTGAGTTGCCCAACAAAAAAAAGTTTCTGTGTGTGTGTGTGAGTGTGTTTTTTTTTTGCTTGCGTTAGTCTCGCCATCTCGCGCCCCCTAAAGATGGCACAAAACGGGAAACAAATTTCGCACCCAAATTGATGCATTGTATTTGTTTGTGTACGCTAAGGAAGAAACTGTCAACTGGCGATGGACGATTTGCACGATTTTACACCGTTCACACTCACGCACACGCTTGTTCTTCGCCTACTGACCGGTGGCTGAAGTTTTTATCGGAGTCGTTTTCTGGTGTCCTGGTGAGAAAGAGTCTTTTACAACTCACAAAAGATACAACATCATTACAACATTCGGCGGGGTTTCGGCGTCGGTTTGTGGCTGTATCACATTTTTCGACACAGCTGTAAATCGTCCTTTCGTGTCATTTTGTTCTTTTTTTTCTCCCATATTCTTAATCAACCAACACCAGCAATCTGCAACCATTCGCTCTAACGCTCTCTCTCTATATTTGTTCCGTTTTTTTGCTCCTTTTCTTCCAACACAGAAATAAAAATTCATCCGGGCGGCGTGCAAACAACGGACGATCAATTAAATATAATTGGAGGTAAGTGGTTCCGCGGCTGCTCTATTCAGATACTTTCAGGCCCACACATTCTAGTTCAGGGTACGGTTTTGTTGTTGCTGATGATGAGGTACCAAACATCTTTTCCTTATTTCTATGCTTATCCGACACAAGAGCCTAACAAAAACGGCCATGCTAACTCGTCCATCGTTTCGACCAGCATGCGTAATGAAGCGATAGAACATAATGTTGATGGGACACATTTTTGGCGATGATGGTTGTAATCACACGGACGCACGTTGCAGGTCGTTTGCGCTGAACGTCGTTACCGGATTGTGTAATGTAACGAGCGTGACGCTTTTAGTGGGATGGTGTGTTAAAAAATCGGAACCGCCAGATGGTTGTTCGAATACTTCATTGAGATTAGACAGTCACCCTTAAGTAAGTTGTAGCGATGCATAAGCTTTTTTTAATTTAATATTAGAGACCTGCTGAAGTAAAAAGAAACAGAAAGATTATTTATGTAAAAAAAACGTTTTCTTTGCTTTTAAAGTGGTATAGAAAGAGGTAGTTTTGGTAGGAATAATTGCATAATTTTGCTGTTAAAAAAACATACCATATTGCGTCGTGCCGTCATAATGGATAATAAATAAAACATACCATATCATCGAAAATACCATACTGTGAGTGAGATCACATCCAACAAATATTTATTCTATGATGTAGTGACAACGATTGAATAAGTCTAGCTGAATTCATATTATACCTACATATATTGTTACTTGTTTCCTATCGATTTGACAGCTAAATTCCATAGTTGCACCAACTAAAACTACTACGTATATTAACGCTGTTAGTTTCAATCAATTTTTACTTATATTTTGTATTCGTTAAAGCTTCTTATCGATGAAAAACGAACTGATTATTAGAACTATGCATTTTTTATCACGAAGGTTCCATGATAAAGCGCAGTAAACTAAAAATTTTACGTCGAATCATCAACGTATCTTTTTGTTAATTAATGTTGACCATGAGACTGACTTAAGATCAAACAATCGTACATACATTCTGACGATTTTTTTTATTCAAAACACCAATCGCACATGAATCATGCCCAGAAAGTGTCCTGAAAGTCATGAAAATCAAGAATATTAAATAAAAATGTGAATGAACGTGTAGCAGCTCGACTTGTTTCGGGAGATTTGAAATTTCTCCAGAAACTTCACCGAACAGAGAGAGCGTAAGACATGCTGGAACATGTGAATTCTGAGCCTACGTTTATCCAGCGCATTACACTGTTTTACAGGCCATTTTGCATTGTTTGCAGCATTTTTCTTTTCTGTAAAGGACTTTTTCACCATCCAAAAGCTAGTTCTACTCCGCGGATGGTGAAAAAGTCCTTTACAGAAAAGAAAAATGATGCAAACATTGCAAAATGGCCTGTAGAACAGTGTAACTTAACCCACAGTCAATTTATTCATTATTTAAAATTGACGTTGAAACTTCACGGAAGTCTTTGTGAGCTTATTGAGGTTATCAAGGTAAATTTGCTGAAGAAACTGAAGAAGAGCTCTTCAAACATTTTGCAAAAAATTGTTCGATCAGGGGAAAACAGTTGTCATCAGTGTATTATCTATAATTAATTTTTTGTTTATGATTCAAAAACTTATTGAAAATTTATTTTCTTAACCCGATGCATTTGAGATAGAATGTAGGCCAATGTAAAAATGACAAAGAATCTAGGTGCTTGGCTACAAAATATCTTTTTTTCTTTTTGATCATATTTAAACTGAACGGATCATTAAATATATTTTATGAATCTTAAAAATAGCACTTTAATCATTCGTTAAATAACCCAAAAAGAATCCTATCAAGAGGACTTGTTTATTTTTGGATACGGTATTTTAATGCTTCTGTTGCTTAAGTTTTTTGAGTCTACATCAGTATTATCTTAAAATTAAAAAGTTTTTAATAGAATCGTATGCTATGGTTGAACACTATTTACAAGTAACACAGTTGTTGTACATCTTTAAGCTGGTTAAGTGATTTGAGTGTTAGAATCCCATTTTTTATCTCAAACTATCTTAAAGCGGCGCCCAGGAAAATGCAATTATGCAAAAGAATCGCAATGCAATGTAATTCATTCGTATTGGCCTAATTTTTTAGGCTTTTTTTCAATATTTGTAAGCCATAAACGTGTTTTGATCAAGCTTTCTGTGGATATGTATGCTTTATTAAAGATTTTAATATTACACCAGCATTTTCTTTACCGTGAGCAAGACTCTGAAGGCATCAAACATGTTTCCAGATCATGCTTATGGTAATTGAAAATTTTCCAATTTATCTGTGAATAGCGTTAAAGCAATTTATTGAAGATATGAAGATGCAGATCGTCAGAGTATACAAAATTTCTCTCTAGACTATATCAAAACTTAGAACCAGTTTTAAGAAATAGCATTTTTATTATTCAATCGCATTGAACGAATATCACTTATATTTAGAAAAAAAACATTCAAAAATAATAGTATTGATTCGACAGTAGCATTGTAACAGCATTGTAAGACATGCGATAAAACTCAAAACCTTTTCTTGCGAAGTGTTTCTCATTTTTGTTCCCTTATTAAAGTTGATAACTTCATTCAAATACCGTATCGTACTTAACCATTCTGCGTACAGACAGGCTACACACACAACCAAAACACCCAATCATCCAATTACATGATAAAAATTGCCTAATTTCCTCTCCCGCACGATGCGTTCGGATATCATCTTTAACTTTTATTCTTCCTTCCGTCCCCTTAGGTCTAGCGGAAGCGGCGCGAGGTCGTGGAAATTCAGCCACCAGCTCGCTACACCCCAACCGAACACATCACTTTCTGCCGATGGTGCTGCTGCTGATTGTATCGCTAGCGCTCGGTACGATACGAACGGTCATTTCCGGCACCAGCGATAGCAACAGTCTGCATCGGAGCGGTAACAGATGACACCGTTTCGACATATCCGGTGCGTGATATCGAATCGGTAGAAGCTGTTGACCGCCATCCGCTGCACACGTTTACGGGCAGTAAACAGAAGAAGCGTGAGAAAATGACAGTTTCATCGCCAGCCACACAAACACCTGGCCCCGGAGCACAAACGGTGCCCGCTGGTGTGGCAACGATTAGGTTTTATTGAACTTTACTCACAAGACAACAATAATATCTCGCCATAGGGAACGGGAAAATGGGGCAGGTAGTGCGAAAAATAATGCGACGGTAAGGTGAGATGCTTTTCATTTCTTACACCGTAAGTGATTATTGCATAGAAACCGATAAGTTTTATGTAAAATAAAATCCCCCCAATTCCACTTACCAACTAAACGCGAACTAGAGTATGCGGAAAGGAGAAGACAGGAACTCACAAGGTGTGTAAAAATTTGAAAGCATGTTTCCTTTCACAAAAAAAACTTTCTCCCCTGAGCAGAACGCTTGTTTTATGTATTTTTCCTTCCCGTTTCTTGACACTCAGCTGCATTCGTAGAAAATCTTGCTGGGTGGAAAAATAAACTTCCCAACATTAGTTACCGTACCGATAATGGTGCGAAACTTTCGAGGCCAGGCAACAGCAACAGTTGTGCAAATTCACCATTTCCTACCGGCTTCGCTAAAAACGTATAGTTTTCATACTAACTTATCCCGCTGCAAGGCAAGTTCGATTTCTTGCGAATGTTTTATGCAGTACTGGGCGCCTCCATCGTCTGTCTTCCGTCAGCTACTGGGCGCCTCCATCGTACCTGGTACGTTGTCAGCAACTGGGCGTCTCCATCGGCTGGACGAGAGTTTAGTTCTTTGAAATCTCATTCCCCCTGATCGGCGTAAGATGAATGGAAAAGTTTTTGAATGATGTTAAACTGTGAATCAAATTTAATTGCCATGTGCATCCGCATAAAGCTACCGTTAAACCGTGTAACCTTTCCGGCCGGGTTTCCGCTTAGCAGGAAAGGTGCCATTGGAACGATCGATCTTGAAACTTGCTTCCCTTTCTTTCACATCATGCGTTTCCAGCGCATTATGATTTGAGTTTCGAGAAGGATCGTATTAGGAGGAAACCTGATTTCTTCCTTCCAGCTGTAACTTTATGACAATTTAGCAGAACAGAGTTTCGATTATGCTTGAAAGGGTTCTCGTTTTTGTTTAATATGCAGCAGTTGCCAAGAAATAGTACCGGCCACGAATGGTGCTTGCAACAAAAATCAAAAGAAAGGAAACTTCTTGTTAAACCGAACATGAAGAAAGTATATCAAATGCCGTTTGGCAGGATGAAAGCTTTTGCTTCTCGTTTTCGCTCTCCTTTCGCTTCGCCGTCATTACTCCCCTCCCATTGTCAGTTCGAAAACAAAAAGGAAAAAGCTATAAATAAACGAATGACACAAAACTTCCAATACAATAACGAACAAAACAAAAACACGAAATCGATCGGCCAGGCACGATCGGCACACGAAGCATCATAACTTTCCCTTCCATAAACCATCGAAACACAATGCATTACAGTCTGATGGTGGAAACACTGTAAATATCTCTAGCGATAATTAATTCCACCAACGATTCCATGCAGCAAAACACACCACAACGCCAATGGACGATCACCGTGATGTGTATCTTTTAATGCCGAACACGATGCTTTCACTCTCATGCGCTCGTACGTTCTGTTGCTCGCTTTTGTAAACATACTCCAACACTCGACCGTTTGCATAGCGAACATTTGCTTTTTAATAAATATTCGCCTTTTGACTGTACGATGCAACCCGGAGCATGCTTTATGTTGGCAAAACCGCACCAGCTATAACGAGATTTATCTGTGCATACAAAAATTCCACTCTGTACAGGACACTTCAGCAAAGAGCACGAAAAATGAAAAACAAGTGGAGCAAAGAAAGCTGTGAGAGCAAAAACAAAAAGAATCATCGACAACACTTATAAACCCCGCTCGACCGTCAGTATTGATGGGGACAATTTGAATACTTTAAAACAAAAACAAAAGTAAAACAAGACCACAACAAGACGCGCGACAAAACATAGCGGAAAATGCAACAACCGACGGAACATGGAAAAATGACAACGGGAAAAACGGGAACAGAAAAAAAAGGATACTCGAAACCAGCCCCCCGGGTGGATTGGTTTGCTGGGGCATAATTTATGACTGAAATTCATTCGTAGGGCGAGTAATTAATTATGAAAATTAATGATAGCCCACCCCCCCTCTACTCCGCTGAACCACTTTCCGGCCCGGCCCGATACGATCGTGATTACCCGGTTGCTTGCGAACCGAACTCAATACAGATTTCGGGTTCCATCTTCAAAGCTTCGGTTTGGGTGGTTATTATGCTTTTGCCCCATGCATGTACACTGTTATTTCACTGCTTCCAGTTTTTACCATCGATCACATTGTGCATCTTGTTTTATTTCGTCCCACACAACAACAACAAAAAACACACCGACCAGTGAAGGGGTTTTTTGTGTGTGAGTTTGGTTGCTGTATTCAACTACTTCAACATCATCGGTGCAGTGTTGTGCCGGGGTAAAGTGGGGATGTTAATTTGTTCCCGCAGTCTGGGCCCGAATCGCACCAGACTTGCGTTCCGTAACCATTTGCAACTCGTTTCGGTGTATGATTACTTTATGAGTTGCACTTTTTAATCACTCACATTTCGTTTGATGAGCTGCAAAGTGAAGCTCATTATCGATGTTGGCTAATAAGCATGCAGTGCGGTAAGTATGAGCCTGGAGATTCATTTTTGGTTCGCTATTTAAAAGTCTGGTTGAAACGTTGTTTACAAGAACTAATTTAAAATAAATTTAACTTTTTCTTTTTTTATAGAGGCTTTGAACCTTAAAGATTGCATTTGTCTCTCAGGGGGGAAAAAATTAACACTAGTTATTCATGCGTTAAACAAACTATTTTTCATCGCAAAAGCATCGTGTTCAACAACTTGTACCATACGAATAGCCTATCAATAACTTCCATACAAAAACACACACACACACACAGACATGCCCGTAACAGCTTGTTTTTTAGCTTTAATGTTCACTAACACTAGTGTATAGGAGAGAGAGACAGCAATTCTGTGGAAGCTTCGTTTTCGTTTGCCAGTCGCTGCGAGGCAAGAAGATTAATGGGACAGAAATTACAAATCGAATTGAGCAAAGCTTTTACAAGCTTTTGAAGCGGCTCGCAAAACGCCAGGCTACATAAATAATCAATCTGAAACCGATGCTATAAGGAAAAAAAACCAAAACCAAACACACAACTTAACAAAACCGAACACAGAATGAGTGAGTACATAAATGAAAAGAATAATTATAAAGCAAATGAAAAGAGGACGATGATGATACAAGAGCAGAATTATAATAACGAGGAATAAACAAAACAAATAAGCAGTGCAAAAACGCGGAGGAAGCAAACAAACGAAAAATACAATAAATGTAGGAGGAAAACTAAACGAAAGAAAGTCTGTAAAGTGATCGCAACAAAGCAGAAAACTAACTGGGGGGAAGTAAAACAGGCAAAAGATAGGAAATGAAAACAATTGTAAGCGAAAACCACTACATAATCATAAAGCCAAACTGGAAGAAAGAAAAAAACCAAACCAAAAACGTATCAAACGCTGTCGTACATCTCATCTCGATATTCGATATAGAAATGTTCTCTAAGGTCTGCCCTGTAAATATGTGCGTTATAAAGGTGTTACAAAGCTCCTCCTTCTTTCCTTCCGCATTCCCAGAACCCCCCCCCCCCCTCGTTCCATGCCAATCCCTCCCTCCCAGTACCAGACATCCAGAATCCCGAGTGAATAAAGCGAAAAAAAAATAGGAGAAACGTGTACGAATGATGGAGTTACTGTTCCAACACATCAGACGATCAGAAGACAGAAATAAAGAAACAGTACCGAAACATCCCACAGCAAACTGTGTTCTGACCATTGGATTTGTTCGGTGCAAGCATTTTTGCAGCTTCCAGCCAAAACGATGTGTTCACGCGACCCATTCCACAGCATCCGAAAGATGACAGATCCCGCTTTCATCCGGTGTGGGCAATGCAGCTGGAAGTGGATTTTGGCCGGGACCAGTACACGGCCGCGTAACGTAACAGGTAACACATACAGGTTTTTTGTTGGACGCTAGAAGAAAAGAAGGATTCTTTTTGCGTGATTGTGTGTGTGTGTGTGTCCCACGATGCCTAGAGTCAGAGCCGTCAGTCATAGCCGGAAATCCTTAGCGAGGAACTCACAGCGACAGGTTCACTCCGGCAGCGATTAGGATCTGGCCCGGTGTGACCGGCTTTCCTTTGTTTGAGGATCAGATTGTCGAGGCGTAACGGGAACGGCTTAGCTCATCGTACGAGATACCGTTTCGCAGGGTTAACGGTGAGGCACATTCGTCGACAGAGCGACCTCATGCAGACTTTGCTGGCTGGCTGTGGCGGAATAGTGTTCCGTTCGTCCGTTCGACTGACACATTCTAAGCTTTGATCCCCATTCGCCATGGTCACGGCTTTGTTGCATGTGAGCGTGTGTGTGTGTGTGAGTATGTGTGGCACCGGAGATACTATTTCAATCTCATCATTCCGCTCGACTGCGCCCAACACACCAAAAGGGCATCGCCCGTTTTTTTTTTGTTCCGTCCTTCCTCTGCACTGTGACAATAATCTGCTACTACACATCCTTCAATGCCGTCTGATTTGGCTGGTGCGTTTTTTTTTTGCTTCTTGCTTTCATTTGGTATTGTTTCAGGCAGGTTTTTGTTTCAACCGTGCACGTTATCTCACAGTTGACATTTAGTTTCAGCGCGTCACACACTGTACGGGGTTGTGCAGTGTCGCTGCGATGAGAGTCGTGCGGCAGAATCTGACGGCGAATGACAGCTGACAGCAGCTGGCAACGATCAAACGGCCACGCTACACTAACAACGAGCGCGAAACCGAACGTCAAATGTCAACTGGCTCACGCTTTACTTCCGTCCTACTAGACGGGCGGTGGGCATTGTTTTCCTTCGTTTGTGTGTGCTTTTTTCGTTGTTGTTCTACTGTCAACTGAAGACACGGAAAGTGGCACATTTTGGAGCGGAGGTAATGTACAAGCGGATTTCTCTCTCCCTCTCTCTCTCTATCTCTTGCTCAGGATGTCTTTTTGTTTTTATTGCACCAACAAAACTATCCAGATCTCGAGGACGACTTCGAGGTACATCATAAAACAGGAGAAACAATGCAACCGAGCAACTGAATTTGACAGGATGCGCTTGGGGACTTCTGTGTACACAGCGCGCTCGTATAAAAAAGAACTCCGTATTTGTTATTGAGTGGAAAAGTAACTGTGCTTCTGTCGCGGCACGGTGATCCCGAAGTCTAGCGGACTCACCCGTAGCCATAAGACTTTGACTGGTGAATAATTTATGCTCCATGGCGCTTAGCGCGCTCCGGAAGGTAGCAAGGGTTAAAGTTCTGCGTCATCGTACTGTTATGGTGGCGTAGTTGTTTTTGTCCATCAGTCAACCAACTTCATCAGGTTCCAAACCGATGTACGATGCGCCACTATTGCAGTCGCGGATAGCAGTTTGTGAGTGTGAGCGTTCGAAAGCGTAACGAAGCTTCTCTAGACACTTATCCTCACGTAAGTGGTGCGCTGGTAAGTGTTTATACTAAATCTTACATTGGTTGGGATTTCGTTTATTGGTAAGATGTTCTGGATAAGCAGATGAAGGAAGAGGTAGCTCTTGTAAGAGGATTTTATGTTTGTTTGGTCAACCGGTAAGTATTGGTCAATATTGAATGAAAATGAGACAAAGTGCTTCTTGCACTGATTGATATATTTTGAAATTGAGCTATGTCATTTAATCTCAATATTCACTAAAATAGTGCTTATTAAACCACATCATACTACTAAAGTTAATTATTTATTCCCTAATGACGGTTTAACGCCGCTGCTGTTCTTAGTGTTTGATTAATAATGCTTTTAGTAATGAAATTCGATGTTCCTTTACAAAATTTGTTTACAAGACACAAATCATTGATATTCGTTCTGTAAATTCCCGATAACCAAACAAGTATAATTAGTGATTGAGTGTAAGATAGGAAGATATCACCACAAAGCAAAGGTTTGAGAAAATGAACATGTCACGATGCGATGGTACATCAATGGTCCTTGTCATTAAGACATCTATAAATGAAACCTGTGCATTTTTTACGTCGTTTTCTCAATTTTTGGAATTGCAAGAACAACATACTTTATGGTAAATTGATTCCGTTTTCCATGTTGAGGTTACGAAATCTTGTAGGTTGATAAATCACTCGGCCATCAATATGTTTCTTTAACTAGACTATCTTAAACTGCATATTTATCGTAACTAAACCAATTTGATACATCACGCTTTCGTTATTTGTGACGGAGTCATCAGAACGTGTATTCTGTATGATGTGCGACGTACGCGACTCGATTTACAAGCGTGTCGTGCGCTTCGCAATGTTGTTTTGTGATTTTGTCATATCTTGTTTGCTAACTTAGTTTATCCTAATAGGTATCTCACATCGTAATCATATTTGTTGGCGTAATTTTGTTATTTTGCTGGAAAAAAATGTGTAAACTTTGATTAATCAAAACTATTAAACTGCAAAGAAGCAATATGTTTGCACAAATGAAAAGAATAAAAGTTAAATAATATTATAAATAAGCCTTCAAAGTTGCTGACTACCCGTGTAGACCGGTTGCCTTAAATATTTTTTTTTCTTGCGTCTGTAACAAGGTTAAACGATCAGCACACCTAACATCTCTCGTTCTCCTTGTCTTTATATATATCTCTCATTTTCTTTTTTTTTCTTTGTCTCATTTTCTATATCTTATTGCAAATATCTGTTGTGTCAAATGTTTAGAGTTTATAAAAATGCAGAACAGGAGAAAGCTCGAAGTCTTGCACTTACTTCAGTGTGAGGATCTGTGAACAGATCAGAGACTCCACAGATACTGCAATGTGTTTAAGATAATGCGATTTGTGTTTTAAGCATTCTTGATTACAAAGCATCTGAAGAACTAAATCTTTACCATTTTATTAATTAGCCCTTTACTCTCGAGAAATTTTTACACGAAAGAACCAATAGCTTGAGACAGTTCGCGCGTCTGACCGTCATCCACTGTATACGTTGAATATTTTTGTTTGCTTTAATAATTTATTTTCACCACATTTTGAATACTACTATCAAGAAGTGACATGAGTAAGTAAAGCCGTACAAATCTGGATGGTTGGATCCCATATATTTCATGCGATGTATTGCAATATTAAAATTTTTAACAAAACTATTCACAATAAAACCGTAACCTAAAAATCGCATTACCTCACAAAATGCGTTAACAGTTTGCTGTCTCGAATGGCGAATGAGAGTCTTCACTTGAGTACAACGGGCTAGAGCTTTGTTCTAGATTGTCTCTAAGAATATTCTTAGTTATTTTTCCAAAATTAAAGACATGTAAGTGTAATTTTTTAGTTAATTTTTTAGTTTAGTTTAGTTAAGTTTAGTTATAAAGGATAAACCAGACTTTTTTAAATTTGGAAAAGTTTTCAAAAACGTGTAACACGGCTAAAGAGGCTAATTTACCTTTGGTATAGTTTTCTTCTGTTGTTTTTGTTATAGTAATTTTTATAGCATTCTGTATTGTTTGATATATTTGATGAAAAACTATTGAAATAATTCTTTCAAATTATTTTGTGTTTTTGACTACATTTTTCAAGACCCTGTTATTAAAAGTGTCTAGCCTGTTTAAGCTCCTTCATTGCCTCCCTGCTTCTTCTCTGTGTTGATGCCCCATCGTTGCTGTCTATTATTCAGTTTGATGGGTGCGATGCGTGCGTTTAACTCCTCATCGCACCTGTTCGACTATAACCTCTCCTTATCATCTTTTCGTTCCCGCCTACTTTCCTCACCCTACGTCCTGTCCCTTGATAAGTTGGCCTATTAACTAAGGTTAGGGTTAGTTTTAGTCTTAAATTTATTGTATAGTCGTAAGGCAAACAATTTAATACACGAAATTGAAATTGAAATTGAAATTAACGTCCAAAATGTTTTGATTTATGTTTTTTATTATTTTAATGATACCGGTTCTGTGTCATGTGCTGTCTCTTGGAAGGCAGATGCTGCGAGGCTTTTAACATCGTATTTAAAATCTGCTTACAGTAAGTGATGATAAAATTACAATATTAATGTAAAAAACAGGGAGAATATATTAAAAAAACACATGCACCTCGTGTTTCTTATGCAAAAACAATTATTTGTTTACATCTCATCATGTTTGCCTAAATGTTTCGCGTGTTTGCAATATACCTCAAATACCTCAACCGCTACAAGATGATCGATGTTATTTTTACTTCGAAAGCTATCGATACTTCGTACCCCTACCGAAAAAACTTTATCCGTTTATCGATTTTAGAAACCAGGAATCCTCTCCTCCACTGGTAAAAAAAAGAAAACCACTCCCCAGCACTTTCGTTGCCTTTGTCCTACTGCTGCCGAGGGAAACATTTCATCTTCCATCAAAGCGAAAACTCCGGCCCTGCCCGCTGGAATTAAGTTACCGATTTCGACACAAATTTTCCCAAACATCGATCCGCTCCCAACGCGCAAACCACACGAGCGCTCTAAAATATCGATTACGCGTTGACCGTAATGTGCTGCTAACGTGCGATGAGTTCGAAACGTTGCGTATCGATGGCTACTCCGGAAAGTTGTCGGTACAGCGCCCTACCGGGTAGGTGAAGCAGTGATCGTAGATAGTACCTGCACACGTAGGAACCGCTAGCCTTCATGCCGAGTGGGAGCTGGATCAAGTCTACCGTCTGAATATTCAACAGTTTGTCGACGGGCTGGATAGTTGGATGGCTTCGCTTTGGACCCCGGGAAACGTAGCGATACCGTACCGTACTCGTGCAACAGTTTGACTCGGTTCCAACCGTCCAACGTACCGTGCAAACCGGTCGCCTTCATCACCCGACTGTTGGTCAGTTTCCGTTTTCAGAGTTCAATAATTTGATAAGCAAACTTTACCGTCCGACCAGCCCGGAATCGATTCAAGCCCTCAGCTAGCAGCATACCATCGCAAGCTTCACATCTTCTCGAATGGAAACGTAAAATTACCACCAACCCAACAGGCTGTCTATCGTGCAAAACGTCACTGACTCCGATGGAGCTGCGAGAAACGAGTCGTAAACGTACGAAAATCGAACACAATTAAGATCCCCAGGGAGGTTCATCTTCCCGATCGGTAGTTACCGCTTCGTACGGCCAACTTTTGGAGCCACGCGCACCAATAACTGGGTAAGCAAATGCAAATGGCCATTCTGCCTGTATCGATGTTTCGCCATGTCAAACGCCTTATTCCCATTATTTCTCCGTTTATTTCAACTTCAAACTCACGCCCACTTGTCCCATCAAACCCCTCTAGCTAGCGAGCCGAGATAGAGAGCCAGAGGGAGAGTCCCGCCAGCGTCAACGTATGACGGGCTCATGGCGCATTAAATATAAATGTCAATTCTAAACCGATTCAAGTGAATGTGACGCCTGGCACGGTCGACCGTCGTTCCCTTCAGCCCGACGGGCCATATTGATCAATGGACGACCCAGTTCGGTCACACGAAGACAGATGATGCAAGGCTGTCAAAAGCCATCAGTTGTAGGCTTTCCATCATATCCATATATTGTTATTGTCGTTGTGTCTCGCAGATTGTGATGGCCTGCTTTATTGTGGCAGACAGGAGCGCTTGACGCTCGGGGAATTAAACCGCTTTTATCGAAACAGGTTGAAAATGGATTGAATTAAATGGAATCCGTCATAGGCTGTGATTCAATCACAAATGCAAATTATGCCAAAAAATTATGGAACTGAAAAGCGCTTCAAGTAGTTATAAGTATAACGCAATTATCACAATAAAAAGTGTGAATTCGTTTGCAACCCCCAACAAACTGTGCTTAAAGTGTGCACAGTACTGTACCACTGCGTAAATACACACACACCTCACATAACGGAGATTTATCGTCCTTTTTGACAATGGTTGAATAAAATATTATCATACCGTCGCAACGACCGATCGCATACGATTAGGCACACGAGCGCATACGTACCCCGTGTACAGTATATGTATACACGTTGTGACAGAAGAACGACAAAAAAATGGCCCAAACTTCCCAAACATCAACCACTTTTCGCTTGCTTCCTCACACATGCGTCCCGGCCAATGGTGACTTCGGGAAGCCATCCAGCCATTCCATTGTTGTTCGGAGGCTCAATCGAGACGAAAGTGTTCCTTTCACACTTGAAGCTTGGGAAAGGTGCAGATGCCTATATTTTCCCAAGATGAAAGCCTACCGAATGTTTCTTATCAGCACCGTCGGTGGAGCACGCCCGGGAGGTGATGTGGGAGGTGGGTGTGGGTGAAAGGGGGGCAAAAGATAAAAATTTGATGGATCGTTCGCATGCCGGCCCTTTTTTCTGTTGAGGTTTTCGTTTCGGTGTCTTAATATTGAAGGTGAAACGTGCCAAGGATAATGCCAGGTCCGAGCTGTGTTTGATATCGCTACCTTTTGGGGACAGGCCGTGTTGAAGGAAGATCAAGGCACGGGGCACAGTGTGAGTGAAAGCGTGCCTGTATAATGGCAGATGATGATACATCCTTGATAAAGGTTTGCCTTGATGAAGTTTTGTTTCGCTCCAAAACGATCCGATTCCACCTGGACGCTTCACGCTTCATCAGGGCCAGGCTCACGATAGCTAAACCGAAAGGATTGCTAAAAATGAATTATGCATTAAATTTACACCTTCGCCACCGGTTGTCTGTTGCCTCCTGCATCTCGTCTCTCGACTCGCTTACACAGGACACCCTCGACAAGGGAAGGAAAATCGAAACTTTGATCGGATCCGGCGTTCCCTCTTCCTTGGCACCGGTGCTCCATTATTAGGTCGATAAATATTTGGACAACTTTTCCAGACACAAACCCGTTCGACGTCTCGGGCAGGGTAGGGACAGACGCAAAACCCCATCACTGTCCGAAAGCACACATCTCTTCTCTGATATATGCGGGCGTACGCCCGCCCCAACAAGCACCATAGCGCTATCATTGGGAAAAGGAAATTAGAGAATCGATTAGGACGAACCGGCACTGTTGGCACCGTCGGTTGTGGAGCAGTGTGTCTAACGAAGATTTAAGGTTGTTTGCTCTTTGAGAGAGTGTGCACGTGTGTGTGTGTGTGTGTAGGTGTGTGTCGGTGTGTGTGAGAAGCCGACCCAGGAGCTGCTTCTTGAAGTAACTTTTTCCGCAAACATACGTGCGTTCCGGTTGATTAACGGATGCCCTCGAGAGTGTTTCTTCTTTTGTGACTCATCCTTCGCCCAAAGTTACCAAGCATCCAGTCGGCCTGTGCTTCGCCACACGCTAAAGGTAAATGTTTGCGCAGAAGTTGGTCAGCGTTGGTAGCATGTTTCTGATGATTGTTATTTAATTCTCATATATTAGCGTAACAGCCGGCTCAATAAGTTCATATTAAATTCGTGTTCACCATTCGGATTGTATATCGAACGGCTCATCGCTAGGTTCGGGTTAATAGGTAGGCAGATGGATGGAGCGTAGGCAGCGTGTGCTATTTGCGGAAACAGGGCCAATAGAACAGTAAGCTTTAATTTGCTTCCAGCTAATTAAGCCTCTGTTTATTAGAAAGCCACATTTTTTATTCGTATGTTGAATAGATTATTTGAATATTAAAATAACTAAACACATGTTCTGCTATGAAAAGAAAATTAAATGTAATGTGTTAACACAGCTTTTACTTTCTAGAATTGAAATTATCCTATGTTCAATATACTACGAATTTATCGGATCCATATTTTAGTACGCTGGATGACTCAGGATCATTTTTGTAGTCAGATTGATGAAAATCAGAATGTTAAGGCTATTCTTATTATCAATTGGAGAAAATCCCTATCATTCCCCAACTCAAAAGTCGATAAAACGAGTTTTCGTGGAACATTCATAATTACGGTCACAAATTTCCGGACCAAAAGAGCCTTTATCTCATCAGGCCATACAATTTTGTTTTGCAGTTTTGATCTTCTCCAGAGGTCGTTAGAATCGCTCACCGTTGAGCGTCATCATCTGCATTTATAATATCCCGACTTTACTAGCGGGAGAATATCGCCATCATTCTATCTTAACAGGTAACAACATTTCACGTTCCACTCATACTGGACCAGTAATCTATCTTAGCTTCTTATGTTAGGCCACTGTTACGAGGATTCAACATTATCAATGTCTCAGACTAAACTAACTTTAGTGACTTTGTAAACCCTTGGATACTTTTTTTTCGATGGTGGACTTCAACAGTCCTCTTAAGGTTAGACTATAAGATTGCTAAAACAACGAGGACCGCTTGGCGATGTCCCTTGGATGAAAAGGTTCCGTGGACGAAGAATTCGTTTGGGAGAGTAGACCGTTTTTTTGACAATGAGCTCACAAGATAAGAAGAGAAAAAGACGAGATGTGTTGAATCACGAGGACTTGAAAGGGCGAAATTCTTTAGTCGATAAAATGTTGTCTCTTGATAGACTGCGCTCCATAGACTACGAGGATCTTGGAAGGTCAAAGTCCCTTAGAAGATGAAGCTGGTGACAATTGCACTTCGTCGTTACTGTCGCTATCCTTCACTGCAGCTGCATAATTTTGCCAAGCATTTGAACTGTGAGCCAATAAATGAGGTCAATGCCACTAACGTTCACTAGTCAATAACTCTTCTGCTTACAGTCCCCATGATCTTTCGTCTGCTAGGTTATCACAACCAGAAACTTGACGCTATTCCACTATCATCGTCTATTGCCGTATAACATTGGCTTCCCGATCAGTGAGAAATTTCTACACCATCCATGATTGAATCTATCATTGAGTATAACCAGTTGACTGACTGCACTCTTCACGCCCGAATCATTTGTTGAAGCTGTATCTTTGCATCATCTATCCCATATACAACAAGGGAGACAGGTTAAAGTGTACCAACTGCAAGTGTTTCACATTGTAGAACATCGCCTACAAGGTTTTTATCCCTGATACTAAAAGATCTACTTGTCTCGTTCGTCGAAGAAATAAATATATTCTATAAGAGAGGTTTCCGAAATAGAAATCAACCACTGACCAGATCTTTGCCATGCGTCAAATCTTAGGCAAGATGGCTAGAAGCTGTAGCTTCACTCCCACCATCTCTTCATGGATTTTAAAGCTCCATATGATAGAATAGCCAGGGTAAAACTACGCGACCCAATTAGAATGGATGAAAAACACCCACGGGTCCTTGCTACCAATAAAGGGCCTGTGCCAGAAAGAAAGACTTGCCTATCTCCTCTTCAATTTGGCGCATCTTCCGGGAATCCGAAGAAGAGGTAGAAACTACGGGGACCATCAACTCAACCGAGATCTGATCGTTTATATGATCTTTCCTTTGAGGCTCTATTATTCCTTTGAGGCAGAATAAAGATGGGTGATTATAAGTGATGTACAGAAAGAAAATCGTACACTAGAAGTCATTCAAAACTCAGCACCGATAGCAACATAGATGTTGAGATACTGACTGGCTAGAAACCGGTCATTCTTCAGGCTGAGGAAACTTCTTCACTTAAAACACCTGTTGTGATGGATTGTATAGAACATTTCTAGTCTCTAACGTACTCTGAAATATGGACTCAAAGCTGGTAAGTTACATTCGAGAGGAAAATTCTCAGAAATCGCTTTATTATTTGTTCCATGATCTCACCATGGTACAGCAAATTAGTATTTCCAGACTCCGGTTGATGTCACGTGGATGGCACCTGAAAACCCAGCCCGTAAGGTTCTTTTAGACTGTCTACGTAGACATATGAGGTGTAGAAAGATGTAGTAAACGTAGACGACGGCGCTGTACCGTAATAGGTACCGAGGATTGTTGGTGCAGACCAAGACCTGGAAGCGTTTATAACACCTGATTAGTAAGTAAAGTAATATCACATCGAAGCTGACGTTGAACCTAAAATAGGAGAAGTTTTGGACAGTATATCTTCTTCTTCTGTGGCATAAAAATCCCGGGGATGGAAATGGTCCAGCAGGGATGCAATATACCGTTTGTTTTTTAAATACCATCACTACCACTGGATCACCGAACCGTCCTTACCATAGATGAACCATAAAACGTCTCATTAATAGTTGAACCCAAAAAAAAACACATGGAGTACGCTCTATGGTAAATAAAGTTATCATGTTAACCATCAAATATTATCACCTCTATTCAAATACACACACTCACACACGGCTGGTGATAAATTAAATCCACTTCAACACTTTTATGTCATCAGCCTTTTGCACGGTCCTCAGCAAACAAAAAGCGTACCGGTTCATTAGCACCGCATTGCTGGTGTCCACTTTTTTATATTTATGCTATGATGGGTAACGGTGACGATGCTCGTGAGGCTGGACAAAAAAAATACTAATAGCACATCAATTTGGTACAATTAGTCTTTAATGTTACGTGCCGCTTTTCAATCGGATCAATATACAATAGGACGGTCACATTGAAGCCAAATCGTGCACGACCGTTTGTGGTGTTTTGTGTAAGCTGATTCGGTATAAAATTTTTAACAATGGTGTGTATTTTTCATCTACATAGTGCTATACGTAAAAGGTGATAATTATTGATACCCAATCAATCAATCAATAAATCGTTCAATTACATTGCCGCAGCTATCCATCTACTTAATCACACAGTATCCAATTTAACTAGTTATTTGTGAGTTTGTGTACCGAACTGTAGAGTGGGTGGTAATTTGCATCTATTTTGAGAATTAATGTTCGATCATACGAGTACATTCGATACTTTTATTATGATTCTGTGCCATTTTGAATATCTCTTTGTGTTTTTGTTCCTTTCGAAAGGACCAATGAAAGATTAAAATTAACAACAACATTGTAGATGGCTTTCGTCGTCTCTAAATCGAATTTCTGATTTAAATTTTTTTCTTACGTCTAAGCGCTACATAAACCAGCCTTATCTTCCACACACGTTCCAATTTCTTCACACATAAACCCAGCCACATGTTGATCTGTTCCGCTTCAACTCCTGTGCCTGACGATGACCGCAGGAATTACACTTCAATTAATTTCCCACGAGACCGTCTGTCTCCCCACATCAACCCGGCCGATGTTGACCTGTGCTGGAGCAAAATCAAAATTAGCGTGTACAACAAGGGCCGATACGAGTGTCCGAACGTCCGGAAACGAGCTGTTGATCCGCCGCTGCTGCTCGTCTGAAGGGTGTAATCTAGCAACGAAACCGTTATCCATGCGTAACGGGCAGCCTTCCGTACGGGCATCACTTCCGGTCAGAGGGTGTGCATAAATCGCATCCCTTCGCATCACCGGTACATGGCGAGTACGTCCCAGGCCCATCATCCGTCATCGAACGGCAAACCAAAAAAGGTACCACACTGCCGGAACCGAGAGATTAGACATCATAAAGGGTGCATGATGGTCCTGTTGGGGTTTTGTGATCGCCTGTGCGGACAAATTGAACCGGAACGAGCAGGCTTCCGGCTACCCGGTCCGCATACCCTTACGCAACAGCCACCGGAAGGAAGGAACATGGTCGGGTATCTCAATTTCCTGCCCGCTCAATTGTCGAATCGTACTGATCACCTGCGTGCCAATATTGTCGATTGTTGTGGTCTCGTGGATTTATGGGCGAGCATTTAAGCTGGCATTCCATAAATCATGCGACACGGAACGATGTCTCGGTTGGCGTCCCGTTAGCGTACGGGCAGGCTGCGTTAAACGCGATAGGAACGCGATTGGATTTTTATTTTCCACGCCGCCCAATTGGAAACCCATTTTTTATGTCGCTCAATTGTGGTTGAAGCAACAACAAAAAACTGTCCTTCGATACTGTCTAATCTTAAACGGTATGCTGATTCCGGGGGTTTTCGAGTGTCCTCCTTTTTTTTTTTTCTTTGCTTCGCAAATGAAGCACTTGATGTCACAAAGACATCAGCTGGTCGCATTGCAGAACGGGTCGATAAGTAGAGTAGCGCAAAGAATATGGAGAAAGGAAGAGCGAGAGAGAGCGAGTAAAAACAAACTCACCCAATTTCCCACCGTCATCGGCCTAAAGTGGATGGCATAAATCATATTAATATAAATTTATTGCCGGTAATGTATGCAATTTTCGTGAACCCTTTTTTGCCCGAGATAGCTTTCATCCACCATTTCCGGCGTATCGCGATCAAACGGTACGCACCGCATGCAACTATATTTGAAGTCTTTGGAAGGAATTCATTATGGAAAATTGTTTACAAATTGTTACAAAACGGTAAGCGTGAGTACTTTAATAGGGGAATACCGATACTGTACCGATTGAAATTCACTTCAATTCACTGAAAATCTCCTAATCTACTCACATATTTACAACATAGCTATATGATATATTTTATTATAAATTCAATCAATTTTTTTTTGCTTAATAGAAATAACATTAGAATTACAAATATATCGTAACTAACGTTTTTCAATTGTTTTGAATTCAAAACCCCTTAGCTCAAATTTGGAGCACGTGACTACTTTTAAATTTCACATATAGACGTCGCTAGTAGCTGCACCACGCACTGTCTGTGGTAATTGTGAACTGTGACTCATTTTTGACTGTGACAGCTCGTGTGAAAAACCAAAACAACAAAATATACAGCTCACAAAACAACATTTGCAAACAATAGAAATGGGAAGCTGATAACAGAGCAAGTGTCCAGTGCGGGATATAAAAGAACGAAAGAAGATGACATAGAATAACTCAGCTTATCAGGCAGCCTGTTGAACAGTACGTACGCCCATCGGTTGCAATTGTCACACATTCCCTTCAGAGCATTTATTAAGCGGTACTGCTAGCATCATGGATAAGAAAACTGCGTTTCTCACCGGCGAACTACCACGTCGAATTTTGCAATATACACCGGAGTTAGACGGCGAAGGCACATTTTCAGATGTGAAACTAACAACGCCCGACCATTTGGATGGTTTTATGTCGACCATTCATAAGCTTTCGTTTAAGTACGAAAGCAAGGATGGCAGGTAAGTGCAAACAAATGCTACGAAATGGTAGACAAAGTACATTGAAGCTTGCGTCTTTTTTTAGTGACTCGAGAACATTGAATCTGATGGTGAAAGTCATGAAAGGAAGTGACGAGTTCCGTGAAACTTCCATGAGTAAGACACAATTCACGAACGAAATTTACATCTACACGAAGGTGCTACCGGTATTCCAAGAACTACTGAAAACGACCGGAAGCGGACTAGCTGGAGATTGGTGTCCGAAGGTATACTATGGAGAAGCGGGTAACTTTCCCACGTACAGTGATCAGTACGAAACCATACTCGTGCTGGAAGACATTTCCCCACTGGGTTACAAAGCGGGACCACGGTTAGATCTGGAGGAAGCTCATCTGCGACTGATGGCACGTCATGTTGCATCGTTCCACGCGTGTACGTACGCTATGCGGATCCAAAAGGACGATCGGCTATCGTCACTGATTGACGGAATTGTTCCGCTAGACTTTATTACCGGCGAAAAAATCTTCACTAGCTACGATGTGTTACTAAGGCTGGGTGCTAAACGATTGTACAAGTATCTGGAAGCTTACCCAGACCAGCTGGACAGTGATGACTTTAAGCAAGATATCGCCAATTTGCGCCAACGTTATGAGGAAACTCCGATTCGCTTGATGCAGCGCTTACTGCGCAGAGACGATGTGTTCTCCGTCATTTTGCACGGTGACTACAACCGTAATAATGTGCTGTTCCGGACCGATGCGGATGGAAAACCGATTGCGTTGAAGATGTTCGACTTTCAGGAGAATCGATTCGCAACACCCGTGATCGATTTGACGTTCTTCATGTACATGAGCATGACGGAGGAATTGCGCGATCGATGTTGGGACGAGATCGTGCTAGAATATCATACCGCACTGCTGGAAAGTCTTGCGGCAATTTTGAAGGTACCGAAGGAAGATTCTTTGCTGGATGCGTATCGTTTAGGCCCATTCATGGAACACTTTAAGCGACACGCAATGTACGGGGTTATCGTAACGTTACACTTTCTGCCCTGGATGATGTGTCCGGAGGATGAATGTGAGCAATTGTCGTATCATTTTGCGCGTGATGTACACTCGAAAGAGTTGGCCCACTGGACAATGGTGTGTGGTGGGGAGGAGGTGGACAAACGGTTGGTTGGTGTGCTGAGGCATGCCAGCCGTAAAGGATATTTCGACATCGTCAAGGAATAGAGGTGACAGTGACAAGAAGCACCGGGAATCGGTGGCCGGAAAACGAATTTATTTGCTGATAGGTATATTGAAAACAGGGAACCTTTGTTAAATGGTTAATATCTTTAGCTTTGCGAACTGCAACAATTATGCTGGCCAATTGTCAAATGGCTTACTACACCACGATAATCAATCCTCACTGCGGAGGAGCAGTCCGTATTGGATCCGAGCAACGGTCTTGTGGTGTGAAGGTTCCGGTTCCGACATATTTTATTTGTTATCATAAAGTTGCATTAGCACACTATCTTGTATCTTGTATTGGAAGAAAAAAACAAAAAATAAATCCTCAAAGGTCAAACAAAATTTGCTTTTTTATTCTAATCAAAGGAATAAAAATCAAAGTAGTCTTTTAAACCGGATACGCAACAAATCCTTTGTAAACCGATGAGAAGGAGCTAAATTTAATCAGTGAGAAAGAAAATCTGTAAAAAAATCGAAAAACATGGTAAATAGTTAGGCATAATATTCTTTCTAAAACAAACCATAACACTGGAAAACCGATTAAACGATTTCATAATGTAGCCTCGGCATAACCGTGAAACACTGTCCATCCACATCGGGCAGGCTGGTGTTCAGATGGGGGAAGCAGTCTGGACGCAGTACGGCTTGGAGCACGGAATTGGAAAAGATGGCCAGCGGATAGAAGCTGAAAAAGATTGTGGTGACGCGGGGTTCAGTGAGTGTCCTACGTTCTATTCGGACAATGGTGAAGGACGCTATGTTCCGAGAGCCATATTCATCGATACCGAACCGATGGTGATTGGTAAGTAAAAAGTGCGTTCTGTTGGTTTTCACTTTACCAACTTTCGGCTTCTGCTCATAGATCAACTCCAGCTGTCCGACATTGGTGAACTGTTCAACCCGGAATATCTGGTACGGGGTAAGGAAGATGCAGCCAATAATTATGCCCGTGGGTATTACACACTATCGCACCGGACGCTTGGTGGAGCGATGGAAGCAGCGCGACAGATTGCCGAGGATGCGGACAACTTGCAGGGTATGATTTTATATCACTCGTACGGCGGTGGCACCGGTTCGGGTGTTGCAGCACATCTGCTTCAGGAATTTGCAGAAGAGTTTCCGCGAAAATGTCGTCTTTCGTTCTCGGTGTATCCTTCGCCGTACCTGTGCACGAGCGTAGTTGAGCCGTACAACACCGTGCTGATGACGCACCGGACGATGAGCTTTATGGAGTGTTCGTTCATGATGGACAATCAAGCGATCTACAACATTTGCAGCACAAGGTAGGTGAATCTATATTGTATTGGTCATTTGGATGCTTATGTCTGTCTCCAATTGTAGACTATCGATTGAGAGGCCTAGTTATTCAAACCTAAACCAGCTAATCAGCCATGTAGTGTCGGGAGTGACGGCTTCGCTACGATTTGGAGGAGATCTCAACGTGGACATGAGCGAATTTCAAACGAATCTCGTTCCCTATCCAAGATTACATTTTCCAGTCATATCGTTCGCTCCAATTATTTCCTGTGAATCTGTAAATCACGAAAGTAAGTAGAACAGCCGAAACCTAATGCGTTCGTTGAATTCTCCATCCTCCAAATCCACACAGAGCTTGACATTGGAGCGCTCACAAAAACTCTGTTCGAGCCGGACTACCAGATGGTACGGTGTGGACTGTCGGGACGGGACAAATACATGGCATGCTGCTTACTCTACCGTGGACAAATACTGCCGAAAGACATTAACGAAGCCATCGCAAGCATCAAGGCCACACGCAGCGTGCGGTTCGTCGATTGGTGTCCCACAGGGTTCAAGGTTAGGCGCACGCTGCTAGAATGGTAGACCGCAACAGTAAATAACGCCACTTCTTCTACTTCGTTTGCAGATCGGAATCAATGCGATGGCCCCGAAAATGGCACCCAGTGGTGATCTAGCGCCGGTAAGACGGTGCGTAACGATGCTCGCTTCCCGGACGGCCATTTCCGATGCGTGGAGCAACATCGACGAAAAGTTCGACATGATGTACCGGAAGCGTGCGTTTGTCCACTGGTACGTCGGGGAGGGTATGGAGCAGTTCGAGTTCGGCGAAGCCCGAGAAAATCTCGCCAGCCTCGAGATGGACTATCGTGAGGCAGGCCTAACAGGCGAGTGACGTACACGACCGGAACTTGTAGGGTTTCGTTTATTTACGTGTGTACATCGTATCGTCTCTTGCTTGTACCATTCGCAGACAGTGCAACCCAAAGTGATAACTCGGAGTACTAGAATGTCAGGCAGTTTGCAAACGAAAAAGGAAGAACAACACATGGTCACACATTTTCGTCAACTATATTCGCTAAGTAAGGATGCTAATATTTGCCATTTTTGTTTTAGAAGGTTTTGGCTTATCGCGCTCGCATGTAATGGTTTTGCATGATTATTGATTCTAATTAGATGAACATGTTGGTTTATGCTGGAGGATTGTATCCTCTTTACACGATGTCTAGTATTTGTCCGATTGCACCAAACGACAGATTAACGCTTGTTCGCTTGTTTCGGTGCTGTATATAGTTTGGTCGTACATGATTTTATTCTTTTTGTTTAACCATTGCTGATTAGTTTTAACGAAAATGTTCTAATGCTTCTGTTTACTGATCACGGTTTTGCAACTAGACGATTATATAGCATCAAGAAAGCTACTTCTCTCCATCTAACTCCTTTTTGCGCACCCTTCAAGGAAAGTCCTAACGTCAACGCTAGATACCGTTTTCCCTAAGGGGGATACTCGATTTGTTTTTAATTGCATTTAATGTTGCGTTTCCGGCGCATTTTTTAAATATATATGTTTCTCAATAGACGTTCTCGCGTTCGCGCTCGAATGCGAGTGATTTTTGTTGTTGTTTCGTTATATCTGCTTGTTTTTGTTAATGTTTGCCTCCTTGTGTGTTGTATTAAATTAACATGTTTACTGTTCTGTTGGCATATTGGTATGTATTGGCTTTTGTTTCGAATTTTCTCTCCATTTTGGCTTTGTTCTGTATTTCCGTATTTCTGTACGACATCAAGGAATACTTGGAAAGACTTTTATGCGTTCATTCTTCGTCACCTGTGTACCTCCTTTACTGTCTTTTTGTTGTGTGCTGTAGGATTTAGTTTTCCGTGGTTATTCTCTTTCTCGCTTTGCCACAGTCATCGTTTCGTTAAAGGTAAAAAAAGAGACAAAATATAGGCTTCATGTATATATTTTTGTGTATAGTTTAATGAGTTCTTTTTTTTGTTGTTGAATTTTCTCCTCCTACTTTTACTTCTTCGTTTATCAAGATGAAACGTTTCAACCACTATCTCTCTGCCTCTCTGCTCGCTACTACACTATAATGTTACGAGTTATTATACTTTTTTCTCCTTCCGTTTTCTTTCTCTATCGCTCAATCAAAGGTAGCCCTTAGAAGATGGGGGGCTCATATTTAAATAGTTGTGTATATACTTCTGCTGTATAGTAAGATGTGTATGTGTGTATATATATATAGGCTCTAGAAATCATACAAATCGATACCTACGAAAAACATCGCTATCAAATTGCAAGCAGCAGCAACAATGCCACGTAGAAGAAGTGTATTGCTCGGCTGGATGTTGAATTCAGAAATAGCGCCATGGGTGCACCCGCAAATGACTTTATCCGTAAAGCCTTGATTTTCTATACGAGATATATTGCTGTTACTATATTCTCTGCTGTTGTGAAGTTGTGCAATGAGAGCTGGTAGCTAGTCTTCGGTACACCTCCATGTTCCTCGATTACAATAAAGCAAGCCACAGTGATGTTTGTTTTATAACGATTTGTTTCGGTTTTTGTTTTGTTTTTGAGGTTACAAAGGTCCTTTTAATGTTGGTTGCTACATTTAGATAAAAATATTTCCCAGAAGTAATGTATACGTGCTTCTTGTTCATGTGCTAAATGTTGTTTGCTTGGTTTCGTTAATACATTTTCACTACGTTAGATATTCTATGCAGGAAGTAGATATCATGTTTTGTCTGTTTTTTTTGTTTTTAAAAATGGTGGTTTGGTTTTCTCGTGTAGAAAATTCGAACGTTCTTGCGTAGCTGATACCGCTGACTTCGGTGTTCACTGTACCCGCCTCTGTTCTTACCCATACGATACACTATCGAGTGTGCCTTCGGAAATAGCTTATCTTCGCAGGAGAACCAATCCATCTGCACGCTACTGCTCCGGTTCGTCCTGCTCTTCTTCGTCTATTTCTGCATCGGCGTTACCCGACCGTGCCAGCTCGTTCTATTTCTTGATCGGTGGCAGCTGTTCGTTGATCGTTACGCTTAGTCGCCGAATGTTGGGCTTATCGTAGTCCTCCATAGACATGCCACGGGACAGACGTCTCGCACCGGTCGAACCTTCGGTGGAACCGCCGGAGCTGGTTGAGAACGCACGGTTACGATCGACACCGGGCATGGCCACCGAGGTCAACATACCTTGGCCCTTGCAGAACAACAGAATGGACTGTGCCACTTTAGCGGGCTGTTGGGGAAAAGAGATGAAAATGTTATACTTAGCCCCTTATAAATCTGAGAACCAAACCACTTACAGCATCAGCCAACACGTCGCCAGCTCGTTCCACCTTGAGCAGTGTGACCTTCTCCTTGTTCAGATCCTTGTACAGCTTCTCGACAACGCTAGCGTACGGGCTCATAATACCGGTGATCAGTAGCAAATCTACCTTACAGTTCTTCAGTGGTAAATCTTTGCGCCTATCGATGAAAACAAAAAACGTACCATAGTTTTTCAGGACCTCTCCTTACAGCCTCATAGATAGGGTCTACTCACGACATAAATGCTTTAACGTATTGCTTTAGATTTTTGCTGTTCAGCGAGCTGTGCAGACGGCTCTGGAACTCCGAAACAATCTTCTCCTTGTCCGGATTGTCACCCACCAGTTGCTGTTGCCGAGTAGGGTTGTTTATTGAACCAAAAGACGAAAGATTAAAGATACAAATGCATTAGTTATGGATGAGGTAGTGTAACGCTTCTCTAAGCACTCGCAAAACAATCGAGTGAATAGCTACGTGGCGCTATGGGACAGCAGGTTTTGTGTAAGGAACGGGTAGAATTAATACAACGCTAAACAACTAACAGATCTAACACAACATCCAACCGTAAGGCTCTAAACGATTCCATTCGTGAGCTTCTGTACCATTCTACAATACATCCCTGCTACTGGTTCGTATGGAAAGTCACGTTTTTCCAGAATATCAGTATGCTACCGGAAAAGATTTTGGTTAAGTAGTTAATTTCTTAGGTTTAATATATTAGTTTACCATCCAATCGTTTAAAGATTTTTGTTGTTGTTTATGTTTTTGTTAGTCTGCCAAATTTAATCAAATGTATATTTGGTTGAGAAGATTCATTTTTATGCTGCAAATTCTTCGCTTCTTTGAAGACATTTTACTGCATCATGAAACTTTCTTCTTTTAGTTGTGTTAACCAATTTGTTTGTTTCCTGGTTTAAAAATATACATTTAGAAGTTATTACTTTAAAGATATTCTTAATTTATTATATCTTTTTAAGCATTCTAAGACTTTGTTAATACTTCCAACACAGTGTTTCCCTTTTTTCAACAAAAAACTTACTACAAACAGCTCTACCTCAACAACTAAAACAACATCAAACAAAGGATCCGACAGCCATTAAACCATCCAGTTGCTGCTAACATTGTGCATTATTACAATTGTGTGTGTGTGTGTGTATATGTGTTTGTCTTAACTGTTAGTGGCGCACCACATTAAACAAACGAAACACCAATCAGCCACAACGCAAAGCTAGAACAACGAAACGGGAAAGCGTCCTCCTCCTAGCGAGGTTACCAGCCAGCCCGCCCCAGCTCAAACAAAGCTGAACAGAAAGGAAATAAACTAAAACGAGCTTTGAAAAACGTAACACACTAAATACCTCGGAGAAAACCTGCGTGATTTGGTATTTGGGTTTTTTATGTTTGGTTTTGTTCGTCGGTTGGTTGACAGAAACATAAATGGTGTGGCAGGTGATGCAGTTGTGGTCGAAGTTGCGTATTTTGGATTATCGGTAGTCGTTGCAGATTTGCAGGGATGTTTTGGGTGTTGATTATTTTGAGTTAGTGAGTTGAGTTGTATTATGTTATCGTTTTTATTGCGATTGATACGAACAATAATTTTGTTGTTCAAAATGGTTTGTTAAGGTAGGACCATCAAATGTATCATAAATTAAAGACAAAACCAAATCAGTTGTGCATGAACAGGTAAAACACAACAATCGCAATACAAACGCAAAACGCAAACATAATTAGGTTGACCCGATAAAGATGCATTTGCCGCGACGGTATGCAAATTATTTAAACGAGAAACGAGAAGAAGGAGAAAAAATACGCAGAAAATGAGAAAAAGAAAACAGCATTTGTTTCGATGTGTATGTTATTGGAATATTTAAAAATATTTGATGGTTTGATTGATTGTTTAATGAATTGGTGCTGATAATGTTGATGATTGATAAAGATGATGCGATGGACAACATTGGATAGAATAATATAATATCGATTCTAATCGTAAATCAAATAGAAAATTGTAGTAAATATTTTGGAACATTTAAAATTTTTCATATTGCTTCTAAATATGATTTTAAAAGTTTATAAATTTATAAATGAAATTGCTTTATAATGCCTTACTCATATGTTGCTATACACATGCCAATAATTAAACTAGTTAGCTATAATATACTTAGACATAAGTTTGATGAGAACCGTCGCCTAGTATTAATATTACTCGTAACTAAGATATTGCAAAAAAATGTCTTAAAAATTGATTTTATTCTTAAAATAATGGTTGAATTAATTCATATGAGCAATTTTATGTTCATTCTTTAGAATGAACGAACGAAGGGATAAAAAAAAAATGGATTATATTTCTGTTTTTCAAACGGTTGCAATAAAATACTGGACATATAGATTTGAGAAGAAAAAACAACCGCAAAGAAACGAGAGCCTCTTCTGATGTAACGCGAGAGACATCACCGTTCCCTGCGGCATCTAGTATAACACCGAAAGCCAATTCAACGGGACATGGTTTAAAACGGTTCCACGAAAATGTGTTCGATGGGAAAACTAGTTCGTGCTCGACGACACCAACAAACTAACGTACGCTGTAAAATGGGAGCGCCCGATCCAGAACTTGATCCCCTTTCTCGTTAACTTCATGGCTCACACCTCAACCCACTGCACGGTGTCAATACTTACGTAGCCAAACTTGTGATACAGCAGGAAGTCCTCGGCCGATTGGCCAACTTCGTCACCCTTCCAGGAGATAAACTTCGTCTTGAACACGTCCAGTACGGATGCGGCCGAACCGGTAACGTTGATCAGTATCAGCCCGAGGCAGCGGGATGGATGCGCCAGCCCGAAACGGGCCAGTACGTTTGCTCCCGCACCTTCGCCGATACCGATCACGTACTTGACGTGCAGAAAATCGAGCACCGTGACCAACTCTTCGCCCAACAGCTGCAGCGAAGGGAACTGGAACCTTGGCGAGGATAATGGGAGACGCAAAGAAATAAAAGTCAGTTCTAGCAGGATAAACCATCAATTGTACAACTGATGGTAGCATTTTATGGTTTTGAGGGGTTGAACTTGTTTGGCATCGTAAAGTGGTGAAGAGAAAAAGTTATTTTTTTTATTTTTTAAAGTAATTTTTGAACAATTTTCATTTGCAAAACGAATAGTGAGCCTCAATGTAGTTAAATGTATTCGTTTTTTTCCCCCGCAAAAAGCTGTTACAACTTTTACTGGGGAGAAACTTACTCGATGGAGACGCCTAGTACTTTGTATCAATCACCGTTATGAAACGGAGACGCCCAGTACTTTGTGCCCAATGTCTCGTTAATCTACAGCACAAATCAACCATATCAATCGCATACAAAACATCATATTCATTTCTTCCACTAGCGGAAAACAAGCGGAACAGAAACAAATCAATAAGTTTCATCCCAATTTGTAATCTCTTCATTCCCATCATAACACATCCCTTCGCACGTCGGACCAACCTTCGTGATTCCTTCACCTTCAGACCACGCAATACTTACGAGTCGGCCAAGTTGGGCGCATTATCCGCATGGCCGGGTACATCGATGTGAATGAAGCACGACCGTTCTTTGATTTCAATCATGCACGCACTGTTGACGAACTCCTCGAACGAAGAATCTACCATACAGCAAATTACGGCACAGCCCAACGTTTTGGTGAAACGAGAGAACAAAGAAGAAGAGAAAAACAACACAATACACGCATACATTAATGTAGGTAAAATGGAGTTATCCCTTTCGGGATTATTTTCCTGTGTGTTTTTGCACTTACGGTTTGTGCCCAAATCATGCACGGTAAGGAAGACGGCACGCTTTTCCTGTTGTGAAAGATCGCCCTGGTAGAAACAGAGAAGGGTAGAGAAAAAAAAGTGGAAAGCATCGGTAATTATTCTTGGAAGTAGGAACAGCAACAACGCAACGAAACAAAGTGTGTTTTCGCATCCCAATGACTTCCGAGTTGGCAAGAAATATGAGTACGAAAACACGCTTCCCAAGAGGGAAATGGAAAGTTTTGCTAAGTTTATTCATTTCCGAGCCTCATGCTTGTCGCTCGCAGCTATGTCTCTTTCGCTTTGTACTTTAGCGTGTGGATAGTGTGCCTGCTTTCTAAGCATCAACAACAGACGGCGGTAGCTACGCGTTCAGGGTAAGAACAATCTCCAAAACAACGCCCTTAACTTAAACAGGGAAGGAAAAAATAGAAGGAGAAAAACAGACCCAAGACAATAAGATCCCATTCGAGTCACTCAAGTCGTGGTGGGAAAGTTTTCTTTGCACCGGTAGGAAAACTTTCACTTCAAATGATGATGGAAATATGATGCTGGGAATAACGATGCACAGAAGCACAGGAGGCGATGGGGAACCATTTGCTTGACCCTTTGTGTGAAAGTTTTGCTGTCGAGTTTGCTTTACTCTCGATGCGTAATCGATACGAACAGAACCTGACCTTTTATCGGGGTGATATGTTTATGTTGGTAGTGGATTTTTCTTTAGCACTATGCTTTGTTCACTTTGACGAGTAGCGTGACAAGCGCGGTGAGGAATGGGCTTTGATATTAATTTTGTTTGCATCACACCTAAATAAACATAATGAGTGAGGAGTAATTTAAAGCAAAACTTATTCAACTGTGATAGTCGGGGACGGAATATAAGGGTTCTAAACAAACATTTGTGCTCTTTCAAATTACCTGTACTGTGACGATGATTTCACCACTTTTCTCCGTATTAACTGCATAGCGCTGTGAAAGAGAAAAGAATAGAAATTGTGTTATTACTACAATGATATACGACAAAAAATAATAACTGCGCTAAACCCTAACCATATCAAATCATTACACTCTGTTAATCCTTACTTCAGCTCGCTGGCCCAAACGACAGACGAATTATCTTATCACACGTTGGATAAATGCTAATGAGGCATGTATTCACGCCTCGAATGCAAAATCAATATCGCATTCACAGGCAACACATCAGGAAAATTTCTCTAAAAAATATATATTCATCTCAGATAACGTATCGAATCAACGTGGATGAAGAGGAAAAGAGAGAAACTATTTCAACTATCGAACCATATTGCAATCTCTAGGCGTCTGCTATATTGAAGCTGTGACCATCCATTCGAGGCGACTGGTGGAAAGTTAGGAACTAGGATTGAGTAAACGAGTCATAAATAATCTAGACGAGATACTTGAATACTGTACCATCCAGCCGCTCCATCACCGAGATCAAACTATTGAGGTGAATATTAGATTACCAACTGTAACATACGCATGAAATGTTCCATGAAGTAAGCAAGCACCTTTAATACGCCCTGATGTATGTACGAATCGATACTTTACTTCTTCTACCTATTATTTCATTAAGTAGAGCTCCTTTGGATATTTAAAGCACAATATGCAATGCACATGGTGCAAGCACAATTATTGTAGAGATTGATTAGTAATAATGTATTTTGAATTCAAATTTCTGGCTAATCTTCAAGTAACTAGTTCAAATAAAACTCAACATTTTCTTTTTGTTTTAAAGACGATCAGAAAGGACACTATTTTCATCATAACTACAGCATGATATTTAAATTATCGTACAATTTTAATCACAACATAAGTTAGAAGGTTTTTTTGACTAACTAGTAATGTTTAAACCATTTCAGAGTTCTGCTCAGAATAAAAAGATACTTTTTCAGGTATATCTTGAACTTGTTACCCTAGCTCGTCATCTTTCAAGATATATTGGACTATTTTCAAGCTTTTCTGGAAGCAAATATTACAGTTCTGTATTTGCCGAAGCGTAAAGCATTTGAAATGCTTTCAGAATGTAGGTACAGCGGAATCCAGTTTACTTGGAAAGATTTAATTTAATATTATACAGAATCCAGATATAAATAAAAAGTTGGAGGCAATGATCAGCTTCAACTAGCAAATAGAAAGTTCCTGTTGTGGACGCGACAATGAATTACAGTTAAAAAGTAGCCTTTGGAAATTGTAACGTTTTCGAACGCGTTAACAAAAAAACCTATCGTCACACCCAACGCTTGATTGTCTCGCTGCTTAGGGAAACAAAACAACCGACGTAAGCAAAATAGTAGGATTGCGGATTGCGATCAGATTGACGAACAGCCCAGCGTAAGCGATATCACGATTGCAACGATGATCAATGTTTACGTTATAGCATATCAGCAACGTAAGCATAAGCGGTGCGCGACCGCAGCTGCAATCAATGTTTACATTAAGCATAGCGTCAACGCAAGCATAAACGGTGCGCGATCGCCTCGACGACAATGTATCGCCGGTTAGCGGTGTCAGCACAAATCGATGTTCGGGTGCACCGACGATCAAACAAAGCGTAAACACCGGGCGCGGATGCTGGAAAGCGATATGCGATCGCTTATCCATTGATTGAATAGAGAAAGAAATAAGGTTTTCCTTCTCGCTCCGACAAGCAGCGACCACGGGATCGAAATTATTATATAAGAACGAAAAGCTAGTGAATAAAGATCAGCTCGCATTCAAAACTCGAACCCAGAAGTGTAGGCTCTTATTGGGAACTCTGTTTTCAGATTCGGGTAAGTTTCACCTTGGCCTTCCCTCCGGATGTTGGTCCCGCACTCCAGTAGTGCCTCCCCACTCCGTCGGAAGAACGAGGAGAATTATTGATCAGCCGAACCAGGTCCGCGGTTAGAAACTTCTCCTGGTTTATCCAGGAAAAAAGGCTAATCTGCCCGACCTAGCAAGGCCAGTCTTCCCGTCCTCCCAAACGTGTCGTTCCGAAGAAAGGATCCACCATTAGGAACTACCTCTGGCCGAGCCAGGGAAAAGCCTAACCGTCTGATCCGAGTAAATCGGGCGACACAACGGAACTGCGCGAGAGTTCCAGAATCGGCCATACCTTCGCGTGGCCGGCTCACCCACGGCGGACGCTAAGTCCAGTTTGTTCCCGTCAGCAACAGTTCCTAAAAAACTTTCGAGTAATCATACGGCAATCAAACTAAAATAGGTCTCATTGACAGCGAAGTAACTGCGTGGAATGAATGACACGATTAGTGTAGTTCTAATTTCTTTTAAAATCTTTTGTGTAATTATCTAGAGCGTCGATAACACACGATGGCCCTGGCGAAGACTCTTTAAATGGTACAAAACTTGTGCAATATCATCCTAATCAATTTCCTCAACAGTCCCAAGGATCTCAATTTAAAGAAAACAGTGAAATTCATGAAAACCATTGAAATTTATATGCCTATATATGTTAAACTCATGAAAATAGATGATTCCATTTCCTTCAAAAATGAAAAGTAGTTTTATCCCATCATTTATTCGACTGTGTGACTGTAAATGTTCCACTGTGTAGAACAAAGAAATGGTTTGAATATTTCTAGTTTCTTTTACAATCAAACTGGAAAATCTTTATAAATCTCTATCCTCAAAACAAATTTCCCCCAAACCAACATTAAGAATACATTAATCTAGTTCAATATATTACATAAAGAACATTATGCTACTGTTCTGAATGGTGTTTGGTTAACAAAGGTCCTCGAGAGCGCAAGAAAATTCTATCCACTTTTCGTTTCCACACTTACACACACGCTCCAGTACATAAATTGTGCACGGAAACTGTGGAACTCGTACAATTCCATTAGGCAACGCAAAACGAATCAATTTCTTTCTGCAAAACAAGTCCACCATATTTCACCACGTCAAAATGGCACTGTATTGTAAATTTATGAAAACTTTACCATTACGCGCGCATTCGCCTTCCGGCGCGCTGCGGAACCGCAAGACTCGTCGTTTCAATTTGACTCGGTACTCGCGCAACGGATGAATAATCCATGAACTAAATCAACCGGATCCATCGCCACAGCACATACATACTACCTTACGATCTAGAACGTATCGTTAAAGCTTCTCGGTGTGCGTGTGTCTGTGTGTGTGTGGGGGGAAAGAAAAGCTTCCATTGAATGGATTGTTTCATTTGCATGAAAAACTCGATCGTCTGTAAAAGAAATGTTGCCCCTTGACTCCCTTTTTCCCATCCTAGAGCTCCTTCAACAGTCGGCTGCACACGCCAACCCGGACGGAACAACCACAACAAGCAAGTATCACAACCATTGAAACATATTTTTCGCATTTACCCGGCGTCCCATTTGGCAGCATAAACATAAATCGGAAAGCTGTGTTTCCCGATACTTGTGCAGAACCGCCAAGCACACTATAGGCCACTCTGTGGTCGCTGTCCACTCGGTCGCTCGGTTGATGGTGGCCGCACTGTGGCCGATTTGCAATTGGCAACTCCTGTTGCAGGATGTTTTTCACCAACACACACACACAAACATACACACTAGAAGTCGTTTCGCTTTTCTTCGCTTCCGGAACCGGTTTGGTGGGGCAATCTTTTATTTCCTTTTGTTTATTTATTACTTCACTTTCCACTCCGTATCAACTTGTTGCACGCCCGAGGGTCGAAGTCCTCGAATGGTGGACGTTGTTTCGGTCGCACGTTCGTTGGAGCAGGTTCTGTTTACCGTACTGGCGATGGTGTGTTGAGGCAAGTTCCACGCAATTCTGTTCTTGTCGTAATTGTATGCAGCCACATCACAGATATTATGCTTGCTCGTGCACTATAAAACACTTTCCTGTGCAGAATGAATAATGATCTCGTTTGTTTCGTTTGTTATATGGTACACAGTTCTTGCGAAAAAGGAATCTGTTAAATCCAGTGCGTTTTACTTTTGTGTTTGAACTACCAACGATATCCGTTTGTGCCTCTTTTGGTCTACAAGAACCTTTACTGTTAATTCTACAGAAAAACGTCGACATGACAATTTGCTAAAGCTCTTGTCGTTTTCTTATAGATTTTCTGATAGGTTTTGTGTAAGATCCTTTGAAAGATTGCAATAACCAAAAAATTCTACTTTCCACGATTTTATATTTGAAGAATTTGATTGCTACTATATTTTTTTTTTTAGTTTTGCATTGTATGTATTGTATTTAAACTAAATATTATTGCGCTAGCTTTGCATTATGATGAGTCTTAATCAAACAAGCCTAGACAATGGTCCACAAGAAAATATTCTATCGACTGGAAAGCTAGTCTTTTCAAATCATGAATCTAGAAGTGATCAAAGCATTACAAGATAAGTGTTATTGTTCAAAAATACCCTGTTGAAGCTTTCCATGTTTAAAATGTAGGCAATCATTAGAGCACGTGAGTGTATCGTCGTTCGACAAGACTACGTAGTGATCTTTACAACATTAAGTATATTTTTGTTCGAAAAACCTAAGTTGAAGAAGCATTTGATCGTTAAGACTCACAGAGAACTAACAAAATGTGTTTGGGTTTTTGAAAGAGCCATGACTAATGTTGCCAATCACCACCAGTGGCCTCTTATAAACACATGATTTAAATAAAGGTGATGTATAGATGTTTGACCACACTTTTGAAACAAAACTTCACCTATCTGGGGTCAAAGTCAGCACCGACAACAACTTAGACGTTGAGTTACGCGCAAGGGTGCTGGCTGGGAACCGGTCATACTACAGCATGAGCGAACTTCTCCACTCAAATCGTCAATCGCCATAGAAAAAATTGGGACTGTCTACATAATTTGTAGGCCCTGGACTCTATAATAGTATTTAAAAAATGTTGAGAAATATTTCTACAAACTGTGACCTTACTATCGAGCAGCTAATCAGATTCACCAGGTTCTCTTGGGCTCCTAATACTATGAGAATGACGCTGGACGACCGAGCCTGTAGAATTCTTTTAGTTTATCCCCAAGGACAGAAAAGGTGTGGTAAGCCCTACTTGGAATGCAGTGATGGCGTTGGTGCGTCCGCCAGAACGGCCAAGACTGCGAAGCTCGTAGCAATCTAAACTCGATGCTCATGTCTCAGGTAACGACCACCAGGAAAAGTGTTATAACTTTTATAGGATGCTAGTAGGGTACAGGATACGAGTTTCTTTATTGTACCATTAATTTTTACGACCAATATAGTGCTACAACCGAACAAAAACGAAGCAAATAAAACTGATAAAACATTATTAAATTTTATACAAAATTAACAAAAACTTTTTAAAGTGATCATCACTCATGAAAGTTGTAGGATTCAATCAGGAGCTTAAAATGTGCTGATGTTGTTGTTTAGCTTTGCAGGTTTCAGAAATCTTAGCCTTCCATTGCAGGCTTTCATCACATTCTTAAGCCCATCCATGTGTACGGAGTCCGACCATCCGGACGAGATTCGACATCCGGTATTGCCATGCGAAGACTGAGCTCTGAACCACCCTTCAGATTTATCGATAGATCACCGAGGTAAGAAATTCAATCTGAGTGAAAATTTTCTAAAATTTCTTCAAAAATTCTCTCCACCATAGTTATCACTTAAGCTTGATTCTTATACGTGAAAATTTTGATCATTTTTAACATATAACTCTTCACACCCGAACGTTCAAGAAAATTGCGTTTTTTCTCGTTTAAATATTTGAGTTTCAATTTCTTACCGCGTGCCACATGTTTGGTTCGCGCTCCATTACCTACGGAGTACGACACCACACCCAACCAAATACTATACCTTACTCGTGTCCCATTTTTTCAATATTGACAGCCCGCATCAAAACCCTTTTTCCCCAGTTTTCCGTACACACCGTGCCGAAAGCATTTTAACAGCAAGCTAATATTTATTTTATAGCAAATGTAAACATGTGCCCTCCGAAGGCACACTTTCGGTGAGCTCGAAGGTACAAGGACGACACCGAAAGGCTCGCGAACCGGCACGAAACGTTCGGAAAGGCGTGAAAGTGCAAGAAACCTTCCGGTTCTTCCATTTGCACCGTCACCCTCTGCCTCTGCATCCTTTTCCTTTAGCCGATCGAACCCGGATCGGTCTATCGAGAAAACATTGCCTGCTCCCACGTCAACAAGTGGCCACTTATCGGGGCTCCGTCATTCCGAAGGCACTTCAACTTCATTTATACGTCCGTCTGGGCCGACGGCGGTGTGGATGTGCATGTTTGTGTACGTGTGAGCGCTTTCCAGCGTGTGTCGCACGATATGCAATCAGCACTCCACCATCGGACTTTCAAACTCGAGCATATCGTTACGTGACTTTGAGCGTTTTGCAATCTGCCGTCACGGAAATACACGATGGAATGCTATGCCCAGCGTGTACGGACAGACCGAAAAGGTGTGAACCGAACCGGAAATGGTACGTGCGCCGTGCTGAGGTCCGGACCATCTCACGCCTCGCCTTCAGTTCGTTTTTCATGATCTATTTTCGTCCAGCTCCGGTCTCGTGTTACCAGCTGAGCTCTGACTTATTTGTGGAAGTGTATTTGCTTTTGTTTTTTCCCCCATTTCTTTCGTTTGTCTTCATTCCGATGTGTTCTGTGTTAATAGTATATCCGCTCTAGCGGTTCATGCCTTAGACCTTTCCATAAGTCTAACAAGCTTTTTGAGGAAAGCTTTGGCGACCTGTTTCGTTGCGATAGGCAGCAAGGACTAAATGAAAGGTTAAATTCAGTTTTGAACCATACGAACGGGTGGACAGGATAATAGCTCATCTGCATAACTACCCGAAACGCGACGGAAAAGAAAAAAGATCTGATTAAGTGAGAGAAAATGGTCTGTGACTGACAGTTACAGAATCGCTCGCGAAACCCTGAATACAAAAATGTCGCTTAGTCTTGTGTAATGGAGCGATTAATCAGCAATGGAATGGTAATTGGATGCTATTATCGCGACAGAAGCTCATCAAATGATCGCTGAACAGGGCGCGAACGTAAGCTGTTTTATCGCACAATAAACTGCTGATTCTTAACCAAGTTGTTACAGTGTTTAATCGAGTTTTGCTTCAAGAATACTCCACATTTTCCAGAAACAGTATTCTCGTCGGATTCTCTTACCACGGCACCTAGAATCGTATGAATTATACGAAAATGCACTTCAACCACATCTCAACAACCGCAATCAAGTGCTATAAATAAATTACATTCCTCACAGAAACTTATGGGCGGCTTGCTCCTTTTGCAAACCGTCTTTCAACCCGTTACGATCTGATGCGCCATCTCCATGCCCCAAGCTGCTACATGCAATGCAAAAAATAAAACACCCTCAAGTGTAACACGCAAAAACTCCATTTCCGATCAATTTCCAATCAACGTACGTCGATCGATCGGCACAGCAAACTATTATCGGTTCATCGGCACAGCAGCAAACTGTTTACGGTGCAACGGAATGTACGGAAAACGGGGTTTGACTCTGAACTACGGGCTCCCGGTAGCCTTCATAGCGACACACCGAACACTTGCCGCATGCTCATGGCCACACCATGGCAACCATGTGCGTTTTGCAATGAACTTTTCAATTGCAGATAATTGCTTTTAAATTAAATCGCTTTTCTCGCGCCAAACTCAATGTCTCTACGCTCCGTTAAGACAACCGAAGGGGAAGGCATATGTTCCGGTTGCTGCAGCCTGAAACTGGTATACACTAGCCATGCTTGGCGTGTACCGGATGTGAGTTGGTTTGTGACCAGGCTAGCTTACGGGTTTTGCTTGATTTTGCTTCATAGATAGGGTCTAACAAAGTATCGTTTCGCATCATCGGAAATGAGCAAAAATTTAGTTTAAAATTGATGTTTAGCTGGTTAAGAAAAATGCAATGTTTTGTTCAACATTATTATCATATTAAACGAATATGAAAGGCATAAGAAGATTGGATTATTAGCGCAGTTATTTTCACTCGGAACACGCATATCTGTATGGCGCATGGAGGAATCAACAGATAACTGCGAAGCTTTTAAAAACTTTGCATCCTTTTAGGAAACCTTTGTTTTATTCAAGCTCAGAGGCACGGTTTCTTCCAAAAATTTTCAAGAAAGAATAAAACTCGTACAAGGAAAGTACTGCTTCGGTTGCTCATCTTCATTCTTTCCCAAAACATGCCAGAAATTTTTATTACACTTATTGAAATTTCGCGATTTGATCGATATTGTTCACTGAAGATTTTTAACACAAACAGCTTAAGATGAGAAATATTTCGTCAATAATGCAAGCCTGTGATTGGTATAAAGCATTCTCGAAGAGATGAAGAGCTCTCATCATCATCATCAGCTCTAACTGTCCATCAACTCCTTCAAACATCAGTTAGGAAGATTGTAAATGGTTTATTGGGCTAGAATGTGTCGCTGCTCCATTTGCTTCAAGAGATTTGAAATATATCCACAAACTTCACCAAACGAAGAAGGCGGAAATCATGCTGGAACGTGTGAATTCTGAGCCCATAGTCTTTCTGTGTTTTTTTTAAAACATTAAAATTGCAACTCCGCAAACACCGCTTTGAATCCAGCAAGGTTATCAACGAGAATTGGCTGAAGGTACTAGAGGGGATCTCTGTAATTGCATAAGTTATAGATGGTATAACATTTCTAGCGAAATGTTGTGCAAAGCTAAGCAGTATTATTTTAATCGAGTCTCTGACATCGGTTAGTTCCGTTGTCAGTTGAACACGAGTTTATTTCTAGCGAAATGTTGTGCAAAGCTAAGCAGTATTATTTTGATCGATGTGTCTCTGACATCGGTTAGTTCCGTTGTCAGTTGAACACGAGTTTGAAGCCCTACTCGTTCCATCCATCAACGGATAAAGACGTCCAACGTAGTCAGGAGTTCTAAATCATTTAAAAATCATTTCTATGAGTATGGAAAGTTGGCATAGGAGTGTCTACTTCGTAATCGACAAAGTAATGTTTAATGATTTAAGACCAATTTTAAGATAGGTTTAGGTGAGTGGCAACAATTTTTAGATTAATTAAATCATTCCCGGTACTTGTGCTGGGACACAATGTGCTGGGAAAGCATTGAAGAGCAATGAGAAGATCTCTTCCAAGAAGCTGTATTTCCATGAATCATTCAAGGAGAGCTCCAATAGCTCAATCAGAAAACAATTATGACAATCGTGTTACTAATGTATCTTGTGGTGGTGACTAGTCATCACTGGACACAGATAATCATCTGCAATTGTGAAGCTTAGATAATTGTCTATCGTTGGGAAGAATGGAAAGGGTTCAGAGAAGATTGTTCTCAGAAACATGAAACATCCATTTGCTTTATTTGTAAACTGACACAGTAACAAATAACTAAAAACTTGTGAAAAAGGCTATCATAATGTCAAATTAACTTGAATCCATCAGATTCAAGAAGTCTGTCCTCATTGAAAGGAACTGTGGTTTGTGATAGAAAAGTTACAACCCAGTTAGAAAAGAACATTTTTTCATTGTTTAACACTACACTTATGTATATACTGTAAAGCGTAGGAAAATATAAGAAAACTCTTAACAAAATTAGTCTAGCTAACATAAATTATGTTCATTATTAGAATACCAAAACTTAGACACTCTATAGTTAGTTACGACTATCAGATACGACAATTAAGCCGTTTGATGTTCATCTAAGTATCTAAATGATATTAAAAGTTCAGGTCACGAAAGCATCTTGTTCTGTTGTTCATCATTATCTTGTTTGACACTCAGAGGAGGTCTTATTAAAATGTTCCTTTACTTTATTTACTCATGGCTGAAGGGTCAATCGAACGTATAGTGGAATAATCCGGATGGGATTCTTTGTATGTTTCTCCAAGTTATCTAACTGCTACTGTCTTTCTACATAAACTATATACAATTTAAATTTAGACTATCGTAAATGTATTGTAGAGTATAATGCATGAAAATGCATATATTTGCAGTTATTGCAAAAAATACTGTATAAAACAAGATCACTAACATGAGAATTTACTCATGAATGATAGTAAAATTTTTGGAACCCAAACGAACAACAACCATCACAAAGGTACCCAAGAAACGATTATTACTATCGTCATCTTTATTGCACCTGTAAAACGCTAAACATTTCACATTAATCATACCAAAACAAACGAAATCACATTTCCTTCTTCACTCATGGGCCCGGCACTTCAAAAGCTTGTGGTAAATAACACAACAAGATGTCTAGATTTCATTTGTTTTTTGTTTTTTGCTATTCACAAACCGTTGTAGCATTAGCATCTTGGTTTCAGTTCACCGCAAGCGCATACACAACGGGCGCCCATCATTCCATCCCGATAAGATCTCATTTTCCACGGCACGACGCAAAATAAACACGATTGTTCGCTTTGCCGCGTTCTGGTTTATGCTTTCTTAATGTTACGCATTTTCATGGCCAATAAATTGCACCACACCATCACCCTCAAGATCGAATGATACACGCAAAAAAGGGCGCCCATTTGGCGAACTTGATGAACGTACAACGACACTAACAGGAACGAGCCGTTCTTCTGAAGGATTCTTTTTGTTTTGTTTTATGAACTCTCCCAGACGCACATCACGAGAGTAATTATTTCTTGCTCATATTGAGCACACATGAAAGCACACTTTTGTTTGGCGCGAAAAGCACACCATAAATAATTTTTCGCACAAAATACACACTGAATGCTTTCACTACACCTTCTCGAAAACCGATCACCGATACGCGACCGAAATAACCTTTTCTTTTTGCTTTTGCTTACTATTCCTGGAACAAAAACTCGTTCCAGTTGTGCTGCTGGCTAAGCAAAGACTGAGCTGTAAATATTTGTGCATCGCCCTGAAGCCTAACGGGAACAGCAGTGGCAGGCGAAAGAGCAGCGAACGATTGATTTGTATGGCCCGCAATATTCGAATTGAAATTATTGACATTTCCCACATTCCCCCCCTT
>KZ061757.1:248551-281236 GCA_002091835.1 Anopheles maculatus
CCCCCCCCCCCCTTTTTTCCCTGCATGCCCGCACACGCCATTTACCAGGGTCAAACGCTGGCCGTCTGATTGAACTAGGCTTCCCCCCATCAGCTTCCACTCGATTGGCAGTGATTGGTTTGATGGTTTGATCGTGGTGGTTGAAAATTTAAATTAGCTCCACAAATCATCATGAAGTTGGTGGTTGGATCTGTTTTTTCCTCTGTTTCTTCTATCGGACTGGTATATAAAAGAAAGGGAATGGGATAAAAAAAACTGACAATTTGATTGCGATACACTCATACACACTCGGGACGATACAAATTGGTGATGAAATTTAATCAACACCCAAACTCTCACACCAAAGGCATGAATCGAGTTTTTTCTGTGTGTGTTTGTTCGAGGTTCGTGTGGTTAAATGAAGTGTAACACAGTTTTTTTTCCAACAATCACACCGACAACGATGGGTGACGCATCCACTTTTTCCACCATCAGCGAGATAGAAATTTAATATCCCATATCGATCGGTTATCGAAAAGCTGAGGCCCAAAACAACGAGAAACAGAAAAAAATGGCGCCTACCTAACCTATATCGGATTGAGGCTTAACTCCAGGGCTATTGTTGTTCGGTTTGGGAAATAAAATTGTTAGTGAAACAAGAGACATGGGTAGCAACAGCAACAGCAACGAAAAATGCGCCCTTTCTTACGCTGTCCTACGCTATCGAATCTCCATCTCCATATCGTTGCTCAGCGCTTCAAAAATTATGGGAATCCCTTCGGATTAATCAATTATCCATCAGGTTGTTCGGTTAACGCTAGGGCCGTAGCGTAATGCAAGTTAAAGGGCTCGCGACTGCCTGCCTCGTAAAAGTTCGTTCACCTACCGATTCGGGTTCAGGGTTTAAGGTAGGGACTTCGGCCCGGGCGGTGAGGTCGAAAAGTATCGAATTTCATGCATAAATGATAACCGGTGAGGCAAGCCATACAAAAACCAACCGGGGATTCGACGGGGAGTTTTATTTTTTTCATTATTTGCTGCTAGCTACTGGCAATAAGCAAAACGGGAGATCGTTGGTGGGTGGAACATTTTCTTGTTAGTTAGAGTTTTATAAAACAGGTACAACATAGCAAAGATCAACATTTTACTTTGACGAGGTTGGTGAGCTATGCAGGTTAACATAAAGATAAATCTATGACCCTTTTCTTCGTTATTATATTTAACAATTTCTGGATCAATCAAGTTTTAATATGGTGATGATAGGGGTATAAGTTTAAAAGAGTAGAGCGTAATATTAAGCTATAATAAACCAGACATAAATGTATTAAATGCTGAGGCTGTTAACTACAAATGTTTTTATTGCCAATCAGCTAGTAGTAAGCTAGTAGAGCTTTAAGTCCATAAAGCACTGACAGGGCATGTGAAAATCTACAATTCTCACGATTAACATAAGTTCATGTCGCTACGTTGGACCTTCACAAATCGAATTTAGTCGAATTTGTCTCGGAGTTTCTAAGCATCATGAACGAAAGGATACAATTATCACACTGATGTGAAGCCAGAAATCGAAAAAGTATCTATAGTTACATTGTTAGTAACACTTGACTCCCAGAATCTTAGTTATTATGGCTTCGTTCGTATTGGAAAGTCATTTTCTCATAAGTTCACAGACACATTTGGAGTTCTACTAGGTATGGTTTCCTTGTATTATCTCTGCGGGATTATCGTAATATACACTGACTATTTACAGATTTATCTTCAACTTTTGCGGTGAAAAGACTAAATCATGTGTTAAAAAAAAAACACAAAATAATTCATTTCATTTTGGGGGAAAATCGAAATAGTGAGAAAGTGAAACAGATTTAGGATTTTTCCAAAAATTGTCCACTTAATTTCTAGATAGTCCATTGAAATATTTTTCAATTTATCTTTTTTGATAAAAAGATTAATTACCTTTTGCTAATACTCCTGGTTCAACACGTCGCTGAGCCACTCCCAATGAATAAAAAGTAAAAATATATCCTCCAGAAGTCATCTTGCACTAGTATTTCTGATGTATCCTTGACCTTATTTACCAGTAGCTGGGAAGGAATTAATGTATATAGGGAACCATCTAGATAGCACTTGACATCAGTCCTGTGATGATAGAAACCGGCGCCGAATCCAATAAACGGGTCCGGGTTTATTTCTATCGTGTAATTAAAATCCATCAATTAATGTTCTCATCTGTACGATTATTAATCCCTTTAATAAATGAAAGATTGTCTTCAAATGCTATCTTCTAAGGAAATGAACTCTAAGCTGTTGTATGAGGACCGACCTAGAGCGGACTGATGATAGCATTGCAAAACCAATGAATTTCCTTAGTACAAACACACATCGGAAATCAATAAAGAGTGTTTGATACGAAATCTAATACTTAAGTGGTGTTATCATTTGCTTCTCAAGTGTTAATAGCCACCACACTTGACGTGCCCGTACTACTTCAAGCAAGTGATTACAGTTGCACATGTGCAATAGTTACATTGTAGATGTAACAGGACCGATTGAGTGGAATTTATGGGTTATCTTTTGTTTTTGTAATATCTCAAATGGAATCTCTACTAAGAGCCATCCGACTCTGTAAATCGTGTGTGTAATGTTATTGCATAATTTGTAAAAACTGCTTGAACTATCTGCTAAATAGCATCTAAAAAAAATTTCAAATTTGATACATTTTCTGACGTTATCTATCTGACATTAGCTTCTCTTACTCATGTGCCACCAAAAATCGATGAAACACACCAACAACTGTCACACTTCCAAATCGAATCATAAACCGAACGTGATCCAGTCATTCCTTTTTATTATTCAACTTGTCTGTTCCGTTTATCAACACACACCCAAAAAAAGGAACTTTTCTAGCTTTTCGGTTAAAGACAGGCACGTTTCCCACGGGTAAGTTGCCTCAGCCTCAGAACGCACCATCCATCCTGTGGTAACGGTTCAAGTTCTACTCCACAGCCGAATGCATTCAGCCCACGGACAGGCAGACCTACCATTTAGGGACGAGCATCATCGGTACGCTTAGTATAGCGACCCCATGGTCGATCATTGAAACGAATTAGGGCGCCTTGATGATTGGGTACGACAGATGGAAGGCAACGCACCATCGCACACCATCAGATTCGGTACCGTTGATGCTACCGCAATAATGGACGTGATTTCTTTCCGATTTGATCGATCGTGCAAGCATGTCTGCCGCAAGTCCAGGGCCTACGCTGGTACCTAAACTCGCTCACACATTCATACACATTTGGTGGGGGCTAAATTAATCGACATACGATAACGATGAAGACGATGGATTGGCTCATTTCGCCCTTCAAGGAGGAGTATTTATTGGGAAGGACGATGTGTTTCGCATGGGGGGTTACCTGTCAGACGAAGAAGTTCTAATGACGTGTTGGACGTGGGATTCGATTGTTTCCATAAGCTACTGTTTACATCAGTTTGCTTTTGTTGACTGAAAGGAAATCGGTGGGATGTTTATATTCCCACTAGAGTAAATTTAATTTATCATAACAAAAAGGATGCCACAAAATTCGAATATATAAATACCAATTTCAAATACGTCTTTGATTAATGGTTTTTAAGGAATTTTAAATACGAAGCTTAACCTTAAAAATTAATTTAAAACCCATTTAAAATTTTGCTGTAACTAATTCAAGAGGTCATAACGATTTATTGTTTTGGTAGTTAAAAGAAAAGTCAATTTTTAAACATTTTAAACAAACAAAATAAACATTTTTTTGTCTTTAACTTTCAATTTCATTTAAAGGAACCAAAAATGTAAAATTACAAAAGTCTTCATTGAACAACAGTGTAGAATATAAAGCAGTATAAAAAGGTTCAAGAGGCATTAATTTTTATGAAGCAATTAATAAATCTGGAGATATGTTCCGTAGTACTGTAACTGGTCCAAACTTACGAGTTTATAGTAAATATGTCTTCAAAGAAAATGTGCATCTACAAAAACAAAAACATAGGTTTGTAGTCTTTCAAACATAATGTATTCCATAGTCCGTGGAAAAAAGTCGTCAAATAGTTTTTGTACTTTTCCCCTGTATTAATAAATAATGATAAATAAAGCAACTCTTTTTCCAAAATTTTGTTCCAATATGTCCATTGTGCGTCATAGTGTGTAAGCAACCATTCAAACCAGATTATAAAGCATTTCATCTTCTTCCTTCGTCGGTAGGTATAAATCATTGAATGGTCCTTAAGAACCCACCGTACTACAACGAACGTCAGCACAGGGAAAGATACATCGAACCGGCTATCGTTATGTTTTCTACTGACCTTTTGCACTTCTAAGCATTCTCTATGCTTGTTCAAAGTACGTGAAGCACGACGAGAGACATGCTCAACACACTAAGCGATAGAACGTCACTGTTGCTTCACTTGATTATCGTTTCCCTGACCTTTCTCCACACCGTTTACTGCCCGATGCACTTTAAGAAGCTTAACCTACTTGAGCCGAGAATTTGCATACGAATGCATTTAATTAGAGCAGAATGGTCAAAGTCTCGCCGGAGATTAACAATTTCCGGTCCACTATTCCGTCCCCAAACGCTCGAGGGTGAGGCTTAGCTATGGGTGAGTGATTCTGGTAATCAATTTCCGTAAGAAATCTTCCGGTACAGCAGTTTTCATCTACACAACTTGCACGTTCGTTTTCCATAAAACCGTAACCGGCGCACGATCATCAGCTACTGGGCGTCTCCATTTCAAATGATCCCAACGTTACAAGGCTTAAATGGCGGATGTTAAGCAGTGCGTTGAGCGTGGCTGTTTTTAAATGATTGATTACGTATGGCAAGAGCAAATCCGTTCCAATCTATCTTTCCATCCGTCTCACGCAAAGCTTGTCGCACGATTTAAAAAATGATCTCATGTAATAATCCATTAATATAGCTCACCGAAACTGTCGCATTTGATTAAACTTTAAAAGCAACAACACACATGAGCCGATTGTTTTTTAAATGTAAACAATGATAAACGGTGACATAATCGTGCGTACAATCACTGCCATTTATCAGCCGATTGGTAGCAACCGGAGGTTTGTTCTGCTTTTGTTTTGTGGAAGCCGTACATGTTCCAAGACACACCGGCACACCTAAAATAATCGATAAATCCGCATCGTGATTACAGTGAGCGTGATTGGAGTTGAGTTGAGGTGCGAAAACATGTACAGCCGTACCAGCAGCTCGCTGCCGAAATACAGCGTTCGTCACACGGTTTGTTGGATGACACAGAACAGTGCCCTCGCCAGTTGCTCTCGCCACCTTCAATTCAATTTACGGCCCGAATATGGTAAGACGGCAACGAACCTAGCAACAAATGCAATCATAAATATTATATTTTCCCTGCGTTCACATGCTTCAAACTTCCTTTGCGCTTTTGTTTTCAATTTATCGTCATCGTCCTCCACCCGATCGCTGCTCGCGTGCCAAATTGTTAACGGTAACGCCTATGCAAGAGGGGGAAAAAATGTTTCCAACCCTCGGTTTATGCTTTGCTCATCCACGTCTCTCGTCGGGTATGATGTCCTCGTTTAGGCTTTCCTTTTCTTTTTTTTTTTGCTTCAATTTTTGTCACTTTCATATACCGGACACAATTTCCCTTCCAATCATTTACGTCATGATAAAAACTTTTCCACAGCTTTCAGTATCTGCCGAGTTTTTCACTTTTCCGCTGCACATAGGACACTTTTCCCGGATCAGCACCAGCACCACCTCCCCATTTGCATACGGTATCAATGCTCCGTTCCGTGTTGTTGATTATTTTCCTAGCCATGGTTCAGCCCTCGAGCGGATTTAACAAAAGCATACTTTCAGCCACAAACAGTGGTAGCAGCCCGGCCATGCATAAAACCCGGCCACCGGGTTGCGCTTCAACATCAGCGTTGACCTCATTTCTAGCGCACATTATGAGTGTCTCTCTTCCCCGTGTTCCCTGCCTGCTTTCCCCACCTTCACCCACCTACCATTGGTATGTTCCAGCGGAATATGGCTACAAAAAGCAGGATCTATTGCTGCCCTCCGTCACTGTGCTAGAGGCAAAACAAATATTAAAACATACAGGACAGGAAGATTGGGAACAGCAGGCCCACGATTCCGTCTCGGCTGCATGGTCGGATGGTCGTCATTTATCATCTTATCGGTCGTGCATTCGTGCACGGTATGTATGAGACACAGCCCGGTACAAAATGGATCGTCGCTTCCCAGGGATTGGAAGTCACCCTCGGTCGGGAGCAATTCGATTGCCAGAAACCCGTGGAAACATGTTTAATATTCTTTCGCATTTGGTATGCTTTCTTGGCGTTCTGTGCGTCTGTGTTTGGTTCGTCGCGGTTCTACGTCCTGCATATTAAAATATTGATCATTCATCGGTGAGCGCCCTGGTTCGTCTTTTATTTTTTTTTTAAATGATCAATTATTCGTTCCGTCTTCAAACGGGTTGTTGGCAACGAAGGTTCTGGGAAGGCAACACTCGTTAGCTGTGTTATTAGCAAGTTTTAAAAAGTTCATTTACTATGCAGCGCTTCTCAACCGTGCACTGGGAGTTCATTAAATCAATATTTCGATTGATTCCGGCTTGCGAATCAGTGAACATTAGTATGGAAAATGTTTTCGATTTTTCTATTGCAGTTGAAAAGTTGCGCGAGCAATATTGTTTCTAGGTTGCTACAATTACAAACTGCAACATTGATTTAGAATAGAGAACTCTCATTAATAATTGCTTAACTGATACCGAGTATACGTTAATGTTACCTTGTTTAAATGATAGTATTTCAAGGTATTTGTGAAAACTTCATGCACCGCACTAATCAAATTTTAAAAGTTAATTATGTTCTTACTTCGAGTATATCCCAAACACTCTTGTGAAAGTGATTTTACTCCACATATTTAAACTCTAGAGAATGTTTTAACTTTATCGCAGTACAATTTAACAAGACAAAATTTTATTTCTCTTTCATTACTTTTTTCGTCTTATTTCCCCTAATACAATAGCCTAAAAAGGATATAGCCTGCCAGTTGGTGGCTTCCTTGGGAAATGTTCACTCACAACGGTCCAGATAGAATTTGTTAACAGTCCTGTCGTGCTAGCATGGAATTTGGAATCGTTTCGGGGATGACTATCAGGTATTCAAGTTACTACAGTATTCATGAAATTATAAATAAAAAAATCTCCAGCTAACTATCAGAATCAACACCATTATAAATTAAAATTAAATTATATTTTATATTGAACTTCAATCGAATGATGCAATAATATAGCAACATGATGATGTATCTAATAATCACATTATGTTTTACACTAGGATGCTTTTACAGTTTTTATTAACGTACAGCGTTTTAATCACTTAAGGGAATATTTTTATCGGGTCGTGAAATATCGCAAACTCGTTGTTGCACTTTGCAATTATATAATGGATTTGAAATTTCAGAGAACTCAGAGAAGGAAAAATGCGGTTAAACAGTCCTTATAACTTATTTTCTTATTAAATCCGTTCAAAAGTTGGATGATAGTATTCAATTTACCAATTTAACAGGGAAGGACCAAACGCTTGGGGCGGCCCGATAATAAATGCGACAGCGGCGCCGGTCTTCACACGGCAGGACCGGGGTTTAAGTCTCATCTGGGCCGTTCCCCCATAGTGAGGACTGACTATCCAACTATGCGGTAGCAATAATTCTACTAAGCCATAAAATGGCAGACATGACCTAGGAGGTCCTTAGGCCAAGAAAGAAAGAATGACCAAACGCTCGACAGAAATTCAATTTCCTATGCAATCATAGTTCCACAGACGAATTTTCCCGAACTGAATATATGACTCCACTATGATACTTCAAAGTTCCCCATGAAGCAAGCAATATTCTTTTAATTTAACTGACACTGATTCCACTGATTGATTCATTAGTTCTATTATATGCATCAAAACACTGTAACTTTTCGCTGAAACTGTGTTTTTAGACTGGATATATTTCTACGCTTGCACCACTGCGAATTCCAATAGAAGTTCTGGGTGAGTCAATAGAGTTGTGAACATTAACTGATTATTGCTCGTGCTGTAAAGTATATTTGCCAACCATATCTACATCTTTTCATAAAGCGTTACAGAATGAAGATATTGGAATTCGAGAATTATTTAAATTTTTCTGTACTCTTAACTGTCAAGATTCAGTTGTAGTGTTTTTGTTATTTGAATGTAGAATATACACGACTTTGAGGTATACTTTAACAGTAAGAATACACCTTGCCAGCGTTTCTTTTGATAAAACTTGAGTCAAACTATACATATTTTGAAAACATTTTACACCAAAGATTAATCTATAAAACAATCGCATCAAACAAACGAACAAGATTAAGAGAATAGGACAAGTTTTATTTTTATTTCATTTTACTTCAACGCGAATCAACCACAGATATCGGTTAAATGCCATTCTATTCAGCTTCTACTGACTTTAATCCAGTCAATAAGTCGAATGTTTATTTATTCATGCAGAAAATGAAGTGACAAAAACGCCATCTTATCGAAAATTCTCCTTCCGATGGATCGAATCCCCCACTAACCATTCGCACCCAATACACCCGATAAGCTTTCTTCAATGCGCGAAAAACGTTGGGTTTTAAACACGAAGACATTCAGCTAAACATCTAATGCGCAAAAACCCCCATAACGATGCTTTGTGCTTTCACCGACCAGCTAGAACGAAACACGCACACACACACACAAAGATTGCACCCAATACACCCGATAAGCTTTCTTCAATGCGCGAAAAACGTTGGGTTTTAAACACGAAGACATTCAGCTAAACATCTAATGCGCAAAAACCCCCATAACGATGCTTTGTGCTTTCACCGACCAGCTAGAACGAAACACGCACACACACACACAAAGATTAGAACATCAGCAGCGGACAGAATTGTTCTGGATTGAATGGTGTGCATAAAATCTAGCAAGTCGGTTGCCCTGGTTTCCCAATACAATCCAACCACGGGACAGGATATTGACAACGTCCTTCTTAAGCGTATGGGCCAATGTGTTCTCAATGTTGCTCCGCTTCTACCCCTAGTATTCGTAACTTTGCCCTCGTCCCCTGAAATAGCGTGAGTGAGATACGTACGTGAACGCCTTTCGACGATGGTGAACCTGCTGGAGCAGCTGCCGTGTCGTTTGCCTTCGGTTTTTCCATTCTCCAAAGTTCTGGACCTCGCTCCCTCCGTACTAAATGGGTGAGTGTGGCTGTGTGCTGGTTCGAGTTGAGATGAACTTCCCGTACGCTGTTTGTGCCGTTTCTTTTATGCCTTTCTTTATCCCTCACGAAACCGGTTCCGGTTGATTATATTATTTCATCCGGTTCGTTCTTGTGGTGTGATACGCAAACGACGCAAAACCAAAACTCTCGTTTGCTTGATGTTTGGTACTGATGGTTCGATACTATTTGTAACGCGCCACGCGATACGAGCGGATTTAGCCACTTATACACACGCGTATGTTAATCTCCTTCCCTTGGCTGATTTCACTTCACAAACACACAATGGAATGTTAACTGCAAATCGTATACTATTTTATATAGAAGTAAATAAATGTGAACTCTTCCATACACAACAACGCAATTTAAATTTTCCTTTTTCTTCAACAAAAATATTTTACGGAAAAAATATAATTTTCAGTGCACATTTCACTACTATCGTACACATCAACAGCCCCAACCCTTCTCGGATAGGGGTGAGTTTTTCTTTGTTATCACTATGCTAAAAATCATGCCCATCCACAAGTACGCCACCCTCCGATTTCCCGTCAAACACTACCGGTCGGAATGTAGGGACATTCAAAAGGGAAAAGAATTTCGTCCAATCATTGCCGTCCCACTGGCTCACTATTGTTCTACGAGGGTAGACAAAAGCCTCCCAGTTGTTTCTATCCTTGTTTTCACCTTCCTCTTTCGCTCCGTTCCAGTACAAAGTGCAATTTGCAACGGAACAGAACTGCTAAATCCAATGTAGCGATGAGCAAAATGGGCCAACAGTCAGACAATTCTTTTCCACTCGAAATCCCAACAGACGGGCGACCACCCCCGAACACCCTGTGTCGAGTTTCACATTTAAAATGGGCGACTTTTACGTCTCACACTATTATGCTTCAAAACGCACTTCAAAACTAACGGCAGTGAACCCGGAGGACACTGGTGAATGGCGTCGTTAGAAAGCGAAACTGGCGCGAAACTAATGCCACCTGGTAGGTTCGAGCATCGAAGGTAAACTGAAATACGCCATCGCTAGACTACATCGATAAGCGCCCTAAGCGTGGGACTCAGCTCAGCGTTTCGGCGTCGAGCGAAAAGGGCCACCCGCCATCAACCGTGGACTTTATCACTCGTCACTGGAACTCGATACATTATGTTTGAAAGACTACAAACCTATGTTTTTGTTTTTGTAGATGCACATTTTCTTTGAAGACATATTTACTATAAACTCGTAAGTTTGGACCAGTTACAGTACTACGGAACATATCTCCAGATTTATTAATTGCTTCATAAAAATTAATGCCTCTTGAACCTTTTTATACTGCTTTATATTCTACACTGTTGTTCAATGAAGACTTTTGTAATTTTACATTTTTGGTTCCTTTAAATGAAATTGAAAGTTAAAGACAAAAAAATGTTTATTTTGTTTGTTTAAAATGTTTAAAAATTGACTTTTCTTTTAACTACCAAAACAATAAATCGTTATGACCTCTTGAATTAGTTACAGCAAAATTTTAAATGGGTTTTAAATTAATTTTTAAGGTTAAGCTTCGTATTTAAAATTCCTTAAAAACCATTAATCAAACACGTATTTGAAATTGGTATTTATATATTCGAATTTTGTGGCATCCTTTTTGTTATGATAAATTAAATTTACTCTAGTGGGAATATAAACATCCCACCGATTTCCTTTCAGTCAACAAAAGCAAACTGATGTAAACAGTAGCTTATGGAAACAATCGAATCCCACGTCCAACACGTCATTAGAACTTCTTCGTCTGACAGGTAACCCCCCATGCGAAACACATCGTCCTTCCCAATAAATACTCCTCCTTGAAGGGCGAAATGAGCCAATCCATCGTCTTCATCGTTATCGTATGTCGATTAATTTAGCCCCCACCAAATGTGTATGAATGTGTGAGCGAGTTTAGGTACCAGCGTAGGCCCTGGACTTGCGGCAGACATGCTTGCACGATCGATCAAATCGGAAAGAAATCACGTCCATTATTGCGGTAGCATCAACGGTACCGAATCTGATGGTGTGCGATGGTGCGTTGCCTTCCATCTGTCGTACCCAATCATCAAGGCGCCCTAATTCGTTTCAATGATCGACCATGGGGTCGCTATACATCGGAAAGAAATCACGTCCATTATTGCGGTAGCATCAACGGTACCGAATCTGATGGTGTGCGATGGTGCGTTGCCTTCCATCTGTCGTACCCAATCATCAAGGCGCCCTAATTCGTTTCAATGATCGACCATGGGGTCGCTATACTAAGCGTACCGATGATGCTCGTCCCTAAATGGTAGGTCTGCCTGTCCGTGGGCTGAATGCATTCGGCTGTGGAGTAGAACTTGAACCGTTACCACAGGATGGATGGTGCGTTTTGAGGCTGAGGCAACTTACCCGTGGGAAACGTGCCTGTCTTTAACCGAAAAGCTAGAAAAGTTCCTTTTTTTGGGTGTGTGTTGATAAACGGAACAGACAAGTTGAATAATAAAAAGGAATGACTGGATCACGTTCGGTTTATGATTCGATTTGGAAGTGTGACAGTTGTTGGTGTGTTTCATCGATTTTTGGTGGCACATGAGTAAGAGAAGCTAATGTCAGATAGATAACGTCAGAAAATGTATCAAATTTGAAATTTCTTTTAGATGCTATTTAGCAGATAGTTCAAGCAGTTTTTACAAATTATGCAATAACATTACACACACGATTTACAGAGCCGGATTCCACTTGAGGTATTACAAAAACAAAAGATAACCCATAAATTCCACCCAATCGGTCCTGTTACATCTACAATGTAACTATTGCACATGTGCAACTGTAATCACTTGCTTGAAGTAGTACGGGCACGTCAAGTGTGGTGGCTATTAACACTTGAGAAGCAAATGATAACACCACTTAAGTATTAGATTTCGTATCAAACACTCTTTATTGATTTCCGATGTGTGTTTGTACTAAGGAAATTCATCATGAGCGTTATTGGTTTTGCAATGCTATCATCAGTCCGCTCTAGGTCGGTCCTCATACAGCAGCTTAGAGTTAATTTCCTTAGAAGATAGCATTCGAAAACAATCTTTCATTTATTAAAGGGATTAATAATCGTACATGTGAGCACATTAATTGATGGATTTTAATTAGACGATAGAAATGAACCCGGACCCGTTTATTGGATTCGGCGCCGATTTCTATCATCACAGGACTGATATCAAGTGCTATCTGGATGGTTCCCTATGTACACGAATGACTCCCTAGCTTCTGATAAATAAGGTCAAGGATACATCAGAAATACTAGTGCAAGAAGACTTCTGGAGGATATATTGTTCCTTTTTATTCATTGAGTGTGGCTCAGCGACGTGTTGAACCAGGAGTTTTAGCAAAAGATAATTAAACTTTGTATCAAAAAAGGTAAATTGAAAAATACTTCAATGGACTATCTAGAAATTAAGTTGATAATTTTTTGAAAAATCCTAAATTTGTTTCACTTTCTCACTATTTCGATTTTCCCCCAAAATGAAATGAATTATTTTGAGCTTAAGATGTTTTAGTCTTCTCACCACAAAAGCTTGGATAATTTGTAATGTTTTTAATTTCTTCTACACAGAATTAAGGGCGTGCAACAGTGATATTTCTTGGTTAAGAAGGTCAACTAGAACGAGTCTCATCTAACTGAAACTTAGAATACGAGCAGGTTTATAACTTGTATATTGACCGTTGTTTGTATGTAAGATTAAGCGAGTTAATTAATAAGTCGAGGCGCGTCTTTTTGGTGTTAACAATTTGCTAATAAACAATACTTTAACATGACTCGGCGATTCCTAATGTTTCTAAGCCTTACAATAATCTTGTAGTATTTAGCTCTGCACACCGTGTCTGAGCTATCGAGCCATCTAAGGAGACTAATAGCATGTTTGGTCATACGTTTTTGATTTTTTTCAATACACTTGATCAAGGGACCGATAGACAAACATCATACAACGGACGAGAACTCTAGGATAGAGCGGACTAGAATGAACAACATAGTTTTTATGCGTATAAGATCATCAAAATCACTTATCCAAGAGTTCTATTGGCTCTACTGATTATGTCTTTGTAGTAGTTACGTATCGTAATATGTCGTCTAGTATTACCCTTAGGTAACGGATCATGCTACCACGTTATATTAATAGTTCGTATATGCTGTAAGTATGACGAATTGGCTGACTTAGACGGGTATAAGTACCAATAAGCAGAACAGTCTGATAAATTATTATGTTGTACAGTCCTCATCACTATTTACTGGGAGATAAATCTGTAAATAGTCAGCGTACATTACGATATTCCCGCAGTGATAATTCAAGGGATCCATACCTGGTAGAACTCCAGATGTGCCTGTGAATTTATGGGAAAATGAATTTCCAAATTTTACATAATACACACAGTGTTTGAAATACGAACGAAGCCATAATAACTAAGATTCTGGGAGTCAAGTTTTACTAACAATGTATCTATAGATACTCTTTCGATTGCTGGCTTCACATCAGTGTGATAATTGTATCCCTTCGTTCATGATGCTTAGAGACTCCGAGACAAATTCGACTAAATTCGATTTGTGAAGGTCCAACATAGCGACATGAACTTATGTTAATCATGAGAATTGTAGATTTTCACATGCCCTGTCAGTGCTTTATGGACTTAAAGCTCTACTAGCTTGCTACTAGCTGATTGCCAATAAAAACATTTGTAGCTAACAGCCTCTGCATTTAATACATTTTTGTCTGGCTTACTATAGGTTAATATTACGCTCTATTCTATTAAACTTATACCCCTATCTTCACCATATTAAAACTTGATTGATCATCCAGAAATTGTTAAATATAACAACGAAGAAAAGGGTCATAGATTTATCTTTATGTTAACCTGCATAGCTCACCAACCTCGTCAAAGTAAAATGTTGATCTTTGCTATGTTGTACCTGTTTTATAAAACTCTAACTAACAAGAAAATGTTCCACCCACCAACGATCTCCCGTTTTGCTTATTACCAGTAGCGAGCAGCAAATAATGAAAAAAAAAACAAAACTCCCCGTCGAATCCCCGGTTGGTTTTTGTATGGCTTGCCTCACCGGTTATCATTTATGCATGAAATTCGATACTTTTCGACCTCACCGCCCGGTCCGAAGTCCCTACCTTAAACCCTGAACCCGAATCGGTGGGTGAACGAACTTTTACGAGGCAGGCAGTCGCGAGCCCTTTAACTTGCATTACGCTACGGCCCTAGCGTTAACCGAACAACCTGATGGATAATTGATTAATCCGAAGGGATTCCCATAATTTTTGAAGCGCTGAGCAACGATATGGAGATGGAGATTCGATAGCGTAGGACGGTGTAAGAAAGGGCGCATTTTTTTTTTTGCTGTTGCTGTAGCTACCCATGTCTCTTGTTTCACTAACAATTTTATTTCCCAAACCGAACAACAATAGCCCTGGAGTTAAGCCTCAATCCGATATAGGTTAGGTGAGCGCCATTTTTTTTCTGTTTCTCGTTGTTTTGGGCCTCAGCTTTTCCGATAACCGATCGATATGGGATATCAAATTTCTATCTCGCTGATGGTGGAAAAGTGGATGCGTCACCCATCGTTGTCGGTGTGATTGTTGGAAAAAAAACTGTGTTACACTTCATTTAACCACACGAACCTCGAACAAACACACACAGAAAAAACTCGATTCATGCCTTTGGTGTGAGAGTTTGGGTGTTGATTAAATTTCATCACCAATTTGTATCGTCCCGAGTGTGTATGAGTGTATCGCAATCAAATTGTCAGTTTTTTTTATCCCATTCCCTTTCTTTTATATACCAGTCCGATAGAAGAAACAGAGGAAAAAACAGATCCAACCACCAACTTCATGATGATTTGTGGAGCTAATTTAAATTTTCAACCACCACGATCAAACCATCAAACCAATCACTGCCAATCGAGTGGAAGCTGATGGCGGGGAGCCTAGTTCAATCAGACGGCCAGCGTTTGACCCTGGTAAATGGCGTGTGCGGGCATGCAGGGGAAGGGGGGGAATGTGGGAAATGTCAATAATTTCAATTCGAATATTGCGGGCCATACAAATCAATCGTTCGCTGCTCTTTCGCCTGCCACTGCTGTTCCCGTTAGGCTTCAGGGCGATGCACAAATATTTACAGCTCAGTCTTTGCTTAGCCAGCAGCACAACTGGAACGAGTTTTTGTTCCAGGAATGCAAAAGCAAAAGCAAAAAGAAAAGGTTATTTCGGTCGCGTATCGGTGATCGGTTTTCGAGAAGGTGTAGTGAAAGCATTCAGTGTGTATTTTGTGCGAAAAATTATTTATGGTGCGCTTTTCGCGCCAAACAAAAGTGTGCTTTCATGTGTGCTCAATATGAGCAAGAAATAATTACTCTCGTGATGTGCGTCTGGGAGAGTTCATAAAACAAAACAAAAAGAATCCTTCAGAAGAACGGCTCGTTCCTGTTAGTGTCGTTGTACGTTCATCTAGTTCGCCAAATGGGCGCCCTTTTTTGCGTGTATCGTTCGATCTTGAGGGTGATGGTGTGGTGCAATTTATTGGCCATGAAAATGCGTAACATTAAGAAAGCATAAAACAGAACGCGGCAAAGCGAACAATCGTGTTTATTTTGCGTCGTGCCGCGGAAAATGAGATCTTATCGGGATGGAATGATGGGCGCCCGTTGTGTATGCGCTTGCGGTGAACTGAAACCAAGATGCTAATGCTACAACTGTTTGTGAATAGCAAAACAAAAAAAAAACAATGGAAATCTCGACATCTTGTTGTGTTATTTACCACAAGCTTTTGAAGTGCCGGGCCCATGAGTGAAGAGGGAAATGTGGTTTCGTTTGTCGTTTTGTTTTGGTATGATTAATGTGAAATGTTTAGCGTTTTACAGGTGCAATAAAGATGACGATAGTAATAATCGTTTCTTGGGTACCTTTGTGATGGTTGTTGTACGTTTAGGTTCCAAAAATTTTACTATCATTCATGAGTTCTCATGTTACTGATCTTGTTTTATACAGTATTTTTGGCAATAACTGCAAATATATGCATTTTCATGCATTATACTCTTTTATGAATACATTTACGATAGTTTAAATTTTAATTTTATGTAGTTATGAAAGACAGTGGCAGTTAGATAACTCGGAGATACATACATAGAATTACATCCGGATTATTCCTCTATATGCACGATTGACCTTAAAACAATGAGTACATCAAGTTAAGGAACATATTATTAACAGGCCAACACCTGCTCTGAGTGTCAAACAAGATAATTATGAACAATAGAACAAGATGCTTTCGTGACCTGAACTTTTAATATCATTTAGATAGTTAGCTGAACATCAAACGGCTGCAGTGTCGTATCTGATAGTCACAACTACCTATAGAATGTGCCTGTTTTGGTATTCTAATAATGAACATAATTTATGTTAGCTAGACTAATTTTTTTAGAGTTTTCTTATACTTTCCTACGCTTTACAGAATATACATAAGTGTAGTGTTAAACAATGAAAAAATGTTCTTTTCTAACTGGGTTGTAACTTTTCTATCACAAAACCACAGTTCCTTTCAATGAGGACAGACTTCTTGAATCTGATGGATTTCGTTAATTTGACATTATGATAGCCTTTTTCACAAGTTTTTAGTTATTTGTTACTGTGTCAGTTTACAAATAAAGCAAATGGATGTTTCATGTTTCTGAGAACAATCTTCTCTGAACCCTTTCCATTCTTCCCAACGATAGACAATTATCTAAGCTTCACAATTGCAGATGATTATCTGTGTCCAGTGAAGACTAGTCACCACCACAAGATACATTAGTAACACGATTGTCATAATTGTTTTCTGATTGAGCTATTGGAGCTCTCCTTGAATGATTCCTGGAAACACAGCTTCTTGGAAGAGAACTTCTCATTGCTCTTCAATGCTTTCCCAGCACATTGTGTCCGAGCACAAGTACCGGGAATGATTTAATAAATCTGAAAATTGTTGTCACTCACCTAAACCTATCTTAGAATTGGTCTTAAATCATTAAACATTACTTTGTCGATTACGAAGTAGACACTCCTATGCCATCTTTCAATACTCATAGAAATGACTTTTTAAATGATTTAGAACTCCTGACTGCGTTGGACGTCTTTATCCGTTGATGGATGGAACGAGTAGGCCTTCAAACTCGTGTTCAACTGACAACGGAACTAACCGATGTCAGAGACTCGATTAAAATAATACTGCTTAGCTTTGCACAACATTTCGCTAGAAATGTTATACCATCTATAACTTATGCAATTACAGAGATCCCCTCCAGTACCTTCAGCCAATTCTCGTTGATAACCTTGCTGGATTCAAAGCGGTGTTTGCGGAGTTGCAATTTTAATTTACAGAAAAAAAAAAACACAGAAAGGCTACGGGTTCCGAATTCACACGTTCCAGCATGATTTCCGCCATCTTCGTTTGGTGAAGTTTGTGGATATATTTCAATTCTCTTGAAGCAAATGGAGCAGCGACACATTCTAGCCCAATAAACCATTTACAATCTTCCTAACTGATGTTTGAAGGAGTTGATGGACAGTTAGAGCTGATGATGATGATGAGAGCTCTTCATCTGTCCAAGAATGCTTTATACCAATCACAGGCTTGCATTATTGACGAAATATTTCTCATCTGAAGCTGTTTGTGTTAAGAATCTTCAGTGAACAATATCGATCAAATCACGAAATTTCAATAAGTGTAATACAAATTTCTGGCATGTTTTGGGAAAGAATGAAGATGAGCAACTGAAGCAGTTTTTTCCTTGTACGAGTTTTATTCTTTCTTGGAAATTTTTGGAAGAAACCGTGCCTCTGAGCTTGAATAAAACAAAGGTTTCCTAAAAGGATGCAAAGTTTTTAAAAGCTTCACAGTTATCTGTTAATTCCTCCATGCGCCATACAGATATGCGTGTTCCCATTGAAAATAACTGCGCTAATAATCCAATCTTCTTATGCCTTTCATATTCGTTTAATATGATAATAATGTTGAACAAAACATTGCATTTTTCTTAACCAGCTAAACATCAATTTTAAACTAAATTTTTGCTCATTTCCGATGATGCGAAACGATACTTTGTTAGACCCTGCCTATGAAGCAAAATCAAGCAATACCCGTTAGCTAGCCTGGTCACAAACCAACTCACATCCGGTACACGCCAAGCATGGCTAGTGTATACCAGTTTCAGGCTGCAGCAACCGGAACACATGTCTTCCCCTTCGGTTGTCTTAACGGAGCGTAGAGACATTGAGTTTGGCGCGAGAAAAGCGATTTAATTTAAAAGCAATTATCTGCAATTGAAAAGTTCATTGCAAAACGCACATGGTTGCCATGGTGTGGCCATGAGCATGCGGCAAGTGTTCGGTGTGTCGCTATGAAGGCTACCGGTAGCCCGTAGTTCAGAGTCAAACCCCGTTTTCCGTACATTCCGTTGCACCGTAAACAGTTTGCTGCTGTGCCGATGAACCGATAATAGTTTGCTGTGCCGATCGATCGACGTACGTTGATTGGAAATTGATCGGAAATGGAGTTTTTGCGTGTTACACTTGAGGGTGTTTTATTTTTTGCTTTGCATGTGGAAGCTTGGGGCATGGAGATGGCGCATCAGATCGTAACGGGTTGAAAGATGTTTTGCAAAAGGAGCAAGCCGCCCATAAGTTTCTGTGAGGAATGTAATTTATTTATAGCACTTGATTGCGGTTGTTGAGATGTGGTTGAAGTGCATTTTCGTAAAATTCATACGATTCTAGGTGCCGTGGTAAGAGAATCCGACGAGAATACTGTTTCTGGAAAATGTAGAGTGTTGTTGAAGCAAAACTCGATTAAACACTGTAACAACTTGGTTAAGAATCAGCAGTTTATTGTGCGATAAAACAGCTTACGTCCGCGCCCTGTTCAGCGATCATTTGATGGGCTTCTGTCACGCTAATAGCATCCAATTACCATTCCAATGCTGATTAATCGCTCCATTACACAAGACTAAGGGACATTTTTGTATTCAGGGTTTCGCGAGCGATTCTGTAACTGTCAGTCACAGACCATTTTCTCTCACTTAATCAGATCTTTTTTCTTTTCCGTCGCGTTTCGGGTAGTTATGCAGATGAGCTATTATCCTGTCCACCCGTTCGTATGGTTCAAAACTGAATTTAACCTTTCATTTAGTCCTTGCTGCCTATCGCAACGAAACAGGTCGCCAAAGCTTTCCTCAAAAAGCTTGTTAGACTTATGGAAAGGTCTAAGGCATGAACCGCTAGAGCGGATATACTATTAACACAGAACACATCGGAAAGAAGACAAACGAAAGGAATGGGGGAAAAAAACAAAAGCAAATACACTTCCACAAATAAGTCAGAGCTCAGAGCTGGTAACACGAGACCGGAGCTGGACGAAAATAGATCATGAAAAACGAACTGAAGGCGAGGCGTGAGATGGTCCGGACCTCAGCACGGCGCACGTACCATTTCCGGTTCGGTTCACACCTTTTCGGTCTGTCCGTACACGCTGGGCATAGCATTCCATCGTGTATTTCCGTGACGGCAGATTGCAAAACGCTCAAAGTCACGTAACGATATGCTCGAGTTTGAAAGTCCGATGGTGGAGTGCTGATTGCATATCGTGCGACACACGCTGGAAAGCGCTCACACGTACACAAACATGCACATCCACACCGCCGTCGGCCCAGACGGACGTATAAATGAAGTTGAAGTGCCTTCGGAATGACGGAGCCCCGATAAGTGGCCACTTGTTGACGTGGGAGCAGGCAATGTTTTCTCGATAGACCGATCCGGGTTCGATCGGCTAAAGGAAAAGGATGCAGAGGCAGAGGGTGACGGTGCAAATGGAAGAACCGGAAGGTTTCTTGCACTTTCACGCCTTTCCGAACGTTTCGTGCCGGTTCGCGAGCCTTTCGGTGTCGTCCTTGTACCTTCGAGCTCACCGAAAGTGTGCCTTCGGAGGGCACATGTTTACATTTGCTATAAAATAAATATTAGCTTGCTGTTAAAATGCTTTCGGCACGGTGTGTACGGAAAACTGGGGAAAAAGGGTTTTGATGCGGGCTGTCAATATTGAAAAAATGGGACACGAGTAAGGTATAGTATTTGGTTGGGTGTGGTGTCGTACTCCGTAGGTAATGGAGCGCGAACCAAACATGTGGCACGCGGTAAGAAATTGAAACTCAAATATTTAAACGAGAAAAAACGCAATTTTCTTGAACGTTCGGGTGTGAAGAGTTATATGTTAAAAATGATCAAAATTTTCACGTATAAGAATCAAGCTTAAGTGATAACTATGGTGGAGAGGATTTTTGAAGAAATTTTAACTCAGATTGAATTTCTTACCTCGGCGATCTATCGATAAATCTGAAGGGTGGTCTTCGCATGGCAAAAACGGATGTCGAATCTCGTCCGGATGGTCGGACTCCGTACACATGGATGAGCTTAAGAATGTGATGAAAGCCTGCAATGGAAGGCTAAGACTTTTGAAAGCTGCAAAGCTAAACAACAAAATCAGCACATTTTAAGCTCCTGATTGAATCCTACAACTTTCATGAGTGATGATCACTTTAAAAAAATTTTGTAAATTTTGTATAAAATTTAATAATGTTTTATTAGTTTTATTTGCTTCGTTTTTGTTCGGTTGTAGCACTATATTGGTCGTTAACATTAATGGTACAACAAAGAAACTCATATCCTGTATCCTACTAGCATCCTATAAAAGTTATGACACTTTTCCTGGCGGTCGTTACCTGAGACATGAGCATCGAGTATAGATTGCTACGAGCTTGGCAGTCTTGGCCTGCATCAAAAATCCTTAATACCGCCCACATTTTAGCGCCGTCTTCTGCCAATCAAATATCCTGGCCGTTTTGGCGGACACATCAACGCCATCACTGCATTCCAAGTAGGGCTTACCACGTGTTTTCTGTCCTTGGGAATAAACTATAAGAATTCTACAGGCTGGGTCGTCAAGCGTCATTCTCATAATATTACTAGCCCATCAGAGCTTGGTGAGTCTGATTAGCTGAACAATAGTAAGATCACAGCTCTTAGAAATCTTTCTGAGCATTTTTTAAATTCTATTATAGAACCCTGGGATTAGAAATTATGTAGACAGTCCCGATTGATGTTTTGAGTGGAGAAGTTAGCTCATGCGGTAGTACGACCGGTTCCCAGCCAGCACCCTTGCGCGTAACTCAACGTCTAACAACATAGACGTCTCGGTAAAGTCGGTGCTGACTTTGACCCCAGATAGGTAAAGTTTTGTTTCAAAAGTATGGTCAAACATCTACGTAACCTTTGCTTAAATTACGTGTTTGTAAGAGGCCTCTGGTGGTGATTGGCAACATTAGTCATGCCTCTCCTAAAAAAAAACACACTTTTTGTTGTTTCTCTTTGAGTCTTAACGATCAAGTGCTACTCCAACTCAGGTTTTTCCAACAAAAATATACTTAATGTTGTAAAGATCGCTACGTAGTCTTGTCGAACGACGATACACTCACGTGCTCTAGTGAATGCCTACATTTTAAACATGGAAAGCTTCAATAGAATATTTTCAAACAATAACACTTATCTTGTAATGCTTTGATCACTTCTAGATTCATGATTTGAAAAGACTAGCTTTCCAGTCGATAGAATATTTTCTTGTGGACCATTGTTTTGGCTTGTTTGATTAAGACTCATCATAATGCAAAGCTAGCGCAATAATATTTAGTATATATACAATAAATACAACGCAAAACTAAAAAAAAATATAGTAGCAATCAAATTCTTCAAATATAAAATCGTGGAAAGTAGAATTTTTTGGTTATCTTTCAAGGGATCGTACATAAAACCTATCAGAAAACCTATGAGAAAACGACAAGAGCTTTAGAAAATTGTCATGTCGCCGTTTTTTTGTAGAATTAACAGAATAGGTTCTTGCAGACCAAAAGAGGCACAAACGGATATCGTTGGTAGTTCAAACACAAAAGTAAAACGCACTGGATTTAACAGATTCCTTTTTCACAAGAACTGTGTACCATATAACAAACGAAACAAACGAGATCATTATTCATTCTGCACGGGAAAGTGTTTTATAGTGCACGAGCAAGCATAATATCTGTGATGTGGCTGCATACAATTACGACAAGAACAGAATTGCGTGGAACTTGCCTCAACACACCATCGCCAGTACGGTAAACAGAACCTGCTCCAACGAACGTGCGACCGAAACAACGTCCACCATTCGAGGACTTCGACCCTCGGGCGTGCAACAAGTTGATACGGAGTGGAAAGTGAAGTAATAAATAAACAAAAGGAAATAAAAGATTGCCCCACCAAACCGGTACCGGACGCGAAGAAAAGCGAAACGACTTCTAGTGTGTATGTGTGTGTGTGTGTTGGTGAAAAACATCCTGCAACAGGAGTTGCCAATTGCAAATCGGCCACAGCGCGGCCACCATCAACCGAGCGACCGAGTGGACAGCGACCACAGAGTGGCCTATAGTGTGCTTGGCGGTTCTGCACAAGTATCGGGAAACACAGCTTTCCGATTTATGTTTATGCTGCCAAATGGGACGCCGGGTAAATGCGAAAAATATGTTTCAATGGTTGTGATACTTGCTTGTTGTGGTTGTTCCGTCCGGGTTGGCGTGTGCAGCCGACTGTTGAAGGAGCTCTAGGATGGGAAAAAGGGAGTCAAGGGGCAACATTTCTTTTACAGACGATCGAGTTTTTCATGCAAATGAAACAATCCATTCAATGGAAGCTTTTCTTTCCCCCCACACACACACACAGACACACGCACACCGAGAAGCTTTAACGATACGTTCTAGATCGTAAGGTAGTATGTATGTGCTGTGGCGATGGATCCGGTTGATTTAGTTCATGGATTATTCATCCGTTGCGCGAGTACCGAGTCAAATTGAAACGACGAGTCTTGCGGTTCCGCAGCGCGCCGGAAGGCGAATGCGCGCGTAATGGTAAAGTTTTCATAAATTTACAATACAGTGCCATTTTGACGTGGTGAAATATGGTGGACTTGTTTTGCAGAAAGAAATTGATTCGTTTTGCGTTGCCTAATGGAATTGTACGAGTTCCACAGTTTCCGTGCACAATTTATGTACTGGAGCGTGTGTGTAAGTGCGGAAACGAAAAGTGGATAGGATTTTCTCGCGCTCTCGAGGACCTTTGTTAACCAAACACTCTTCAGAACAGTAGTATAATGTTCTTTTTCTAATAAATTGAACTAGATTAATGTATTTTAACTGTTGGTTTGGGAGAAATTTGTTTTGAGGATAGAGATTTATGAAGATTTTCCAGTTTGATTGTAAAAGAAACTAGAAATATTCAAACCATTTCTTTGTTCTACACAGTGGAAAATTCACAGTCACACAGTCGAATAAATGATGGGATAAAACTACTTTTCATTTTTGAAGGAAATGGAATCATCTATTTTCATGAGCTTAACATATAGGCATATAAATTTCAATGGTTTTCATGAATTTCACTGTTTTCTTTAAATTGAGAGTAGAGAGTATCTTCTTCTTTTGGTCTTGCCTGCCATTTTTGACTGACTAGACTTGTTGTTACCGCATAGTTGGATAGCCAGTCCTCACTATGGGGGAACGGCCCAAATGAGACTTGAACCCCGGTCCTGCCGTGTGAAGATCGGCGCCACTGTCGCATCTACCAGTGGGCCGCCGCGTAGAGAGTATAAACACTATAATTAAAAGTAGCTTTAAAAGATCCTTGGGACTGTTGAGGGAATTGATTAGGATGATATTGCACAAGTTTTGTACCATTTAAAGAGTCTTCGCCAGGGCCATCGTATGTTATCGACGCTCTAGATAATTACACAAAAGATTTTAAAGAAATTAGAACTACACTAATCGTGTCATCCATTCCACGCAGCTACTTCGCTGTCAATGAGACCTATTTTAGTTTGATTGCCGTATGATTGCTCGAAAGTTTTTTAGAAACTTTCTATTTGCTAGCTGAAGCTGATAAATGCCTCAATTTTTTTAGTTATTTCTGGATTCTGTATAATATAAAATGAAACCTTTCCAAGTAAATTGGATTCCGCTGTACATATATTCTGAAAACATTTCAAATGCTTTACGCTTCGGCAAATACAGAACTGTAATATTTGCTTCCAGAAAAGCTTGAAAATAGTCCAAGATATCTTGAAAGATGACGAGCCAGGGCAACAAGTTCAAGATCTACCTGAAAAATTATCTTTTTATCCTGAGTAGAACTCTGAAATGGTTTAAACATTACTAGTTAATCACGAAAAGCTGATTTCACGTCTTTGAAACAAAATGAAAATGTGGAGTTTTATTTGAACTATTTACTTGAAGATTAGCCAGAAATTAGAATTCAAAATACATTAATACTAATCAATCTCTACAATAATTGTATGCACCATGTGCATTACATATTGTGCTTTAAATATCCAAAGAATTTCTACTTAATGAAATATTAGGTAGAAGAAGTAAAGTATCGATTCGTACATACATCAGGGTGCATTAAAGTTGCTTGCTTACTTCATGAAACAATTCATGCGTATGTTACAGTTGGTAATCTAATATTCACCTCAATAGTTTGATCTCAGTGATGGAGCGGATGGATGGTACAGTATTCAAGTATCTCGTCTAGATTATTTATGACTCGTTTACTCAATCCTAGTTCCTAACTTTCCACCAGTCGCCTCGAATGGATGGTTGCAGCTTCAATATAGCAGACGCCTAGAGATTGCAATATGGTTCGATAGTTGAAATAGTTTCTCCCTTTTCCTCTTCATCCACGTTGTTTCGGTACGTTATCTGAGATGAATATATATTTTATAGAGAAATTTTCCTGATGTGTTGCCTGTGAATGCGATATTGATTTTGCATTCGAGGCGTGAATACATGCCTCATTAGCATTTATCCAACGTGTGATAAGATAATTCGTCTGTCGCTTGGGCCAGCGAAATGACGTAATGATTGATAGAGTGTAATGATTTGATATGGTTAGGGTTTAGCGCAGTTATTATTTTTTGTCGTATATCATTGTAGTAATAACACAATTTCTATTCATTTCTCTTTCACAGCGCTATGCAGTTAATACGGAGAAAAGTGGTGAAATCATCGTCACAGTACAGGTAATTTGATAAAGCTCATATCTGTTTCTAGAGCCCTTCTATTCCGTCCCCGACTACCACAGTTGATTAAGTTTTGCTTTAGATTACTCCTCATTCATTATGTTTATTTAGGTGTGGCGCAAACAAAATTAATATAAAAGTTGTAAAACTTTCTTAAAGCCCATTCCTTGCTTCGCTTGTCACGCTACTCGTCAAAGTGAACAAAGCATAGTGCTAAAGAAAAATCTACTACCAACATAAACATATCACCCCGATAAAAGGTCAGGTTCTGTTCGTATCGATTACGCATCGAGAGTAAAGCAAACTCGACAGCAAAACTTTCACACAAAGGGTCAAGCAAATGGTTCCCCATCGCCTCCTGTGCTTCTGTGCATCGTTATTCCCAGCATCATATTTCCATCATCATTTGAAGTGAAAGTTTTCCTACCGGTGCAAAGAAAACTTTCCCACCACGACTTGAGTGACTCGAATGGGATCTTATTGTCTTGGGTCTGTTTTTCTCCTTCTATTTTTTCCTTCCCTGTTTAAGTTAAGGGCGTTGTTTTGGAGCTTGTTCTTACCCTGAACGCGTAGCTACCGCCGTCTGTTGTTGATCCTTAGGAAGCAGGCACACTATTCACACGCAAAAGTACAAAGCGAAAGAGACATAGCTGCGAGCGACAAGCATGAGGCTCGGAAATGAATAAACTTAGCAAAACTTTCCATTTCCCTCTTGGGAAGCGTGTTTTCGTACTCATATTTCTTGCCAACTCGGAAGTCATTGGGATGCGAAAACACACTTTGTTTCGTTGCGTTGTTGCCGTTCCTACTTCCAAGAATAATTACCGATGCTTTCCACTTTTTTATCTCTACCCTTCTCTGTTTCTACCAGGGCGATCTTTCACAACAGGAAAAGCGTGCCGTCTTCCTTACCGTGCATGATTTGGGCACAAACCGTAAGTGCAAAAACACACAGGAAAATAATCCCGAAAGGGATAACTCCATTTTACCTACATTAATGTATGCGTGTATTGTGTTTTTTCTCTTCTTCTTTGTTCTCTCGTTCCACCAAAACGCTGGACTATGCCGTAATTTGCTGTATGGTAGATTCTTCGTTCGAGGAGTTCGTCAACAGTGCGTGCATGATTGAAATCAAAGAACGGTCGTGCTTCATTCACATCGATGTACCCGGCCATGCGGATAATGCGCCCAACTTGGCCGACTCGTAAGTATTGCGTGGTCTGAAGGTGAAGGAATCATGAAGGTTGGTCCGACGTGCGAAGGGATGTGTGATGATGGCAATGAAGAGATTACAAATTGGGATGAAACTTATTGATTTGTTTCTGTTCCGCTTGTTTTCCGCTAGTGGAAGAAATGAATATGATGTTTTGTATACGATTGATATGGTTGATTTGTGCTGTAGATTAACGAGACATTGGGCACAAAGTACTGGGCGTCTCCTTTTCATAACGCTGATTGATACAAAGTACTGTGCGTCTCCATCGAGTAAGTTTCTCCCCAGTAAAAGTTGTAACAGCTTTTTGCGGGGGAAAAAACGACTACATTTAACTACATTGAGGCTCACTATTTGTTTTGCAAGTGAAAATTGTTCAAAAATTGCTTTAAAAAAATAAAAAACTTACATTTTCTCTTCGCCATTTTACGATGCCAAACAAGTTCAACCCCTCAAAACCATAAAATGCTACCGTCAGTTGTACAATTGATGGTTCATCCTGCTAGAACTGACTTTTATTTCTTTGCGTCTCCCATTATCCTCACCAAGGTTCCAGTTCCCTTCGCTGCAGCTGTTGGGCGAAGAGTTGGTCACGGTGCTCGATTTTCTGCACGTCAAGTACGTGATCGGTATCGGCGAAGGTGCGGGAGCAAACGTACTGGCCCGTTTCGGGCTGGCGCATCCATCCCGCTGCCTCGGGCTGATACTGATCAACGTTACCGGTTCGGCCGCATCCGTACTGGACGTGTTCAAGACGAAGTTTATCTCCTGGAAGGGTGACGAAGTTGGCCAATCGGCCGAGGACTTCCTGCTGTATCACAAGTTTGGCTACGTAAGTATTGACACCGTGCAGTGGGTTGAGGTGTGAGCCATGAAGTTAACGAGAAAGGGGATCAAGTTCTGGATCGGGCGCTCCCATTTTACAGCGTACGTTAGTTTGTTGGTGTCGTCGAGCACGAACTAGTTTTCCCATCGAACACATTTTCGTGGAACCGTTTTAAACCATGTCCCGTTGAATTGGCTTTCGGTGTTATACTAGATGCCGCAGGGAACGGTGATGTCTCTCGCGTTACATCAGAAGAGGCTCTCGTTTCTTTGCGGTTGTTTTTTTCTTCTCAAATCTATATGTCCAGTATTTTATTGCAACCGTTTGAAAAACAGAAATATAATCCATTTTTTTTTATCCCTTCGTTCGTTCATTCTAAAGAATGAACATAAAATTGCTCATATGAATTAATTCAACCATTATTTTAAGAATAAAATCAATTTTTAAGACATTTTTTTGCAATATCTTAGTTACGAGTAATATTAATACTAGGCGACGGTTCTCATCAAACTTATGTCTAAGTATATTATAGCTAACTAGTTTAATTATTGGCATGTGTATAGCAACATATGAGTAAGGCATTATAAAGCAATGTCATTTATAAATTTATAAACTTTTAAAATCATATTTAGAAGCAATATGAAAAATTTTAAATGTTCCAAAATATTTACTACAATTTTCTATTTGATTTACGATTAGAATCGATATTATATTATTCTATCCAATGTTGTCCATCGCATCATCTTTATCAATCATCAACATTATCAGCACCAATTCATTAAACAATCAATCAAACCATCAAATATTTTTAAATATTCCAATAACATACACATCGAAACAAATGCTGTTTTCTTTTTCTCATTTTCTGCGTATTTTTTCTCCTTCTTCTCGTTTCTCGTTTAAATAATTTGCATACCGTCGCGGCAAATGCATCTTTATCGGGTCAACCTAATTATGTTTGCGTTTTGCGTTTGTATTGCGATTGTTGTGTTTTACCTGTTCATGCACAACTGATTTGGTTTTGTCTTTAATTTATGATACATTGGATGGTCCTACCTTAACAAACCATTTTGAACAACAAAATTATTGTTCGTATCAATCGCAATAAAAACGATAACATAATACAACTCAACTCACTAACTCAAAATAATCAACACCCAAAACATCCCTGCAAATCTGCAACGACTACCGATAATCCAAAATACGCAACTTCGACCACAACTGCATCACCTGCCACACCATTTATGTTTCTGTCAACCAACCGACGAACAAAACCAAACATAAAAAAAAACCCAAATACCAAATCACGCAGGTTTTCTCCGAGGTATTTAGTGTGTTACGTTTTTAAAGCTCGTTTTAGTTTACTTCCTTTCTGTTCAGCTTTGTTTGAGCTGGGGCGGGCTGGCTGGTAACCTCGCTAGGAGGAAGACGCTTTCCCGTTTTGTTGTTCTAGCTTTGCGTTGTGGCTGATTGGTGTTTCGTTTGTTTGATGTGGTGCGCCACTAACAGTTAAGATAAACACATGTACACACACACAATAGTAATAATGCACACTGTTAGCTGCAACTGGATGGTTTAATGGCTGTCGGATCCTTTGTTTGATGTTGTTTTAGTTGTTGAGGTAGAGCTGTTTGTAGTAAGTTTTTTGTTGAAAAAAGGGAAACACTGTGTTGGAAGTATTAACAAAGTCTTAGAATGCTAAAAAAGATATTATAAATTAAGAATGTCTTTAAAGTAATAACTTCTAAATGTACATTTTTAAACCAGGAAACAAACAGATTGGTTAACACAACTAAAAGAAGAAAGATTCATGATGATGTAAAATGTCTTCAAAGAAGCGAAGAATTTGCAGCATAAAAATGAATCTTCTCAACCAAATATACATTTGATTAAATTTGGCAGACTAACAAAAACATTAACAACAACAAAAATCTTTAAACGATTGGTTGGTAAACTAATATAATAAACCTAAGAAATTAACTACTTGAATAAAAGCTTTTCCGGTAGCATACTGATATTCTGGAAAAGCATGACTTTCCATACGAACCATTAGCAGAGATGTATTGTAGAATGGTACAGAAGCTCACGAATGGAATCGTTTAGAGCCTTACGGTTGGATGTTGTGTTAGATCTGTTAGTTGTTTAGCGTTGTATTAATTCTACCCGTTCCTTACACAAAACCTGCTGTCCCATAGCGCCACGTAGCTATTCACTCGATTGTTTTGCGAGTGCCTAGAGAAGCGTTACACTACCTCATCCATAACTAATGCATTTGTATCTTTAAACTTTCGTCTTTTGGTTCAATAAACAACCCTACTCGGCAACAGCAACTGGTGGGTGACAATCCGGACAAGGAGAAGATTGTTTCGGAGTTCCAGAGCCGTCTGCACAGCTCGCTGAACAGCAAAAATCTAAAGCAATACGTTAAAGCATTTATGTCGTGAGTAGACCCTATCTGTGAGGCTGTAAGGAGAGGTCCTGCAAAACTAAGGTACGTTTTTTGTTTTCGTTTCATCGATAGGCGCAAAGATTTACCACTGAAGAACTGTAAGGTAGATTTGCTACTGATCACCGGTATTATGAGCCCGTACGCTAGCGTTGTCGAGAAGCTGTACAAGGATCTGAACAAGGAGAAGGTCACACTGCTCAAGGTGGAACGAGCTGGCGACGTGTTGGCTGATGCTGTAAGTGGTTTGGTTCTCAGATTTTTGTAGGGGGCTAAATTTAACACTTTCATCACTTTTCCCCAACAGCCCGCTAAAGTGGCACAGTCCATTCTGTTGTTCTGCAAGGGCCAGGGTATGTTGACCTCGGTGGCCATGCCCGGTGTAGATCGTAACCGTGCGTTCTCAACCAGCTCCGGCGGTTCCACCGAAGGTTCGACCGGTGCGAGACGTCTGTCCCGTGGCATGTCTATGGAGGACTACGATAAGCCCAACATTCGGCGACTAAGCGTAACGATCAACGAACAGCTGCCACCGATCAAGAAATAGAACGAGCTGGCACGGTCGGGTAACGCCGATGCAGAAATAGACGAAGAAGAGCAGGACGAACCGGAGCAGTAGCGTGCAGATGGATTGGTTCTCCTGCGAAGATAAGCTATTTCCGAAGGCACACTCGATAGTGTATCGTATGGGTAAGAACAGAGGAGGGTACAGTGAACACCGAAGTCAGCTTTATCAGCTACGCAAGAACGTTCGAATTTTCTACACGAGAAAACCAAACCACCATTTTTAAAAACAAAAAAATAGACAAAACATGATATCTACTTCCTGCATAGAATATCTAACGTAGTGAAAATGTATTAACGAAACCAAGCAAACAACATTTAGCACATGAACAAGAAGCACGTATACATAACTTCTGGGAAATATTTTTATCTAAATGTAGCAACCAACAGTAAAAGGACCTTTGTAACCTCAAAAACAAAACAAAAACCGAAACAAATCGTTTTAAAACAAACATCAATGTGGCTTGCTTTATTGTAATCGAGGAACATGGAGGTGTACCGAAGACTAGCTACCAGCTCTCATTGCACAACTTCACAACAGCAGAGAATATAGTAACAGCAATATATCTCGTATAGAAAATCAAGGCTTTACGGATAAAGTCATTTGCGGGTGCACCCATGGCGCTATTTCTGAATTCAACATCCAGCCGAGCAATACACTTCTTCTACGTGGCATTGTTGCTGCTGCTTGCAATTTGATAGCGATGTTTTTCGTAGGTATCGATTTGTATGATTTCTAGAGCCTATATATATATACACACATACACATCTTACTATACAGCAGAAGTATATACACAACTATTTAAATATGAGCCCCCCCATCTTCTAAGGGCTACCTTTGTTCGAGCGGTAGAGAAAGAAAACGGAAGGAGAAAAAAGTATAATAACTCGTAACATTATAGTGTAGTAGCGAGCAGAGAGGCAGAGAGATAGTGGTTGAAACGTTTCATCTTGATAAACGAAGAAGTAAAAGTAGGAGGAGAAAATTCAACAACAAAAAAAAACTCATTAAACTATACACAAAAATATATACATGAAGCCTATATTTTGTCTCTTTTTTTACCTTTAACGAAACGATGACTGTGGCAAAGCGGGAAAGAGAATAACCACGGAAAACTAAATCCTACAGCACACAGCAAAAAGACAGTAAAGGAGGTACACAGGTGACGAAGAATGAACGCATAAAAGTCTTTCCAAATATTCCTTGATGTCGTACAGAAATACGGAAATACAGAACAAAGCCAAAATGAAGAGAAAATTCGAAACAAAAGCCAATACAAAACAATATGCCAACGGAACAGTAAACATGTTAATTTAATACAACACACAAGGAGGCAAACATTAATGAACAAAAACAAGCAAATATAACGAAACAACAACAAAAATCACTCGCATTCGAGCGCGAACGCGAGAACGTCTATTGAGAAACACATATTTAAAAAAAATGCGCCGGAAACGCAACATTAAATGCAATTAAAAACAAATCGAGTATCCCCCTTAGGGAAAACGGTATCTAGCGTTGACGTTAGGACTTTCCTTGAAGGGTGCGCAAAAAGGAGTTAGATGGAGAGAAGTAGCTTTCTTGATGCTATATAATCGTCTAGTTGCAAAACCGTGATCAGTAGACAGAAGCATTAGAACATTTTCGTTTGAACGAATCAGCAATGGTTAAACAAAAAGAATAAAATCATATACGACCAAACTATATACAGCACCGAAACAAACGAACAAGCGTAAATCTGTCGTTTGGTGCAATCGGACAAATACTAGACATCGTGTAAAGAGGATACAATCCTCCAGCATAAACCAACATGTTCATCTAATTAGAATCAATAATCATGCAAAACCATTACATGCGAGCGCGATAAACCAAAACCTTCTAAAACAAAAATGGCAAATATTAGCATCTTTACTTAGCGAATATAGTTGACGAAAATGTGTGACCATGTGTTGTTCTTCCTTTTTCGTTTGCAAACTGCCTGACATTCTAGTACTCCGAGTTATCACTTTGGGTTGCACTGTCTGCGAATGGTACAAGCAAGAGACGATACGATGTGCACGCGTAAATAAACGAAACCCTACAAGTGCCGGTCGTGCACGTCACTCGCCTGTTAGGCCTGCCTCACGATAGTCCATCTCGAGACTGGCGAGATTTTCTCGGGCTTCGCCGAACTCGAACTGCTCCAT
>KZ061757.1:281872-372892 GCA_002091835.1 Anopheles maculatus
TGTGGCTTGCTTTATTGTAATCGAGGAACATGGAGGTGTACCGAAGACTAGCTACCAGCTCTCATTGCACAACTTCACAACAGCAGAGAATATAGTAACAGCAATATATCTCGTATAGAAAATCAAGGCTTTACGGATAAAGTCATTTGCGGGTGCACCCATGGCGCTATTTCTGAATTCAACATCCAGCCGAGCAATACACTTCTTCTACGTGGCATTGTTGCTGCTGCTTGCAATTTGATAGCGATGTTTTTCGTAGGTATCGATTTGTATGATTTCTAGAGCCTATATATATATACACACATACACATCTTACTATACAGCAGAAGTATATACACAACTATTTAAATATGAGCCCCCCATCTTCTAAGGGCTACCTTTGTTCGAGCGGTAGAGAAAGAAAACGGAAGGAGAAAAAAGTATAATAACTCGTAACATTATAGTGTAGTAGCGAGCAGAGAGGCAGAGAGATAGTGGTTGAAACGTTTCATCTTGATAAACGAAGAAGTAAAAGTAGGAGGAGAAAATTCAACAACAAAAAAAAACTCATTAAACTATACACAAAAATATATACATGAAGCCTATATTTTGTCTCTTTTTTTACCTTTAACGAAACGATGACTGTGGCAAAGCGAGAAAGAGAATAACCACGGAAAACTAAATCCTACAGCACACAACAAAAAGACAGTAAAGGAGGTACACAGGTGACGAAGAATGAACGCATAAAAGTCTTTCCAAGTATTCCTTGATGTCGTACAGAACTACGGAAATACAGAACAAAGCCAAAATGGAGAGAAAATTCGAAACAAAAGCCAATACATACCAATATGCCAACAGAACAGTAAACATGTTAATTTAATACAACACACAAGGAGGCAAACATTAACAAAAACAAGCAGATATAACGAAACAACAACAAAAATCACTCGCATTCGAGCGCGAACGCGAGAACGTCTATTGAGAAACATATATATTTAAAAAATGCGCCGGAAACGCAACATTAAATGCAATTAAAAACAAATCGAGTATCCCCCTTAGGGAAAACGGTATCTAGCGTTGACGTTAGGACTTTCCTTGAAGGGTGCGCAAAAAGGAGTTAGATGGAGAGAAGTAGCTTTCTTGATGCTATATAATCGTCTAGTTGCAAAACCGTGATCAGTAAACAGAAGCATTAGAACATTTTCGTTAAAACTAATCAGCAATGGTTAAACAAAAAGAATAAAATCATGTACGACCAAACTATATACAGCACCGAAACAAGCGAACAAGCGTAAATCTGTCGTTTGGTGCAATCGGACAAATACTAGACATCGTGTAAAGAGGATACAATCCTCCAGCATAAACCAACATGTTCATCTAATTAGAATCAATAATCATGCAAAACCATTACATGCGAGCGCGATAAACCAAAACCTTCTAAAACAAAAATGGCAAATATTAGCATCTTTACTTAGCGAATATAGTTGACGAAAATGTGTGACCATGTGTTGTTCTTCCTTTTTCGTTTGCAAACTGCCTGACATTCTAGTATTACTTAGCGAATATAGTTGACGAAAATGTGTGACCATGTGTTGTTCTTCCTTTTTCGTTTGCAAACTGCCTGACATTCTAGTACTCCGAGTTATCACTTTGGGTTGCACTGTCTGCGAATGGTACAAGCAAGAGACGATACGATGTGCACGCGTAAATAAACGAAACCCTACAAGTGCCGGTCGTGCACGTCACTCGCCTGTTAGGCCTGCCTCACGATAGTCCATCTCGAGACTGGCGAGATTTTCTCGGGCTTCGCCGAACTCGAACTGCTCCATACCCTCCCCGACGTACCAGTGGACAAACGCACGCTTCCGGTACATCATGTCGAACTTTTCGTCGATGTTGCTCCACGCATCGGAAATGGCCGTCCGGGAAGCGAGCATCGTTACGCACCGTCTTACCGGCGCTAGATCACCACTGGGTGCCATTTTCGGGGCCATCGCATTGATTCCGATCTGCAAACGAAGTAGAAGAAGTGGCGTTATTTACTGTTGCGGTCTACCATTCTGGCAGTGTGCGCCTAACCTTGAACCCTGTGGGACACCAATCGACGAACCGCACGCTGCGTGTGGCCTTGATGCTTGCGATGGCTTCGTTAATGTCTTTCGGCAGTATTTGTCCACGGTAGAGTAAGCAGCATGCCATGTATTTGTCCCGTCCCGACAGTCCACACCGTACCATCTGGTAGTCCGGCTCGAACAGAGTTTTTGTGAGCGCTCCAATGTCAAGCTCTGTGTGGATTTGGTGGATGGAAAATTCAACGAACGCATTAGGTTTCGGCTGTTCTACTTACTTTCGTGATTTACAGATTCACAGGAAATAATTGGAGCGAACGATATGACTGGAAAATGTAATCTTGGATAGGGAACGAGATTCGTTTGAAATTCGCTCATGTCCACGTTGAGATCTCCTCCAAATCGTAGCGAAGCCGTCACTCCCGACACTACATGGCTGATTAGCTGGTTTAGGTTCGAATAACTAGGCCTCTCAATCGATAGTCTACAATTGGAGACAGACCATAAGCATCCAAATGACCAATACAATATAGATTCACCTACCTTGTGCTGCAAATGTTGTAGATCGCTTGATTGTCCATCATGAACGAACACTCCATAAAGCTCATCGTCCGGTGCGTCATCAGCACGGTGTTGTACGGCTCGACTACGCTCGTGCACAGGTACGGCGAAGGATACACCGAGAACGATAGACGACATTTTCGCGGAAACTCTTCTGCAAGTTCCTGAAGCAGATGTGCCGCAACACCCGAACCGGTGCCACCGCCGTACGAGTGATATAAAATCATACCCTGCAAGTTGTCCGCATCCTCGGCAATCTGTCGCGCTGCTTCCATCGCTCCGCCAAGCGTCCGGTGCGATAGTGTGTAATACCCACGGGCATAATTATTGGCTGCATCTTCCTTACCCCGTACCAGATATTCCGGGTTGAACAGTTCACCAATGTCGGACAGCTGGAGTTGATCTATGAGCAGAAGCAGAAAGTTGGTAAAGTGAAAACCAACAGAACGAACTTTTTACTTACCAATCACCAACGGTTCGGTATCGATGAATATAGCTCTCGGAACATAGCGTCCTTCACCATTGTCCGAATAGAACGTGGGACACTCACTGAACCCCGCGTCACCACAATCTTTTTCAGCTTCTATCTGCTGGCCATCTTTTCCAATTCCGTGCTCCAAGCCGTACTGCGTCCAGATTGCTTCCCCCATCTGAACACCAGCCTGCCCGATGTGGATGGACAGTGTTTCACGGTTATGCCGCGGCTACATTATGAAATCGTTTAATCGGTTTGCCATTTTTATAGTTTCTTTTAGAAAGAATATGACTATTCTAACTATTTACCATGTTTTTCAATTTTTTTACGGTTTTTCTTTCTCACTGATTAAATTTAGCACCTTCTCATCGGTTCACAAAGGATTTGTTGCGTATCCGGTTTAGAAGACTACTTTGATTGTTATTCCTTTGATTAAAATAAGAATGTATTTTTGTTTGAGAATTTATTTTTAACCTGTTTCTTCCAATACAAGAGTGTGATAATGCAACTTAATGATAGCAAATAAAATATGTCGGAACCGGAACCTTCACACCACAAGACCGTTGATCGGATCCAATACGGACTGCTCCTCTGCAGTGAGGATTGATTATCATGGTATCAATAAGTGTAGTAAGCCATTTGGCAAATGGCCAGCATAATTGTTGCAATTCGTAAAGCTAAAGATAATAACCATTTAACAAAGGTTCCCTGTTTTCAATATACCTATCAGCAAATAAATTCCTTTTCCGGCCACCGATTCCCGGTGCTTCTTGTCACTGTCACCTCTATTCCTTGACGATGTCAAAATATCCTTTACGGCTAGCATGCCTCAGCACACCAACCAACCGTTTGTCCACCTCCTCCCCACCACACACCATTGTCCAGTGGGCCAACTCTTTCGAGTGTACATCTCGCGCAAAATGATACGACAATTGCTCACATTCATCCTCCGGACACATCATCCAAGGCAGAAAGTGTAACGTTACGATAACCCCATACATTGCGTGTCGCTTAAAGTGTTCCATGAATGGGCCCAAACGATACGCATCCAGCAAAGAATCTTCCTTCGGAACCCTCAAAATTGCCGCAAGACTTTCCAGCAGTGCGGTATGATATTCTAGCACGATCTCGTTCCAACATCGATCGCGCAATTCCTCCGTCATGCTCATGTACATGAAGAACGTCAAATCGATCACGGGTGTTGCGAATCGATTCTCCTGAAAGTCAAACATCTTCAACGCAATCGGTTTTCCATCCGCATCGGTCCGGAACAGCACATTATTACGGTTGTAGTCACCGTGCAAAATGACGGAGAACACATCGTCTCTGCGCAGTAAGCGCTGCATCAAGTGAATCGGAGTTTCCTCATAACGTTGGCGCAAATTGGCGATGTCTTGCTTAAAGTCATCACTGTCCAGCTGGTCTGGGTGAGCTTCCAGATACTTGTACAACCGTTTAGCACCCAGCCTTAGCAACACATCGTAGCTAGTGAAGATTTTTTCGCCGGTAATAAAGTCTAGCGGAACAATTCCGTCAATCAGTGACGGTAGCCGATCGTCCTTTTGGATCCGCATAGCGTACGTACACGCGTGGAACGATGCAACATGACGTGCCATCAGTCGCAGATGGGCTTCCTCCAGATCTAACCGTGGTCCCGCTTTGTAACCCAGTGGGGAAATGTCTTCCAGCACGAGTATCGTTTCGTACTGATCGCTGTACGTGGGAAAGTTACCCGCTTCTCCATAGTATACCTTCGGACACCAATCTCCAGCTAGTCCGCTTCCGGTCGTTTTCAGTAGTTCTTGGAACACCGGTAGCACCTTCGTGTAGATGTAAATTTCGTTCGTGAATTGTGTCTTACTCATGGAAGATTCACGGAACTCGTCACTTCCTTTCATGACTTTCACCATCAGATTCAATGTTCTCGAGTCACTAAAAAAAGACGCAAGCTTCAATGTACTTTGCCTACCATTTCGTAGCATTTGTTTGCACTTACCTGCCATCCTTGCTTTCGTACTTAAACGAAAGCTTATGAATGGTCGACATAAAACCATCCAAATGGTCGGGCGTTGTTAGTTTCACATCTGAAAATGTACCTTCGCCGTCTAACTCCGGTGTATATTGCAAAATTCGACGTGGTAGTTCGCCGGTGAGAAATGCAGTTTTCTTATCCATGATGCTAGCGGTACCGCTTTATAAATGCTCTGAAGGGAATGTGAGACAATTGCAACCGATGGGCGTACGTATTGTTCAACAGGCTGTCTGATAAGCTGAGGTATTCTATGTCATCTTCTTTCGTTCTTTTATATTCCGCACTGGACACTTGCTCTGTTATCAGCTTCCCATTTCAATTGTTTGCAAATGTTGTTTTGTGAGCTGGATATTTTGTTTTTGTTTTGGTATTTCACACGAGCTGTCAAAAATGAGTCACAGTTCACAATTACCACAGACAGTGCGTGGTGCAGCTGCTAGCGACGTCTATATGTGAAAGTTAAAAGTAGTCACATGCTCCAAATTTGAGCAAAGGGGTTTTGAATTCAAAACAATTGAAAAACGTTAATTACGATATATTTGTAATTCTAACATTATTTCTATTAAGCAAAAAAATATAATAAATTTATAATAAAATATATCAAATAGCTATTTTGTAAATATGTGAGTAGATGAGGAGACTTTCAATCAGTATTAAGTGAATTTCAATCGGTACAGTATCGGTATTTCCCAATTAAAGTCCTTACGCTTACCGTTTCATAACAATTTGCAAACAATTCTCCATAATGATTTCCTTCCAAAGACTTCAAATATAGTTGCATGCGGTGCGTACCGTTTGATCGCGATACGCCGGAAATGGTGGATGAAAGCTTCCACGGGGAAAAAAGGGTTCACGAAAATTGCATACATTACCGGCAATAAATTTATATTAATATGATTTATGCCATCCACTTTAGGCCGATGACGGTGGGAAATTGGGTGAGTTTGTTTTTACTCGCTCTCTCTCGCTCTTCCTTTCTCCTTAGTCTTTGCGCTACTCTACTTATCGACCCATTCTGCAATGCGACCAGCTGATGTCTTTGTGACATCAAGTGCTTCTCGCAAAGAAAAAAAAGGAGGACACTCGAAAACCCCGGAATCAGCATACCGTTTAAGATTAGACAGTATCGGAGGACAGTTTTTTTTATGCTTCAACCACAATTGAGCGACATAAAAAATGGGTTTCCAATTGGGCGGCGTGGAAAATAAAAATCCAATCGCGTTCCTATCGCGTTTAACGCAGCCTGCCCGTACGCTAACGGGACGCCAACCGAGACATCGTTCCGTGTCGCATGATTTATGGAATGCCAGCTTAAATGCTCGCCCATAAATCCACGAGACCACAACAATCGACAATATTGGCACGCAGGTGATCAGTACGATTCGACAATTGAGCGGGCAGGAAATTGAGATACCCGACCATGTTCCTTCCTTCCGGTGGCTGTTGCGTAAGGGTATGCGGACCGGGTAGCCGGAAGCCTGCTCGTTCCGGTTCAATTTGTCCGCACAGGCGATCACAAAACCCCAACAGGACCATCATGCACCCTTTATGATGTCTAATCTCTCGGTTCCGGCAGTGTGGTACCTTTTTTGGTTTGCCGTTCGATGACGGATGATGGGCCTGGGACGTACTCGCCATGTACCGGTGATGCGAAGGGATGCGATTTATGCACACCCTCTGACCGGAAGTGATGCCCGTACGGAAGGCTGCCCGTTACGCATGGATAACGGTTTCGTTGCTAGATTACACCCTTCAGACGAGCAGCAGCGGCGGATCAACAGCTCGTTTCCGGACGTTCGGACACTCGTATCGGCCCTTGTTGTACACGCTAATTTTGATTTTGCTCCAGCACAGGTCAACATCGGCCGGGTTGATGTGGGGAGACAGACGGTCTCGTGGGAAATTAATTGAAGTGTAATTCCTGCGGTCATCGTCAGGCACAGGAGTTGAAGCGGAACAGATCAACATGTGGCTGGGTTTATGTGTGAAGAAATTGGAACGTGTGTGGAAGATAAGGCTGGTTTATGTAGCGCTTAGACGTAAGAAAAGAATTTAAATCAGAAATTCGATTTAGAGACGACGAAAGCCATCTACGATGTTGTTGTTAATTTTAATCTTTCATTGGTCCTTTCGAAAGGAACAAAAACACAAAGAGATATTCAAAATGGCACAGAATCATAATAAAAGTATCGAATGTACTCGTATGATCGAACATTAATTCTCAAAATAGATGCAAATTACCACCCACTCTACAGTTCGGTACACAAACTCACAAATAACTAGTTAAATTGGATACTGTGTGATTAAGTAGATGGATAGCTGCTTCAATGTAATTGAACGATTTATTGATTGATTGATTGGGTATCAATAATTATCACCTTTTACGTATAGCACAATGTAGATGAAAAATACACACCATTGTTAAAAATTTGATACCGAATCAGCTTACACAAAACACCACAAACGGTCGTGCACGATTTGGCTTCAATGCACCCGTCCTATTGTATATTGATCCGATTGAAAAGCGGCACGTAACATTAAAGACTAATTGTACCAAATTGATGTGCTATTAGTATTTTTTTTTATCCAGCCTCACGAGCATCGTCACCGTTACCCATCATAGCATAAATACAAAAAAGTCGACACCAGCAATGCGGTGCTAATAAACCGGTACGCTTTTTGTTTGCTGAGGACCGTGCAAAAGGCTGATGACATAAAAGTGTTGAAGTGGATTTAATTTATCACCAGCCGTGTGTGTGTGTGTGTGAGTGTGTGTATTTGAATGGAGGTGATAATATTTGATGGTTAACATGATAACTTTATTTACCATAGAGCGTACTCCATGTGTTTTTTTTGGTTCAACTATTAATGAGACGTTTTATGGTTGATCTATGGTAAGGACGGTTCGGTGATCCAGTGGTAGTGATGGTATTTAAAAAAACAAACGGTATATTGCATCCCTGCTGGACCATTTCCATCCCCGGGATTTTTATGCCACAGAAGTAGAAGATATACTGTCCAAAACTTCTCCTATTTTAGGTTCAACGTCGGCTTCGATGTGATATTACTTATTTACTTACTAATCAGGTGTTATAAACGCTTCCAGGTCTTGGTCTGCACTAACAATCCTCGGTACCTATTACGGTACAGCGCCGTCGTCTACGTTTACTACATCTTACTACACCTCATATGTCTACGTAGACAGGCTAAAAGAATTTTACAGGCCGGGTTTTCAGGTGCCATTCTTGTGGCATCAACCGGAGCCTGGCAAAACTAATTTGCTGTACCATGGTGAGATCACGGAACAAATAATAAAGCGATTTCTGAGAATTTTCCTCTCAAATGCATCTAACCAGCTTTGAGTCCATATTTCAGAGTACGTAAGAGACTAGAAATGCTCTATACAATCTATCACGACAGGTGTTTTAAGTGGAGAAGTATCCTCAGCCTGAAGTATGATCGGTTTCTAGCCAGTCAGTATCTCAACAGCTATCGGTTCAACAACAGCAACAGCTGTTGCTATCGGTGATAAGTTTTAAACGACTTCTAATATTCGAATTCCTTTCTGTATATCACTTACGATCACCTATCTGTATTCTGCTACATAATAGAGCCTCAAACGACGAAAACGATCAGATCTCGATTGAGTTATAACAGATGTTCCCCGAAGTTTCTACCTCTGATTCACGGAAGATACGCTAAATTGAAGAAGACATAGGCAAGTCTTTCTTTCTGGCACAGGCTCTTTGTTGATAGCAAGGACCCGTGGGTGTTTTCCATCCATTCTAATTGGGTCGCGTAGTTTTACCCTGGCTATGCTATCATATGCGGCTTTAAAATCCATGAAGAGATGGTAGGAGTGAAGCTACAGCTTCTCGCCATCTTGCCTAAGATTTAACGCATGGCAAAGATCTGGTCAGTGGTAGATTTCTATTTCGGAATCCTCTCTTAAGGAATATATTTATTTCTTCGACGAAGGAGATAAGTCGTTCTTGTTGTATCAAGAAAAAAAATCTTGTAGGCGGTGTTCTACAACGTGATACACTTGCAGTTGGTACACTTTAGCCTGTCTCCCTTCTTGTATATGGGATAGATGATGCAAATATACAGCTTCAACAAATGATTCGGCCGTGAAGAGTGCAGTCAGTCAACTGATTATACTCAATGATAGATTCAACCATGGATGGTGTAGACATTTCTCACTGATCGGGATGTCAAGTGTTTATGGTAACAGACGATGATAGTGGAATAGCGTCAAGTTACTGGTTGTGATAACCTAGCAGACGAAAGATCATGGGGACTGTAACCAGAAGAGTTGTTGACTAGTGAACGTTAGTGGCATTGACTTCATTTATTGGCTCACAGTTCAAATGCTTGGCAAAATCATGCAGCTGCAGTGAAGGATAGCGACAGTAACGACGAAGTGCAATTGTCAAAAGTGCCACGAGTTTAATCTTCTAAGGGACTTTGACCTTCCAAGATCCTCGTAGTCTATGGAGCGCAGTCTACCAAGAGACAACATTTTATCGACTAAAGAATTTCGCCCTTTCAAGTACTCGTGATTCAAGACATCTCGTCTTTTTCTCGTCTTATGTTGTGAGCTCATTGTCAAATAACGGTCTACTCTCCCAAACGAATTCTTCGTCCACGGAACCTTTTCATCCAAGGGACATCGCCAAGCGGTCCTCGTTGTTTTAGCAATCTTATAGTCTAACCTTAAGAGGACTGTTGAAGTCCACCATCGAAAAAAAAGTATCCAAGGGTTTACAAAGTCACTAAAGTTAGTTTAGTCTGAGACATTGATAATGTTGAATCCTCGTAACAGTGGCCTAACATAAGAAGCTAAGATAGATTACTGGTCCAGTATGAGTGGAACGTGAAATGTTGTTACCTGTTAAGATAGAATGATGGCGATATTCTCCCGCTAGTAAAGTCGGGATATTATAAATGCAGATGATGACGCTCAATCGTGAGCGACTTTAAGGACCTCTGAAGCAGATCAAAACTGCAAAACAAAATTACATGTCCTGATGAGATAAAGGCTCTTTTGGTCCTGAAAATTGAGACCGTAATTATGAATGTTCCACGAAAAATCGTTTTATCGACTTTTGAGTTGGTGAATAATAGGGATTCTCTCCAATTGATAATAAGAATAGCCTTAACATTCTGATTTTCATCAATCTGACTACAAAAATGATCCTGAGTCATCCAGCGTACTAAAATATGGATCCGATAAATTCGTAGTATACTGAACATGGGATAATTTCAATTCTAGAAAGTAAAAGCTGTGTTAACACATTACATTTAATTTTCTTTTCATAGCAGAACATGTGTTTATTAAGAGTTATTTTAATATTCAAATAATCTATTCAACATACGAATAAAAAATGTGGCTTTCTAATAAACAGAGGCTTAATTATGCTGGAAGCAAATTAAAGCTTACTGTTCTATTGGCCCTGTTTCCGCAAATAGCACACGCTGCCTACGCCCCATCCATCTGCCTACCTATTAAACCGAACGCAGCGATGAGCCGTTCGATACACAATCCGAATGGTGAACACGAATTTAATATGAACTTATTGAGCCGGCTGTTACGCTAATATATGAGAATTAAATAAAAATCATCAGAAACATGCTACCAACGCTGGCCAACTTCTGCGCAAACATTTACCTTTAGCGTGTGGCGAAGCACAGGCCGACTGGATGCTTGGTAACTTTGGGCGAAGGATGAGTCACAAAAGAAGAAACACTCTCGAGGGCATCCGTTAATCAACCGGAACGCACGTATGTTTGCGGAAAAAGTTACTTCAAGAAGCAGCTCCTGGGTCGGCTTCTCACACACACCGACACACACCTACACACACACACACACACGTGCACACTCTCTCAAAGAGCAAACAACCTTAAATCTTCGTTAGACACACTGCTCCACAACCGACGGTGCCAACAGTGCCGGTTCGTCCTAATCGATTCTCTAATTTCCTTTTCCCAATGATAGCGCTATGGTGCTTGTTGGGGCGGGCGTACGCCCGCATATATCAGAGAAGAGATGTGTGCTTTCGGACAGTGATGGGGTTTTGCGTCTGTCCCTACCCTGCCCGAGACGTCGAACGGGTTTGTGTCTGGAAAAGTTGTCCAAATATTTATCGACCTAATAATGGAGCACCGGTGCCAAGGAAGAGGGAACGCCGGATCCGATCAAAGTTTCGATTTTCCTTCCCTTGTCGGGGGTGTCCTGTGTAAGCGAGTCGGGAGACGAGATGCAGGAGGCAACAGACAACCGGCGAAGGTGTAAATTTAATGCATAATTCATTTTTAGCAATCCTTTCGGTTTAGCCACCGTGTGCCTGGCCCTGGTGAAGCGTGAAGCGTCCAGGTGGAATCGGATCGTTTTTGAGCGAAACAAAACTTCATCAAGGCAAACCTTTATCAAGGATGTATCATCATCTGCCATTATACAGGCACGCTTTCACTCACACTGTGCTCCGTTCCTTGATCTTCCTTCTACACGTCCTGTCCCCAAAAGGTAGCGATATCAAACACAGCTCGGACCTGGCATTATCCTTGGCACGTTTCACCTTCAATATTAAGACACCGAAACGAAAACCTCAACAGAAAAAAGGGCCGGCATGCGAACGATCCATCAAATTTTTATCTTTTGCACACCTTTCACCCACACCCACCTCCCACATCACCTCCCGGGCGTGCTCCACCGACGGTGCTGATAAGAAACATTCGGTAGGCTTTCATCTTGGGAAAATATAGGCATCTGCACCTTTCCCAAGCTTCAAGTGTGAAAGGAACACTTTCGTCTCGATTGAGCCTCCGAACAACAATGGAATGGCTGGATGGCTTCCCGAAGTCACCATTGGCCGGGACGCATGTGTGAGGAAGCAAGCGAAAAGTGGTTGATGTTTGGGAAGTTTGGGCCATTTTTTTTGTCGTTCTTCTGTCACAACGTGTATACATATACTGTACACGGGATACGTTTGCGCTCGTGTGCCTAATCGTATGCGATCGGTCGTTGCGACGGTATGATAATATTTTATTCAACCATTGTCAAAAAGGACGATAAATCTCCGTTATGTGAGGTGTGTGTGTGTGTGTGTATTTACGCAGCGGTACAGTACTGTGCACACTTTAAGCACAGTTTGTTGGGGGTTGCAAACGAGTTCACACTTTTTATTGTGATAATTGCGTTATACTTATAACTACTTGAAGCGCTTTTCAGTTTCATAATTTTTTGGCATAATTTGCATTTGTGATTGAATCACAGCCTGTGACGGATTCCATTTAATTCGATCCATTTTCAACCTGTTTCGATAAAAGCGATTAAATTCCCCGAGCGTCAAGCGCTCCTGTCTACCACAATAAAGCAGGCCATCACAATCTGCGAGACACAACGACAATAACAATATATGGATATGATGGAAAGCCTACAACTGATGGCTTTTGACAGCCTTGCATCATCTGTCTTCGTGTGACCGAACTGGGTCGTCCATTGATCAATATGGCCCGTCGGGCTGAAGGGAACGACGGTCGACCGTGCCAGGCGTCACATTCACTTGAATCGGTTTAGAATTGACATTTATATTTAATGCGCCATGAGCCCGTCATACGTTGACGCTGGCGGGACTTGATTCCCCATCTGGCTCTCTATCTCGGCTCGCTAGCTAGAGGGGTTTGATGGGACAAGTGGGCGTGAGTTTGAAGTTGAAATAAACGGAGAAATAATGGGAATAAGGCGTTTGACATGGCGAAACATCGATACAGGCAGAATGGCCATTTGCATTTGCTTACCCAGTTATTGGTGCGCGTGGCTCCAAAAGTTGGCCGTACGAAGCGGTAACTACCGATCGGGAAGATGAACCTCCCTGGGGATCTTAATTGTGTTCGATTTTCGTACGTTTACGACTCGTTTCTCGCAGCTCCATCGGAGTCAGTGACGTTTTGCACGATAGACAGCCTGTTGGGTTGGTGGTAATTTTACGTTTCCATTCGAGAAGATGTGAAGCTTGCGATGGTATGCTGCTAGCTGAGGGCTTGAATCGATTCCGGGCTGGTCGGACGGTAAAGTTTGCTTATCAAATTATTGAACTCTGAAAACGGAAACTGACCAACAGTCGGGTGATGAAGGCGACCGGTTTGCACGGTACGTTGGACGGTTGGAACCGAGTCAAACTGTTGCACGAGTACGGTACGGTATCGCTACGTTTCCCGGGGTCCAAAGCGAAGCCATCCAACTATCCAGCCCGTCGACAAACTGTTGAATATTCAGACGGTAGACTTGATCCAGCTCCCACTCGGCATGAAGGCTAGCGGTTCCTACGTGTGCAGGTACTATCTACGATCACTGCTTCACCTACCCGGTAGGGCGCTGTACCGACAACTTTCCGGAGTAGCCATCGATACGCAACCGACATCGGCCCGGTCGGGTGCGCTGGGAACGTTTCGAACTCATCGCACGTTAGCAGCACATTACGGTCAACGCGTAATCGATATTTTAGAGCGCTCGTGTGGTTTGCGCGTTGGGAGCGGATCGATGTTTGGGAAAATTTGTGTCGAAATCGGTAACTTAATTCCAGCGGGCAGGGCCGGAGTTTTCGCTTTGATGGAAGATGAAATGTTTCCCTCGGCAGCAGTAGGACAAAGGCAACGAAAGTGCTGGGGAGTGGTTTTCTTTTTTTTGCCAGTGGAGGAGAGGATTCCTGGTTTTTGAAATCGATAAACGGACAAGTTGTTTCGGTAGGGGTAGGAAGTATCGATAGCTTTCGAAGTAAAAATAACATCGATCATCTTGTAGCGGTTGAGGTATTTGAGGTATATTGCAAACACGCGAAACATTTAGGCAAACATGATGAGATGTAAACAAATAATTGTTTTTGCACTTGGTGCATGTGTTTTTTTAAATATATTTTCCCTGTTTTTTACTTTAATATTGTAATTTTATCATCACTTACTGTAAGCAGATTTTAAATACGATGTTAAAAACCTCGCAGCATCTGCCTTCCAAGAGACAGCACATGTCACAGAACCGGTAACATTAAAATAATAAATAACATAAATCAAAACATTTTGGACGACTATACAATAACCTTAAGACTAAAACTAACCCTAACCTTAGTTAATAGGCCAACTTATCAAGGGACAGGACCTAGGGAGAGGAATGTAGGCGGGAACGAAAAGATGATCAGGAGAGGTTATAGTCGAACAGGTGGGATGAGGAGTTAAACGCACGCATCGCACACAACAAACTGAATAATAGACAGTAACGATGGGGCATCAACACAGAGGAGAAGGAGGGAGGCAATGAAGGAGCTTAAACAGGCAAGACACTTTTAATATCAGGATTATGAAAAATGTAGTCAAAAACACAAAATAATTTCAAAGAATTATTTCAATAGTTTTTCATCAAATATATCAAACAATACAGAATGCTATAAAAATTACTATAACAAAAACAACAGAAGAAAACTATACCAAAGGTAAATTAGCCTCTTTAGCCGTGTTACACGTTTTTGAAAACTTTTCCAAATTAAAAAAAGTCTGGTTTATCCTTCATAACTAAACTTAACTTACTTACTTACTTATCAGGCGCTACAACCGCTTCGCGGTCTTGGCCTGCTGCAACAATCCTCGATACCGCTCACGGTCTAGCGCCGTCGTCTGCCAATCAAGTATCCCGGCCGTTCTGGCGGACGCATCTACGCCATCACTCCATCTCAGTTTGGGCCTACCACGCCTCCTCTGTCCATGTGGACGGCCTAAAAGGACTTTACGGGCTGGGTCGTCCGGTGCCATTCTCATGACATGACCAGCCCACCGGAGCCTGGCGAGCCTAATTCGCTGCACGATGGTAAGATCACCGTACAGCTCATAGAGCTCGTCGTTGCAGCGGCTCCTCCATTGTCCTTCCACACATACGGGGCCAAAAATCCTTCTGAGCATCTTCCTCTCGAACGCGGCTAAGAGGGTTTCGTCAGTTTTGGACAGAGTCCATGTCTCAGAGGCGTATGTGAGTACTGGGACTATAAAGGTTTTGTACAGTCCCAGCTTCGTCCGTCGCGACAGGTCTTTTGAGTGGAGAAGTTTCCTCAGGCTGTAGTATGACCGGTTGGCAGCCAGCACCCTTGCGCGCAACTCAACGTCTATGTTGTTGTCGGTGCTGACTTTTGAACCCAGATAGGCGAAGTTTTGGACGACTTTGAAGGTGCGATCACCTATCTGTACATCACCCCTGCGTAAATCAGTGTTTGTTAGCAGGGCCGCTGGTGGTGCCACCATCACTAAACTTAACTAAACTAAACTAAAAAATTAACTAAAAAATTACACTTACATGTCTTTAATTTTGGAAAAATAACTAAGAATATTCTTAGAGACAATCTAGAACAAAGCTCTAGCCCGTTGTACTCAAGTGGAGACTCTCATTCTCCATTAGAGACAGCAAACTGTTGACGCATTTTGTGAGGTAATGCGATTTTTAGGTTAACGGTTTTAGTGTGAACAGTTTTGTTGAAATTTTTAATAATGCAATAAATCGCATGAAATATATGGGATCCAACCATCCAGATTTGTACGGCTTTACTTACTCATGTCACTTCTTGATAGTAGTTTTCAATTTGTGGTGTAAATAAATCATTAAAGCAAATAAAAATATTCAACGTATACAGTGGATGACGGTCAGACGCGCGAACTGTCTCAAGCTATTGGTTCTTTCGTGTAAAAATGTCTCGAGAGTAAAGGACTAACTAATAAAATGGTAAAGATTTAGTTTTTCAGATGCTTTGTAATCAAGAATGCTTAAAACACAAATCGCATTATCTTAAACACATTGCAGTATCTGTGGAGTCTCTGATCTGTTCACAGATCCTAACACTGAAGTAAGTACAAGACATCGAGCTTTCTCCTGTTCTGCATTTTTATAGCAGCATTTTAAATTTTAAACATGATGCATTTCTTACAATGAATATATTTTTGACACAACAGATATTTGCATTAAGATGTAGAAAGTGAGACAAAGATAAAAAGAGAGAAAAGGAGAAAGATATATAAAGACAAGGAGAACGAGAGATGTTAGGTGTGCTGATCGTTTAACCTTGTTACGGACGTAAGAAAAAAAATATATTTAAGTCAACCGGTCTACACAGGTAGTCAGCAACTTTGAAGACTGTAATCTTTTTAATATGTGTTTGATTACAGGTATAATATATATTTAACTTTTATTCTTTTCATTTGTGCAAACATATTGCTTCTTTGCAGTTTAAGAGTTTTGATTAATCAAAGTTTACATATTTTTTTCCAGCAAAATAACAAAATTATGGCAAAAAAAAAACATGTGAGTTACCTATTAGGATAAACTAAGTTAGCTAACAAGATATGACAACATCACAAAACAACATTGCGAAGCGCAAGACACGTTTGCAAATCGAGTAGCTTACGTCGCACATCATACCTAATACACGTTCTGATGATTCCGTCACAAATAACGAAAGCGTGATGTATCAAATTGGTTTAGTTACGATGAATATAGTTACGTGTATCAAGACACAGGTGTTCCACCTGATCGACCGATGCGACGACCGGCAAACCCGCTTACGCAGCAACAAACATCCGGCGATCGATACGACGACCAGCAAACCCGCTTACGCAGCAACGAACATCCGACGATCGAAGTGACGCCACGCAACTTGCCTACGCAGCAGCGAACATCCGGCATCGACCAAGCCACCACGGGAATGCTGACCAAGCCGAACCCACGAATCGAACGCATTTATAATCAATTAATCGATAAGAGCGACTCAGTTTACTTCTAGTGACTCTGGATAGAGGACGCGCCTCTAGTGTAGAATAAAAATCATTTTTTAAAACTTACTCGATGCCATCTAATCCTTAATTATATACAGTTTAAGACAGTTTAGTTCAAGAAACATATTGATGGCCGAGTGATTTATCAACATACAAGATTTCGTATCCTCAACATGGAAAACGGAATCAATTTACCATAAAGTATGTTGTTCTTAGGATTCCAAAAATTGGAAAAACGACGAAAAAAATGTACAGATACAGGTACAGATTTATAGATGTCTTAATAATAAGGACCATTGATGTACCATCGCATCGTGACATGTCCAATTTCTCAAACCTTTGCTTTGTGGTGATATCTTCATATCTTACACTCAATCACTAATTATACTTGTTTGGTTATCGGGAATTTACAGAACGAATATCAATGATTTGTGTCTTGTAAACAAATTTTGTAAAGGAACATCGAATTTCATTACTAAAAGCATTATTAATCAAACACTAAGAACAGCAGCGGCGTTAAACCGTCATTAGGGAATAAATAATTAACTTTAGTAGTATGATGTGGTTTAATAAGCACTATTTTTGCGAATATTGAGATTAATTGACATAGCTCGAAGAAACAGATTGAAGTTTATTCTATTTGACTTTGACTATTTGATAGTAGATAGCGTCACAAGCTCATAGCATCTCAAGATATATCAATCAGTGCAAGAAGCGCTTTGTCTCATTTTCATTCAATATTGACCAATACTTACCGGTTGACCAAACAAACATAAATTCCTCTTACAAGAGCTACCTCTTCCTTCATCTGCTTATCCAGAACATCTTACCAATAAACCAAATCCCAACCAATGTAAAATTTAGTATAAACACTTACCAGCGCACCACTTACGTGAGGATAAGTGTCCAGAGAAGCTTCGTTACGCTTTCGAACGCTCACACTCACAAACTGCTATCCGCGACTGCAATAGTGGCGCAACGTACATCGGTTTGGAACCTGATGAAGTTGGTTGACTGATGGACAAAAACAACTACGCCACCATAACAGTACGATGACGCTGAACTTTAACCCTTGCTACCTTCCGGGGCGCGCTAAGCGCCATGGAGCATAAAATATTCACCAGTCAAAGTCTTATAGCTACTGGTGAGTCCGCTAGACTTCGAGATCACCGTGCACGTTTGTCCGCGACAGAAGCACAGTTACTTTTCCACTCAATAACAAATACGGAGTTCTTTTTTACAGGAGCGCGCTGTGTACACAGAAGTCCCCAAGCGCATCCTGTCAAATTCAGTTGCTCGGATGCATTGTTTCTCCTGTTTTATGATGTACCTCGAAGTCGTCCCCGAGATCTCGATAGTTTTGTTGGTGCAATAAAAACAAAAAGACATGTTGAGCAAGAGATAGAGAGAGAGAGAGAGGGAAAGACAAATCCGCTTGTACGTTACCTCCGCTCCAAAATGTGCCACTTTCCGTGTCTTTAGTTGACAGTAGAACAACAACGAAAAAAGCACACACAAACGAAGGAAAACAATGCCCACCGCCCGTCTAGTAGGACGGAAGTAAAGCGTGAGCCAGTTGACATTTGACGTTCGGTTTCGCGCTCGTTGTTAGTGTAGCGTGGCCGTTTGATCGTTGCCAGCTGCTGTCAGCTGTCATTCGCCGTCAGATTCTGCCGCACGACTCTCATCGCAGCGACACTGCACAACCCCGTACAGTGTGTGACGCGCTGAAACTAAATGTCAACTGTGAGATAACGTGCACGGTTGAAACAAAAACCTGCCTGAAACAATACCAAATGAAAGCAAGAAGCAAAAAAAAGACGCCCCAACCAAATCAGACGGCATTGAAGGATGTGTAGCAGCAGATTATTGTCACAGTGCAGAGGAAGGACGGAACAAAAAAACGGGCGATGCCCTTTTGGTGTGTTGGGCGCAGTCGAGCGGAATGATGAGATTGAAATAGTATCTCCGGTGCCACACACACTCACACACACACACGCTCACATGCAACAAAGCCGTGACCATGGCGAATGGGGATCAAAGCTTAGAATGTGACAGTCGAACGGACGAACGGAACACTATTCCGCCACAGCCAGCCAGCAAGGTCTGCATGAGGTCGCTCTGTCGACGAATGTGCCTCACCGTTAACCCTGCGAAACGGTATCTCGTACGATGAGCTAAGCCGTTCCCGTTACGCCTCGACAATCTGATCCTCAAACAAAGGAAAGCCGGTCACACCGGGCCAGATCCTAATCGCTGCCGGAGTGAACCTGTCGCTGTGAGTTCCTCGCTAAGGATTTCCGGCTATGACTGACGGCTCTGACTCTAGGCATCGTGGGACACACACACGCACGTAAAAAAGAATCCTTCTTTTCTTCTAGCGTCCAACAAAAAACCTGTATGTGTTACCTGTTACGTTACGCGGCCGTGTACTGGTCCCAGCTGAAATCCACTTCCAGCTGCATTGCCCACACCGGATGAAAGCGGGATCTGTCATCTTTCGGATGCTGTGGAATGGGTCGCGTGAACACATCGTTTTGGCTGGAAGCTGCAAAAATGCTTGCACCGAACAAATCCAATGGTCAGAACACAGTTTGCTGTGGGATGTTTCGGTACTGTTTCTTTATTTCTGTCTTCTGATCGTCTGATGTGTTGGAACAGTAACTCCATCATTCGTACACGTTTCTCCTATTTTTTTTTCGCTTTATTCACTCGGGATTCTGGATGTCTGGTACTGGGAGGGAGGGATTGGCATGGAACGAGGGGGGGGGGGGGTTCTGGGAATGCGGAAGGAAAGAAGGAGGAGCTTTGTAACACCTTTATAACGCACATATTTACAGGGCAGACCTTAGAGAACATTTCTATATCGAATATCGAGATGAGATGTACGACAGCGTTTGATACGTTTTTGGTTTGGTTTTTTTTCTTTCTCCCAGTTTGGCTTTATGATTATGTAGTGGCTTTCGCTTACAATTGTTTTCATTTCCTATCTTTTGCCTGTTTTACTTCCCCCCAGTTAGTTTTCTGCTTTGTTGCAATCACTTTACAGACTTTCTTTCGTTTAGTTTTCCTCCTACTTTTATTGTATTTTTCGTTTGTTTGCTTCCTTCGCGTTTTTGCACTGCTTATTTGTTTTGTTTATTCCTCGTTATTATAATTCTGCTCTTGTATCATCATCGTCCTCTTTTCATTTGCTTTATAATTATTCTTTTCATTTATGTACTCACTCATTCTGTGTTCGGTTTTGTTAAGTTGTGTGTTTGGTTTTGGTTTTTTTTCCTTATAGCATCGGTTTCAGATCGATTATTTATGTAGCCTGGCGCTTTGCGAGCCGCTTCAAAAGCTTGTAAAAGCTTTGCTCAATTCGATTTGTATTTTCTGTCCCATTAATCTTCTTGCCTCGCAGCGACTGGCAAACGAAAACGAAGCTTCCACTGACTGCTGTCTCTCTCTCCTATACACTAGTGTTAGTGAACATTAAAGCTAAAAAACAAGCTGTTACGGGCATGTCTGTGTGTGTGTGTTTTTGTGTGGAAGTTATTGATAGGCTATTCGTATGGTACAAGTTGTTGAACACGATGCTTTTGCGATGAAAAATAGTTTGTTTAACGCATGAATAACAAGTGTTAATTTTTTCCTCCCCGAGAGACAAATGCAACCTTTAAGGTTCAAAGCCTCTATAAAACAAAGAAAAAGTTAAATTTATTTTAAATAAGTTCATGTAAACAACGTTTCAGTGGTAACCAGACCTTTAAATAGCGAACCAAAAATGAATTTCCAGGCTCATACTTACCGCACTGCATGCTTATTAGCCAACATCGATAATGAGCTTCACTTTGCAGCTCATCAAACGAAATGTGAGTGATTAAAAAGTGCAACTCATAAAGTAATCATACACCGAAACGAGTTGCAAATGGTTACGGAACGCAAGTCTGGTGCGATTCGGGCCCAGACTGCGGGAACAAATTAACATCCCCACTTTACCCCGGCACAACACTGCACCGATGATGTTGAAGTAGTTGAATACAGCAACCAAACTCACACACAAAAAACCCCTTCACTGGTCGGTGTGTTTTTTGTTGTTGTTGTGTGGGACGAAATAAAACAAGATGCACAATGTGATCGATGGTAAAAACTGGAAGCAGTGAAATAACAGTGTACATGCATAGGGCAAAAGCATAATAACCACCCAAACCGAAGCTTTGAAGATGGAACCCGAAATCTGTATTGAGTTCGGTTCGCAAGCAAAAGGGTAATCACGATCGTATCGGGCCGGGCCGGAAAGTGGTTCAGCGGAGTAGAGGTGGGGGGTGGGCTATCATTAATTTTCATAATTAATTACTCGCCCTACGAATGAATTTCAGTCATAAATTATGCGCCAGCAAACCAATCCACCCGGGGGGCCTGGTTTCGAGTATCCTTTTTTTTCTGTTCCCGATTTTCCCGTTGTCATTTTTCCATGTTCCGTCGGTTGTTGCATTTTTCGCTGTGTTTTGTCGCGCGTCTTGTTGTGGTCTTGTTTTACTTTTGTTTTTGTTTTAAAGTATTCAAATTGTCCCCATCAATACTGACGGTCGAGCGGGGTCTATAAGTGTTGTCGATGACTCTTTTTGTTTTCTTTGCTTTCAGCTTTCTTTGCTCCACTTGTTTTTCATTTTTCGTGCTCTTTGCTGAAGTGTCCTGTACAGAGTGGAATTTTTGTATGCACAGATAAATCTCGTTATAGCTGATGCGGTTTTGCCAACACAAAGCATGCTCCGGGTTGCATCGTTCAGTCAAATGGCGAATATTTATTAAAAAGCAAATGTTCGCTATGCAAACGGTCGAGTGTTTGAGTATGTTTACACAAGCGAGCACAACAGAACGTACGAGCGCATGAGAGTGAAAGCATCGTGTTCGGCATTAAAAGATACACATCACGGTGATCGTCCATTGGCGTTGTGGTGTGTTTTGCTGCATGGAATCGTTGGTGGAATTAATTATCGCTAGAGATATTTACAGTGTTTCCACCATCAGACTGTAATGCATTGTGTTTCGATGGTTTATGGAAGGGAAAGTTATGATGCTTCGTGTGCCGATCGTGCCTGGCCGATCGATTTCGTGTTTTTGTTTTGTTCGTTATTGTATTGGAAGTTTTGTGTCATTCGTTTATTTATAGCTTTTTCCTTTTTGTTTTCGAACTGACAATGGGAGGGGAGTAATGACGGCGAAGCGAAAGGAGAGCGAAAACGAGAAGCAAAAGCTTTCATCCTTCCAAACGGCATTTGATATACTTTCTTCATGTTCGGTTTAACAAGAAGTTTCCTTTCTTTTGATTTTTGTTGCAAGCACCATTCGTGTCCGGTACTATTTCTTGGCATCTGCTGCATATTAAACAAAAACGAGAACCCTTTCAAGCATAATCGAAACTCTGTTCTGCTAAATTGTCATAAAGTTACAGCTGGAAGGAAGAAATCAGGTTTCCTCCTAATACGATCCTTCTCGAAACTCAAATCATAATGCGCTGGAAACGCATGATGTGAAAGAAAGGGAAGCAAGTTTCAAGATCGATCGTTCCAATGGCACCTTTCCTGCTAAGCGGAAACCCGGCCGGAAAGGTTACACGGTTTAACGGTAGCTTTATGCGGATGCACATGGCAATTAAATTTGATTCACAGTTTAACATCATTCAAAAACTTTTCCATTCATCTTACGCCGATCAGGGGGAATGAGATTTCAAAGAACTAAACTCTCGTCCAGCCGATGGAGACGCCCAGTTGCTGACAACGTACCAGGAACGATGGAGGCGCCCAGTAGCTGACGGAAGACAGACGATGGAGGCGCCCAGTACTGCATAAAACATGCGCAAGAAATCGAACTTGCCTTGCAGCGGGATAAGTTAGTACGAAAACTATACGTTTTTAGCGAAGCCGGTAGGAAATGGTGAATTTGCACAACTGTTGCTGTTGCCTGGCCTCGAAAGTTTCGCACCATTATCGGTACGGTAACTAATGTTGGGAAGTTTATTTTTCCACCCAGCAAGATTTTCTACGAATGCAGCTGAGTGTCAAGAAACGGGAAGGAAAAATACATAAAACAAGCGTTCTGCTCAGGGGAAAAAGTTTTTTTTGTAAAAGGAAACATGTTTTCAAATTTTTACACACCTTGTGAGTTCCTGTCTTCTCCTTTCCGCATACTCTAGTTCGTGTTTAGTTGGTAAGTGGAATTGGGGGGATTTTATTTTACATAAAACTTGTCGGTTTCTATGCAATAATCACTTACGGTGTAGGAAATGAAAAGCATCTCACCTTACCGTCGCTTCATTTTTCGCTCTACCTGCCCCATTTTCCCGTTCCCTATGGCGAGATATTATTGTTGTCTTGTGAGTAAAGTTCAATAAAACCTAATCGTTGCCACACCAGCGGGCACCGTTTGTGCTCCGGGGCCAGGTGTTTGTGTGGCTGGCGATGAAACTGTCATTTTCTCACGCTTCTTCTGTTTACTGCCCGTAAACGTGTGCAGCGGATGGCGGTCAACAGCTTCTACCGATTCGATATCACGCACCGGATATGTCGAAACGGTGTCATCTGTTACCGCTCCGATGCAGACTGTTGCTATCGCTGGTGCCGGAAATGACCGTTCGTATCGTACCGAGCGCTAGCGATACAATCAGCAGCAGCACCATCGGCAGAAAGTGATGTGTTCGGTTGGGGTGTAGCGAGCTGGTGGCTGAATTTCCACGACCTCGCGCCGCTTCCGCTAGACCTAAGGGGACGGAAGGAAGAATAAAAGTTAAAGATGATATCCGAACGCATCGTGCGGGAGAGGAAATTAGGCAATTTTTATCATGTAATTGGATGATTGGGTGTTTTGGTTGTGTGTGTAGCCTGTCTGTACGCAGAATGGTTAAGTACGATACGATATTTGAATGAAGTTATCAACTTTAATAAGGGAACAAAAATGAGAAACACTTCGCAAGAAATGTTTTGAGTTTTATCGCCTGTCTTACAATGCTGTTACAATGCTACTGTTGAATCAATACTATTATTTTTTATTATTTTTTTATTTTTATTTTTTTCTAAATATAAGTGATATTCGTTGAATGCAATTGAATAATAAAGATGCTATTTCTTAAAGCTTTTTCTAAGTTTTGATATAGTCTAGACAGAAATTATGTGTACTCTGACGATCTATATCTTCATATCCTCAATAAATTGCTTCAACTCTATTCTCAGATAAATTGGAAAATTTTCAATTACCTTAAGTATGATCTGGAAACATGTTTTATGCCTTCAGAGTCATGCTCACGGTAAAGAAAATGCTGGTGTAATATTAAAATCTTTAATAAAGCATACATATCCACAGAAAGCTTGATCGAAACACGTTTATGGCTTACAAATATTGAAAAAAGCTTAAAAAATTAGGCCAATACGAATGAATTACATTGAATTGCGATTCTTTTGCATAATTGCATTTTCCTGGGCGCCGCTTTAAGATAGTTTGAGATAAAAAATGGGATTCTAACACTTAAATCACTTAACCAGCATAAAGAAGTACAACAACTGTGTTACTTGTAAATAGCTTTCAACCATAGCATTAAAAACTTTTAAATTTTAAGGTAATACTGATGTAGACTCAAAAAACTTAAGCAACAGAAGCATTAAAATACCGTAAACAAAAATAAACAAGTCCTCTTGATAGGATTCTCTTTGAAAAAGATATTTTGTAGCCAAGCACCTCGAGTAATCAGCATTATGGGTTATAACAGTCTTTATCATCATTACATTGGCTGACATTTTATCTCAAATGCATCGGGTTAAGAAAATAAATTTTCAAAAAGTTGTTGAATCATAAACAAAAAAATAATTATAGATAATACACTGATGACAACTGTTTTCCCCTGATCGAACAATTTTTTGCAAACTGTTTGAAGAGCTCTTCTTCAGTTTCTTCAGCAAATTTATCTTGATAGCCTCAATAAGCTCACAGAGACTTCCGTGAAGTTTCAACTTCAATTTTAAATAATAAATAAAATGACTGTGAGGTAAGTTAATGCGCTGGTTAAACGTAGGTTCAGAATTCACATGTTCCAGCATGTCTTACGCTCTCTCTGTTCGGTGAAGTTTCTGGAGAAATTTCAAATCTCCCTAAACAAGACGAGCTGCTACACGTTCATTCATAGATTTTCCAATCTTCTTGATTTTCAAGACTTTCAGGACACTGTCTGGGCAAGATTCATGTGCGATTGGTGTTTTGAATAAAAAAAATCGTCAGAATGTATATACGATTGTTTGATCTTAAGTCAGTCTCATGGTCAACACTAATTAACAAAAAGATACGTTGATGATTCGACGCAAAATCTTAAGTTTACAGCGCTTTATCATCGAACTTTCATGATAAAAAATGTATAGTTCTAATAATCAATTCTTTTTTTCATCGATAAGAAACTTTAACGAATAGAAAGTTTAATTAAAAATTGATTGAAACTAATAGCTTTAATATACGTAGTATTTTTAGTAGGTGCAACTAAGGAATTTAGCTGTCAAATCGATAAGAAACAAGTAACAATATAGGTATAATATGAATTCAGCTAGACATATTCAATCGTTGTCACTACATCATAGAATAAATATTTGTTGGATGTGATCTCACACTCAGTATGGTGTTTTCGATGATATGTTAACAGCAAAATTATGCAATTATTCCTACCAAAACTACAACTTTCTATACCACTTTAAAGGCAAAGAAAACGTTTATTTTTTACATAAGTAATCTTTCTGTTTCTTTTTACTTCAGCAGGTCTCTCATATTAAAATAAAAAAAGCTTATCCATCGCTACAACTTACTTAAGGGCAACCGTCTACTCTCAATGAAGTATTCGAACAACCATCTGGCGGTTCCGATTTTTTAACACACCATCCCACTAAAAGCGTCACGCTCGTTACATTACACAATCCGGTAACGACGTTCAGCGCAAACGACCTGCAACGTGCGTCCGTGTGATTACAACCATCATCGCCAAAAATGTGTCCCATCAACATTATGTTCTATCGCTTTATTACGCATGCTGGTCGAAACGATGGACGAGTTAGCATGGCCGTTTTTGTTAGGCTCTGGTGTCGGATAAGCATTGAAATAAAGAAAAGATGTCTGGTACCTCATCAACAGCAACAACAAAAACGTACCCTGAACTAGAATGTGTGGGCCTGAAAGTATCTGAATAGAGCAGCCGCGGAACCACTTACCTCCAATTATATTTAATTGATCGTCCGTTGTTTGCACGCCGCCCGGATGAATTTTTATTTCTGTGTTGGAAGAAAAGGAGCAAAAAAACGGAACAAATATAGAGAGAGAGCGTTAGAGCGAATGGTTGCAGATTGCTGGTGTTGGTTGATTAAGAATATGGGAGAAAAAAAAGAACAAAATGACACGAAAGGACGATTTACAGCTGTGTCGAAAAATGTGATACAGCCACAAGCCGACCCCGAAAGCCCGCCGAATGTTGTAATGATGTTGTATCTTTTGTGAGTTGTAAAAGACTCTTTCTCACCAGGATACCAGAAAACGACTCCGATAACAACTTCAGCCACCGGTCAGTAGGCGAAGAACAAGCGTGTGCGTGAGTGTGAACGGTGTAAAATCGTGCAAATCGTCCATCGCCAGTTGACAGTTTCTTCCTTAGCGTACACAAACAAATACAATGCATCAATTTGGGTGCGAAATTTGTTTCCCGTTTTGTGCCATCTTTAGGGGGCGCGAGATGGCGAGACTAACGCAAGCAAAAAAAAAACACACTCACACACACACACAGAAACTTTTTTTTGTTGGGCAACTCAAAAGAAAATAGACGACACCAACGAGAAATTCCAGCCAAAAATTCCATCCCCAGAAACAGAGCGGGAAAGCAACCGGAAACCTAACCGAATCCGGTGGAAAATCCTTCTCCTTTGATGATGATGATGACAGTGCCCGAACCGATGGAAATGGAAATGTTTCTATCGTGTGATTTTTTTTTTGTTGGGCGTTTTGTTTTGTGCCACAGTTTTCCTGGGTCTGTGTAGTTCTCGCGCTTCTGGTTCTGCGTTTGTGGAGGATTTATTCTTCTTCCATTGTGGTGTGTTATTGTTGTTCCTGCTTCCATTTTGCTTTTCGCTTTCCACGGCCACTGTCAAGCGAAAGGAAACGTGTAGCTGGCGTTTCATCGCCATTGAGCCATTGACGCAACAATGAATCTGACAATGGCCCGGGTGCCTGATGACCGACGCACACCACGGCCTGGACGGTCGGCGATGCTGATGATTATGTTGATGCTGACGAGCTGCCATTTTCGGTGCTGTTCGTTCGTTCGTTCACTCCCGATAATGATGTTGTACGCCTCGGATCAGGGCGTAATGCGCCGAAAATGCGACAAATGGCGTAAAGTGATGCGAAACCCGGGCAAGGTGCGGGTTTGATGAGCTAATGCTCTTTTCCAGTTGAAAGCCGCCTGCATGCACAATGGCGAAGGGGAGAAGGAGATGAAGAAGGTGGAGAAGTAGCACTCAGCGGCGGAATTGGGATAGAACAAAAAGTCCATTCAAACTTTGGAGCTCATCTTTTATTTTTTATTGCACTTTGTGTGTCTGTGTGTGTGTGTGTGCGCGCCTTTTCATCATACCCGTGCTGATGGCGTTCCATTCTTGGAAGGACTGTTTCGATCGAATGGTCAAAATGGTGGTCAGTAGGTCGGGAGACAAGTGTCAACATTTGTGTATTGTGTTCTGGGAGTTTGTATCTGTGTTTGTTTTATACGTTATCACTGCTTTCGTTCCGACAAATAAAACATGAACTCTATTTTGTTTTATGTTTATAGATGTTTAAAATATTTCGAGTACTATAACAGCGCACGGTAGCTGCTCCACAGAAGAGTTCATCCTAAAATGCCATGGCATTCGTTGTTGTAATTTTAAAATATAATGAAATCCATGAAAAACTTTCCTATCTTTGGGCATATAAGTTTACGCAGTTATGCAGTCAATATGTGTGTGACAATGGGCAAATCAAGAAAAGACTGAGCAAAGTTAAACAAAGAGTAGCATGAACCGATACAGCACAAAATTCTAGATAACACATAGCTGTTTGAGAATTGATTTGTGAGAACCAAAAATTTATTTATTTAAAAAGAAGAATGTATGGGTTGGATACAGTGCATGGTATGAACATGGAAGGAGATAACAGGCTTACGAAATTCGTAAAAAAACAACGAGAAACGCACTATTATGCGAGCTAGTATGAGTGCACCTCACAAGATCAGATCAAGATCGAGAAGAAACTCAGGGAGATGCGAGAGAGGAAAGAGTGTAAGACATCCTGCGCTCAAACCCGTCTACTCTACAATGATTCCTGGCCGAGCATTAGATGGTAGTAGAGAAAATGCAAGTAGCCAAAAAAAGTGCCTGAGCACAATTCTAGTGAAGCATATTTAAAGTTTGGTGGATTAAATTTGAGCAGCAGGACTCGAGACAAAGCAGCCGCATTCTATAGTGTTAAGCTGCCGACATGTGGCCGCTAACTGTCGTGGTGTAAATTTCCTATGCTCTTTCTCCACAGCGTTTGAGCTTTAAGCGTTTGTTGGTCCCTTCCTGTTTCTACATCTGTTCACACTAGCACGGTTTTATATTTAGAAGATCAACCACTATAAGCCTGGCATAATATGTGAGTGACTGCCACAAATCCATTGACACTGGTTGACTTCTAGATTGACGCTTTCCATACATAAATAAAAGCGGCATTAGATAGCGTGTCTCATAGCACCATACTAGCCAAACTCGACAGACTTGAACTTTCAGGACCCTTGGATCAGTTCCTACTTGATTGATCGATTCTATTCTTTGCGGCCCACCTCCTGTCCAGATCGATCTGTCCATACTCGGACGTTTCTCAGGGCATAAACTTTGGGCCAATGCAACTTCTCGTTGTACACGGACGACACTAAAATATTTAGACAAAAACGTGAGCTTGAACAGCTGGTGCAAGCAAAACGTGTAGCGATCAGATTCAACCGATCATGAGTTCTGACAGTCTTCAATTACGCGCTAAACAGACAACAACTTGTAAGACAACAGTGTGTTAAGAAGAAATGGATCAAGCTCTTTGGAGGTTGGTAAATTGCCCTAAACAAAAAGGAAGTTAGAAGGATTCGAAGACATTGAATTCGTTGATAGGCCTAACGGCAGAGACTAAACGGACACATCGTGCTCAAGATGTCCGTATACATTTACTCCCTTTTAGGCCTTCTAAACGCTCGTAACCCGAAGGACCCCACAACCCTTTTGATGTTGTTATCTGTCTCTACCGAAATGGATGGAGTCTTTGAGCGCTCGGATTTCCAATCATCTGCTTAGCTTGCTTATACTAAGATCTACTCCGGGAGTTCTGGTTATGGGCGTTATTCTTAACACTTGTGATTCTACTTCAAAGAGTAGCTCGATCGCGTTGTCTCTAGGTGTAGCCGACTTCTTGGATTGGTTTATTCTGTCAGTGATGGAGCACGCAAGCATCCTGCTGCTTCTCGGTCTCTTGTATGATTGTAATCTATACAACTGACTTGGGGCTGTCTCTTCTCAATAACCGTAACGAGCATGACGAGACTCCTTAATGGTAGTACTGACTGTCTAGCGTTACTCTCCTCAGTCAAACTAAACGTGCCTCGTTCTTGTTTCGTACCGTGACCGTGGAATAACCAACATATTTTATTTCTTGTTATAACACCACAAATCTCTTTGATGTTTCATCTACATGTCCAATCAATTTGCACAGAGTGCACTTTAAATCAACCGTAAAATTCCAAATGTGCTTATATTTTAATCTAAACTCACAAAACTCATCATTCCATCGACGGAGGGTTTTGTTTTCTTCTACCAAACATAATTAAAATGACCATGGAATGAGGATTGCCTTTGAAATGAAATGCAAGTTCGTTTGCAACTGCTCCTATAATTAGGGTACACAATAATGATGAAATTTGAACCCCACCACAGCGTAAGTGCTGACATAGGTTCGGGGTCGAACAGTTTCTCCGAAAGAATAGGCAAAAACCCGTCCGTTTGATGATGTCCCTTTTGTGCGATTGCCAGTCGTAAAGCCATTTCCATTTCAAAATAGCGTTCGGATGAAAGTTGTGTTCTTTTTTTCCCCCCCCTCCCGTTCAGCTTTTCTATTCCACACGCACAAAGGCAGTGCTTATTAGAGAAAGCTCCCGAAATCAAAATCGAAATGACTCTGCCCTCCCCCATGGTAACTGGGATCCATCCTTTGCGGAATCGGACAACCGGGCCGAAGCACAAAATATAATTAGCATTCACCGTACGAGCCGGCGTTGTGTGACGCTGAGCAACGGATTCCAGAAAAAAAGATCTTCCCAATCCGTCGTAGTGCGAGTTTTGCAAAACCCCGAGCAAAAGCAATGACTCTTTTCATTTTAATTACAGTCTTTGTGATTGTTTTCCCAACGATAATGGGCGATGGTGATGATTATAGGGATTTGTATCGGGTGTTCGACAATGGAATTCATCCATTCAGCATACCCGCTCGCGCGACCCCGGGATAATCTTTCAATCTGATAAGGTGCGAATTATTGAAGTGAAAGTATGGTACGACAAAAATGTGCGCGCCACAGCCGAGCGCAACACAAAATACCTACGTACAGCGAGTGAATGCGATTGAAATCATGAAAGGAATTTCCACCGGAATGAATGAGACACGGTGACATGGTTGTTTTTGTGTGGTGCTTTTGGAATGTTGGCAGTTTGGAGCCCTGAATGGGGCTGTATTTAGGACGTAATTATAGCTGTGAGAATTTGTTTTGCTAGTTGCGGGATGAGTTTGTGCGTGGTGCAGCTTCAAAGAAATGATTTGAAAAGTGATTGTTAAGGATGCCTTTGAAGATTTAATGAATTGCGAGCATGAGGTAAGTGGGTTTGATCTTTTGAGTGGACTGTACGAAACTTTAGATGTGGGAAATTTTTATGTTTATCATTAATAGCAATTAGATAAGACGAAGCGAAATAAAGTGATTAACAAATTCGCTACATATGGCTGACCTATTTCTGAACTTAACAGTTGTTCAAATTTTGTTAAGTTCTTAATATAATCTGCTTATACTGTATTCACTGTTTGTTTGACGAACCTATTTTTCAGCTTAAAACCATACTCTAGAGCTCGAGAGAACTGCCATAAAAAGGTCCTTAATATCTGTTCCAGCCGGTAGCAGCTTGTTGAGCAAACAACCAGGCACCATTACGGCATCTACCGAAAGCTCTTTACCAGAGGAAAGATAAACAAGATTTTACCACGTTGCTTCACGGCTGCAGTAATGGATCATAAACATTGTTTACGTCCACTGATTGCAATATCTTCAGCGTCAATAGTGCAAACCGAAGCAGGAATCGATGCAAACAGTGCCTCGTGATTATTGTTTTCCGGTTGCAGAATAAACGAGCATATTCTCAACCATTCAACCACCGTCGCTCACACCATCACGCCCGTTGTATCGATCGACCCATCGAGTTACACCCAGCACTATCCCAACAATCGAGACGCTCCACAAGAAGACGATGTGACTCCACAAAAAAAAAACACAGGACGATGCTTCAAATGCGAAACTCCAAACTCAGCAATCGTCGTGAAGCACTCTCGTGATGAAATATCCCAAGAAACATCACCTGGCAGGTAAATTCACTCGTTTTGGTGATTCTTCTCAGCCAAATGGTTTCGCATGGTCGGTGTGCAATCAGGAATGATTTTTCATCCAAGCACAGCCGCACAGCATCGGGCACGTAGCAAACATTTCCCGCAACGCTACCATTTGCATGCGCCTGCAGTGGCAGATCGTTTGCTGCGTGTGATGTTTATTTTACACGATTTATCTGTCTGTCTGGGCAACGGGTTTGGCAAACGGTTTGGGGTTGATTGTACCGAGGATGCTGGCGTACGTTGATGGTTTGAGGTATGGAAATAATGGTACAGAAATAATGTGGAAGAAAATATGCTTATAGTTCCGATTTGGTGAAATGCAATCAAAAATGCTTCTCGTTTCCGATGATTTTTGGATGAGACTGGATGTTTTGTTTAAAAAAAAAACACACGTTGTTTTAGATAGTGATAGAAAAGGCAATATTCAAGTATTCACCAATTGTCTGTTCTAATAACAAGTTTAAATAGGCAAACTTGAGAAGCAAACGACTAAGGATACAAATTAAGAATAAATTTGTATAGAATTTTCCCCAAACAAAACCACATTATTTATTATTATCTATTCGGGCAAATGATTAGATTAGCCGTAACAATTGATAGTAATGTTGAATGTGTGGATGTCCTCAGACCTCACAATGTTGAAGGGCCATTAAGAAGAATAAGAATGCTGAATGTTTTGATACCAACTTTGAACGTCTATCCGTGCAAAATTACAGCAATCTGTGCCGATTGTGTACGTGTTCGGACTGTATTCTCAAGAATTACTTCACAACTTTTTGCATTTGTCTTTTGGACCAAATTCACTCGACATGACATGGACGCGTCGTCAGGATTTTGTTCGGTATATCTCTCACTTCGAGGTTCCCTGTTAGGGATAGGTTTTCCGGTAAGAATCTAATCCGTATCTAAACATCTACTAAAACCATACATATGATGATAGTTCAAAGTCTTCAGGGTACCAAAGTTGTAGTGGAGTCACCCTTTACTGTAACCAGAAATTGTCATGAAACCAACAGTCCACACTGTACTTGTTGGTGAAAAAAAGGTGCATCACGGATTGCTGCTTCATAGGATGAATCGTGCGCCTCGACCTGCTCCCAGATAGAGACTCTGAAGCACAGGTGTGTCTTTAGTTATTGGAAAACACTGATGCAGGCTATAGAAGTCATTGTTCTAAGCCATATACTTAACTTCATATCCATATCCATTACCTGTTTCACGTTAGATAAGCATTGGTAAGAGGATCGTACTTTTGTTGGTAAACTACTACATCCATATTTTTAGAACAGTGCTGCAATTGGGGATAATATACTTACAACCTCTTGAAACCTATACGTAATATGTAGCCTATCTTTTTCATGTTCAATAAAAAAAAGTAAAACAAACACAAAATTTTAAAATCTAAATAGATGTTGCTTAACGAATCAGTAAGGATTTGTAAAATATTTGACAGAATCGACAATTCGTTGAATGGGACATTATCTCCATGATGATTATTCTTGGGAAATATTTTCTCGTGTAAGAAAATTATCCTCATAGTTTAATCTTCATTTACATATTATCTAAGAGACTTCGACTCCCAAATGACTTCGTAACACTCAACCAAAGAATCACTTCTCGTCGAACTCGTTTATAATAATGATAATTGTGATAATTTTCGATTTTACCTGGATACTGATCTATTTGATTTTAATAAGTCTTTATATAGTTTGGTCTAAAACTTTGAGACTCGGCATATTTTGATTTAAAAGCCCCGTAATTTTGATAATTAATTTTATGCAAATTCAACTGACTATGTCAAAAAAAGTTTATAATTCTAAGCTTGTAGAATTTCGAAGGCACTATGAGTAGAAGCATTTAATTGTAAAAATCTACCATGACAAAAGATAATAAAGTAATGTTGTGTCTTCCTTCGCTCAAAGATAAAAATAAAATCATGCTCAGTAATTTATTCTGACGTTAAAAACATGTAGTCCGAACAGAAAGCCTCTCATTAAGCCCACGCATTAAAATCTTTCTCGTGTAATTGTTTGTCATTGCAGATACTTCCTAGCAGTGGAAAGAATCTCCTTTTTCATATTACGTCAACCGCGCAAGCACGTGCTGAAAATGGTAAGACGTCGCACCCTCTCCTTCCCACCAGACGCTGTCCATCTCGTGCATCATTGTTTGCTGTTGTTAACAATGGTGTGACTCACCCGCAAGATATATATTGTACCAGTCTCTACACTCACCCATCGCCAAAGAACTTCCCTAGCTCAACAATCCATCATAATCTTAAAGCTTTATTGGATTCCTATTCAAATCACGTGCACCGATTGTGTCCCAGCACGGCACCCAGATACCCAGATACCTCACCTTACTGGGTGGATTAGGCGGGAAAGTAGGTGAGAAAGTGACACTAAATCGGATGAGCCAGCCGTCGAAGCATTCTCACCTTTCCGAGCATAATTTTTCATACTTTGTCCCATAAACGAACCGAGCGGTGAAGACGATAGTGGAAAAATGCAACAGTAACAAAGAGGAAAGTAGAGAAAAAGCAGAATAACGTGCTTTGCGTCCGTCGGTGGGATATTGTGATACATTTTACCGGTCCCTTTTACCGGTACCCTTACAACCGGACGTCTTGATTTCTTTCCCGCTGCCTTGAAGCGTTTTCCCGGAAGTGGACGTAATGGAGAAAAATACAGGCTTTCCTTTTTAGTGCTCTCCTGCCGGGAGACCACTTCGCCCATGGAAATGGTGTGCTAGTGCTTGCTTGTGGACGACAATGGACAATGTCTCCATCACATTGAGATGGAAAAATACGACCAAAGCTAAGATGCAAAAGGGGTTTGGTCCCGGGCAGGGATGGTCGTACGTTTTTTGCTTTACTGTCGTTGTTGGGGGCACAATTTTATATGCACTTTTCTTTTTGGTTCGCTTTTTCAGAGATTCGTTCTTGTCATTGGCATGCTTATTTTGCAGCAGTTTTGTTTAGTCTTTGTTGATTCGGCTGGCACTTTCTCTGCAACAGTGATGAACGAAAGTCACACCATGGGTAAATATGATTCTCAAAATGGAACTTACGGAAAACGTAAGTAAAAGTTCTAGGATTGCCTATCATTTAGTTATTTTCCCATTAAAAGAAGCGTTGAAAAGTATTTTATGCTTAAGTAAGCAAATTATCTCGATCGTTTACTAAGTTGCAACAACACAAATTATTAGCATATCTTAAACTGTAGTGGAGTAAATATTTTTAAGCACGATAGGCAAAATAAAAGGCTTTCTTATTTTATAAATGTGAGGTTATGGTGCTATTTTGCTATTGTGGTAAAACGTAGATTTTTTTTTGATAACTTAATTTATCATTGCACTCATACCTATTGTAACTATTCATACATAACAACTTTAGCAAACGAACGTTTTTTTAATATGACACCAAAAGAATATTTATATTTTTTAACGTTACACAATATGTTATTTTTTTGTCCTGGATGAAGACATCATCACACATGGTGGTGACAATACGGCGTTAAGCTGTCATTATGGAATAAATAAATAAAATAAATAAATAAACAAATAAACATTTATGTCCTATTTATGTCCCAAGCGAGTGTCGTGTAATTAGAAGAAAATATAGTACAATAACAAAAAAAAACTGATGAGGAAAAATAGCATAAAAAGTAATGCAATAATGGTCCAAAAAGTAGTTGATATCAGCGAATAATTTCCATCTGTGTCAGATTTTGTCCAAGACTGTTCGATTTGCAACGTAAATTCAGGATACGCCAATAAACAACCCGATGGCGCATAGAATGCATCCTTCCAGGTCCACACCAGAACAGAAAGAAAGCTGTCATTGCATCGCAGTTCCATTTTCATTCCTTTGCCTAAACCTTCACCGGCACATCTTCACCGACATTCATCTAAGTGAAAGCTTTCTATTCATTACTGACCTAGGCGGCTAGTGGCGAAGCGCATCTCAACGGCAGCCGTCGGTCTGCTTCTTTGCGAGACGAACGGCTACACGAAAATGACACAGTTTCGTGCAAGCGTAAACACATAATTAATTTATTCATGATAATGCTGATGACCGTTCGTTCGCTTGCACATTTTTCCTCCCCCATCGAATGGATGAGCTCGCTGCATTTGGAACGTCGCTTGTCAACAACGCTGCATTAATCTAATAATCTGGCTGACTGGTTGCTCGTTTTTTCGCTACATTAAATATGTACTTGGCCACACATAAACACACCCACACGTAGAAGGTAGGAAAAGCACACGCCAATAACAAATCCACATCACGAATGCATCGGACCATGTGGAAAAGTAATTTGAAGTGAGGTGACACGTGTGTGTGTGTACAGAAAAGAGGGAAGCTAGCGGGAACGGAACCGGTTTCGTAGTGGCAACAAAATTAACTAAACTTCAAAATGTCATAATTCATGAGTTGTGTCGTACGGCGTACCGTGCGACTGGCTGGGTGTGATGGAGACGCCCGGTTGTTGATGATTCGGTGGAAAGTTAATTAATATGCATATTGACATGATACGGCGGCAAGTGTCGATGCTTGCGGTACAATCTTGCACTTTCCAATTAACCGATTGCGATCGGTTGGGAGAGGGTAAGGGGAGAAGGATGGTTAGGCGAACGGGACAAGAGCCACTCCTGTACGGGTGGCAAAACAGCAAGAGAAAGTAAAGCGAAAAACAAGCGGGCGATGGGCTAGCAAGTGCTGCGAGTAGATGCGAGCGTCATCATTTACGTCAATCGAACGAATAGTGACGTATTTGTTGGTTGGCGAACCGCAATTTATGTGGTCGCCCGGTGGTAAAAGTCAATGATCATAAACCGTAGGAAAGCCCATTTTCGGTTGTAGGGGCAGATAGATTGGGGATAATTAAAGAACATTCTAGAAAATGGGGCCCAGTTTCATGGTTCTACATTAGAAGTGGGAGAAGGTTGCTCGTTTTATTGAGTTCCTACAATAATTAACTATTCACGTTACTTGTTCTGGGGATATTGATTTTCAAATTGCAGTTATTATGATATGATCCACTAAAACTGCATTCTACTGATACAGCATTAAGTTCAGTTTGACACACTATTTAGAACCTAATCTACGTCCCTTTGTTGCACCTATTTAAAATTCGGTAAAGGCTTCAGTTAAGGACACATCAATTATTTCTTCTTTGAAAATTAATTATCAGGTCATTTTAACCATTTTGACCAAATAACCTAGTACCGGAGGCAAAATTATTTCTTTACAATAGATGATTATTGTGAAAAATTGGTTGTATGTATTAAAAAAATAATTACTTCGATTTTGAAACATTCCTACAACCACAATCCACCGCTCGTGCAACTGACATGGTACTGGAAATCCTTTTAAGGAAGCACTTTTAACACACGTGCAATATTAATTTGTAATATCTGTTTTACCTCGCAGCGACACAACCATCGGGAAAATTATTTTTCACCCAGAAGAAACCAACCACGTTATGTCAGTAATGCGGAAAACAACCCCAAAATCCCACCATAATTGCCTGCAGCTTGCAGTGCAGTCAGCAGCTGCACAACAATACCCACAGCAGGAGCTGCACGAGCTCTTGCCCAAACATGGATGCACTTTACCGTGTTGGGCGGTAGGACGACGGGAGGTTGACGGGTGAAAACAATCAATTTACTTCTCCGCAAGCTCGTAACGAGACAACAGGTTTCGCCATTAAACAGCGATAATCGTAAACCTAGGAGGGCACGCTGGAGCCGGAGGAAATTACTTACAGCGGGATGTGAGAGAGAGAGAGAGAGAGAAAGGAAACGTCGGAAAGCGGGAACAAAACAAAAGAAATAAGTGAAAAACAATCAACTCAAGCAGAGGCGTTTCCACTATTACGGGATGGTGGCGGTGTTGGTGAGAATCATTTTTTGGGGTGTGGAAAATTGCAAAATTTGATCATTTAATGTTGTAAATGTGTGTGTGCTGTTTTTCGCTCGCTGTCATGCTGACGTTTCGTGTAGCAATTTAACTGGCCAGTATTGTTGGAGGTTCGTGCGGTAGATGAAGATAGGTGAATGTAGTTTAAGCCGATCGATGAAAGTAGAGGATTTGTCTTGGGAACTATATTTATACTGAGCGCTTAATACAGCCGCATTTATCTTAAAAAATAATATTTTACTGATATGTTATATTTAAATTATTAAAGTTTAAGCGATGAATAGTGTTATAGAAAAATGCGCCTTTTATAAAAAAAAGAAGTTTGTCAACTTTTCGAGTTTCTTAAATTCAACTAAACAGTATGTGATTATGGCGACGGCGGAAAACATATCATAAACTACACCACTTGTAGTGGCATACTCATGCTTTAGGAGATTTATGGCGAGAATGATTCTCGTAGTCTCCGGTTGTCAACGCAGTTGGCTAACATGGTCTATCTGGTTTTATTGGGTGGTTGAGATAACTAGCGTCAGGTTGTTTTCTCATCATCGATCGACACACCGCACGGCTTTCTCTCTTTACCTTTTACTTTCGATGACAACTGTCGTGTCTACAGTTATAAAATAGTCAATGTCGTAAGAGTTGTATTCCGCCGTAACAGCCTTTACACAACAAAGAAACTTCAATTAAGAGATCAGATGACGTGTCGTCGAATACAATTTGTTTTTATATCTTGACGGGCGAAATCCTTTTGAGGATACAACGTTTGAGCCGCTGATATTTCCTGAGTGTTAGATACCTCCGATATCGATATCAATTGGTAAAAAAACCTGAGCAAAAAAGACTAACATTTCAAAGATCCATGAGGGACTAGAGTTCTAGAGACCCTTGAGACGACGAGTATGACTGACGAGAAGATCCTTTCGAAGATAAGCTACCGAGCAAATTGACAAGATCTCTTGTAAAAGAAGTCCTGGTAGACAAGATCTCTTGGTAAAACCTCCTTGTTCGTGCGGAACCCTTTGCATGCGTTTACTGTTAGAAGCGTGTAGAAGGAAGCTTGCCATAAAGGCATGACACACAAAAGATAAGACAGGCAGGAAGACAGAGAAAACAAGAAGACAGTAAGGATCGCAACACAACGTAGGAAAGTTCCGTTAAAACAGCTCCGAATAAAAGTTTTAAAGTCGTTTGCGGTTAGCGCGAAACACTCCTTTTGTCCCGCTTTAAACCTACCAAAGCACTTTAGTTGATTTGTCCTCTTATAAAAAAAACCATCGTCAAATTACAATTGAATACTTTAGAAGATGAACAGCATACATAGAAATGGGAAGAACATTCTTTGAATTTATCCCACCAAACACGACAAACAAGTCGTCGAGTTTCAAAACTAAGCGATTTAACGAAATTAAAAAGACAAACGACCACCAACGATAACGAAGTTCGCAACACTGTAAAATGTGGACCAAACTTACCGTACAGTCTCATGGTACCATCGGCCCGACCAAGTGAGTTGGTGCTGACGCAATGGTACGTCCCAACGTCTCCCGGTGAAAATGATCGCACCACCAGTCGCATGTTGGTGCGAAACCCGTGCCGATCTTCGGTGATGCCGTACTTGGGCCTAGACGAAGGCAGAAAAAAATAAAATTTAAGTAAAAGTACATAGTTATAGGGAATAGACTTGTTGAAAGGTACAAACAAGCTGTTGACATAGTTAAAGGAAGTAATTGTGGCCTCCCGAAAACCACTCGCAGCGTTAGATTGTTTTCGTCACGAGATTTTCATGTATTGCCAGATCTGTTATTAAGTAGGCACTGGTAAGCTACTAGCGGTACAATAACGCCTAAAGTTATGCTATGCATATGACACGGCATACACTTGTAATACATCGCTTAGAACAGAAGGCATTCGGAAAATTTTATGTCTCTAATGACTTCAAATTAAAAAAAAAAACAATTTGAAATGAAATTAATAACTACTGCTCGTACATTTCGTTTCTTAGTAAATCCTACAACTACCGGAAAATAATTAGTATTTCCTAAAATTACGTTTCTCCACCATTTTTGCGCCAGTTGTGGGAGAAATATTCTAACACAATGAAGCACACTTACCCGTCGAGCAGCATTTCCGGTCGGCTTAGTTCCGGCTGCTCTGCGAAATTGCCATTCGATGCGCCGGCAAAGCTGTTCGGCAGAACCCGTCCACCCTTCAACCAGTAGGACACGGGCATCGGTGAAGCTTCCACCGTGCATTCCAGCTGCACGTCCGAACCGAGCGGTGCGCCCAGCAGCTGACTCGTTGGCCGTACCGATGGTGCAACTGGTGATGGGAGTGATTACGATGTCGAGGTAAACCAGTAAACGCAACAACGTTGTTTCAGTAGAAACATGTTGAACATCACACACACACACACAAAGAAAAGAAAGAGAAGAAATAAATCAGTTGTCAATAATTAACCAAATGCACCATGCCAAGTCCAACCAGCAGTACTGCAAATTTACACCGATGCCATCAACCACGGACTGGAACACCGGAACACTGGCTGGGAATGGTTGAGCAATATGATGAATCTTTTACAGGATGCTGTTTTCCCGGAACAACTGGCTGACTGTGAAGCGTATGATAGGCAGTCATCCACATGCCGGATGGTGTATACATTCAAAGCAGCTTTCAGTCACTTAATTTCGTGGAATTGTTGATGCACGGTTTTGTGGAATAGAAGAAATATTTCACCAGCGTTATAGCAAAACTGGCAAAGAAAAGGTACGAGCTTGTTCTCGGAAAAGCCAGAAATGAGATGAATTTCACAACAAAAAGCCACATTTTCGTGTGACTGATTGTCAGCCGGTGAAAGATCAATGAATCAATGCGGTTCAAAATTGTCAGTTATGATACAAATATTAAATGATTTTATAGGTCTTTCATTTTATAATTGCATAAAAAATAGCAGGTACTGTATATATCACTGAGTATTTAGTAACTTCTAACATATTCATAAAAGCGACATTTTAATATGTTTACTTTTTAATGAAATGTGTTAAATATTGTGCTTTGATGTAAAGAAAGATTTGACTAGTCATTCTGTCAGGTGCCTTATTTGTATTTCATACTCATTGTGTAAGGGGGCGGCCCGGTGGTAGATGCGACAGTGGCGCCGGTCTTCACACGGCAGGACCGGGGTTCAAGTCTCATTTGAGCCATTCCCCCATAGTGAGGACTGACTATCCAGCTATGCGGTAACAATAAGTCTAGTAAGCCACAAATGGCAGGCATGACCTAAGAGGTCGTTAGGCCAAAAAAGAAGACGAAGAAAGAAGAAGACTCATTGTGTAAGAATTTCTAGCACGATATGAATAATGCTGCATTTGTAGTTACGTTTGATTACTTAACAATATTCACATTCGATCTATGTACTGTATTATTTGATATAAAATATAGGAAAAAATGCAGAAAAACGATGTACGCCATTTGAATCCATCCATTCTAACTATTTTCCAAATATCGTCTACATAGATATGATTCAAGCGAAGCTTGTTTTAGAGTTATAAACAAATGACAATTAAACAAGGAAACAAAAAAAAACAAAAAAAAAGAAATAGGAATTTGTAACGTGTTATACAAAAATGTAATGTAATATTTAAAATAGTTCTCGGTTAGACGGTTAACCTATTGATAGAACAAGCGTTACTGGATCTAATATTCTTGGTAAATTTTTTTTAGTTATTCTAACAGTAGTTGTATAGGATGTTAAAGGCTGTAATATCCAACATATAGTGCCCAGTACTGTCAGAAAACGCAGATATTAGAAAACGAGGTCAGTTTATAAAAAAGATAAAATAATCGCTTTGTCTATATACCAAACAAATACTACTTCAATTATTGCAGTTTGTACTTGTTCTGATATGACGAAAAGTGAATTATTGTCCTTACTTATAGCCGTACTACACTTAGGTTTATAGTCCATGAGTTCCACTTATCACTTGGGACGACATTTGGCGTTGTACTTAAAATGTGCTTCTATTAAAAACTGATCTACTACATTTCACGTTCATATGTAACATTGTAGAAGTAAAAAAAAACTCTAGCACCGTGACTATAATTTCTCAACTGAAAAAGCCTTCAATTTTTTTGCTTATTGTTAGATGCTAAAATACAACTACCATTCGTTGAAAATGATGTCTGGTTCAGTTTGAACCAAATATTCAGTATAAGTAGATATGCTTTTCTACGAATTTCCCAACAAAGACCACCGGTGAATGTTACAGCTAGTAGGATAATGCAACGCAAAAGCCCATATACCGTAAGTCACCAGTATCTTTGGGTGAATCATGCACCGTACGCCGTGCTCGACAGCACAGATGTAGTAGTATGAACGAATGAGTTGAGCGTATAGCCGCAAATCCTTCAACCAGGTGGTCTTTGTTGATGGGTTGCAAAACCGTTCGGCCCAAGTTTCCTTGTTGTTTGCTGCTCTTCGATGCTCTCTATTGGGTTGCACTTTTTTTCAAACGAACTGACGCTTTGTTGGTCTGTGGCATGGTTTGTAAAGTGCGTGAGATTCGCTTCATACTTACAGTGCACGCTGAGTGATACACGTTTGCTAACAGCCGGTGGAACATCGTTCGACGCGATGCACAGATACGCGCCCATTTGTCTTCGCTCCAGCTTGGGCAGATGTAGATGGGTACCGTTGTATGCTTCCACTGGAAATGGAAAACGGGAAAAAGGGCAGTGAGCAGGTGAGAACGAGTGAAAGGTAATGAAGGAATTAGAATAAAGTGAGAGCAACGTACATGCAACACAAATAATGGGCCGTCACGATTTAACATCCCTTGCCAGGAAATAAAACAGTCGAACCGTTTCTTGCAAGTCGCACAAGTACGGAACTGGTGAAAAAAGAAATCTGCTGACGTTTCGAACTTTTCGCTAACGCTAACACTATAGGGCAAATAATTGTTCCGGGACTCGGTTGAAGCAAACCTCCCCCGGAACGGAACTGGTCAATGGCTTACCGAGCGAACACACATGAGCATAACCACAATTCCTTGCTTCCCCCCGAACGTGTTCACCCCCCCCCCCCCCCCCCAACACCACCAACAACCGCGCTACGGCATGCGACCGGAATGGGCGAATGAATTGAACGACAATGCAAACGGAAAGCGCCACGAGTGTCGGATGGGACTTGAAAGATTGACGGTCCTTTGGAGTTTGGTGCAGAAAAGCTCGGAGGGGAAAAAAAGCTGTCGAGAAGGTACTGCACGATTGTGTGATTGTGTCATCGTTCATGACCAACCGAAGCGACTTTGCTTAACGAAGCACACACTCGCTTTGGGTAACAGGTCATCGGGAGACAGAAACAAGTAATGGATGGTAACGGCTTGCTACCCACCAGTCAATCGAAATGTGCTTCACATTCAGTTGAGGTTCAATGGGTTGCCAGCTGTGGTTTTCTGTGTGTGTGTGTGTTTTCGGTTCAGTTTTTAGTTTAACGGGCTGTGTGGGAACAACAGTCGAACGCAGAGCACAATTGCGAGTTTAACTGCAAATCGAACACAATTTATGGTGCTAACTACTCTAGCAGGTAATGCATTTGCATAGATTTATAGACAAGTCAATCAGGAAGTCTTTTTAATGTTAAACTTCAATTTCAAATACAACAAAACAGTGTTGCTTTTTATTGTATCAGTGACTAAAGATACGTAAATGTCTTTTATAGTAAATTAACTACAAATACTTTCACTTTTAATTTGTAACATGGGACACGAAGATAGACAAATTGCGTTCACTGGTACGAATGTCATTCTTGAAGGTAAACATTACCAAAATTATATTAAATATTTAACATGCTTTTCTTTCCATCACGTGCATTCAATAAAAGTTTGGAAAGTTGGATCGGCCTGGAAATTTATATCCTAGGTTGATAACCTGAACTTCAACGTGAAAAATAATAATTCGAGGTATATGAACGACGCGTTTTACAGCTCTTCCTTCTTCAGCGTGACGACTAAAGAGTTGTTAAACGATTCGAATCGCAAAAGAGTTGCTAAACGATTCGAATCGCCGTGGCGACTAACAACTCTCAAAGAGTTGCTAAACGATTCGAATCGCAAAAGAATTGTTAAACGATTCGAATCGCAAAAGAGTTGCTAAACGATTCGAATCGCAAAAGAGTTGTTAAAACTCTTCGTGAAGAGTTTATTCAACTCATTCTTTAGGAAGATTTAAATCAATCTTTCACTTTTACTCAGTTCGCACAACACTATTTTGGACACACTAGAAGATCTACGATTAATTGTTATACGTCTTGTTGGGATAAATAGCTACCCTCTGCTATAAAGGATATGATGAATATACAGGAATTGTTAAGAGTAATGCTGGATGTTCCTGTTTATCATGATCGATGTGGATCTTGAACGAGGGATACCAGATTAGCGAGCAGTACGCAAGCAATGGCCTTACCAAAGAATAAAACATATTCAAAAGAAAACTTTGTTTGTAAAAGTCGCAATCCACAACTCCTTCCCCATTATTTCTCTTGGACCCAATAATGGAGTTAATGAGGTTTCCAGTTTAGTGAGTTTTGCTATACCTGCTGGAACTATTTTGTTCAAGTTTTAAACCAATGTGGTAGATTTTTCATAAAACAGTTTAGCAAATATAAAAAATAATTGCCAGAATTTAATTCTGAAAATAAATTATAAGCGACGACAGTTGGCTACTTTTATAGGTAATGAAAGCCCTTTTAGGCCGTCCACATGTACAGAGGAGGCGTGGTAGGCCCAAACTGAGATGGAGTGATGGCGTTGATGCGTCCGCCAGAACGGGCGGGATAATGGATTGGCAGACGACGGCGCTAGACCGTGAGCGGAATCGAGGATTGTTGCAGCACGCCAAGACCGAGAGCGGTTGTAGCGTCTGATAAGTAAGTAAGTAAGAAATTGATGCATGCATGAGAGGATTACAGAAAGGTCAGAATAGACAACGATATGGTTTCATTTACGAGAAAAAGAGAAGATGTATCTTTCAAACTTCGCTCAATAGTAACAAATAGTTTAGACTATTCATTGTGCAGTTACATCCTTCCTATTTTCGTTCATTATTCAGGTTTATGAGAAAGTTACAGATTATCGGGAAGATTTCTTACGGTTTCCCATGTATTTTTCAGCTCGTCCCGAAGTTTACAGGTCCAAAGTAACGAGATATTTGTTCCTGGTTTCATTTCTTATGCATCAGGTACCGGTTTGTTTAATATTTTTCAGTACTTTTCTCATCACTATTTATGCTTAATGCATCTTTTAAAAAGCCTTTCTGCAAAGAAATATGCAATACTTAAAACATTACATCTCTTCTGAATCCTTGTATTTTGCTTCTCGTTATGCATGCATTGCGTTGTGTACTCTAGTTCCTTCGATTTATAATAGTGTTTAGGAATAGAATTTGAATAAATGCAAGGTTTTCTAAAGACAAACAATGTTTTTCTTTAAATTATAGATAAAAATATGGGACATTTTTCATGAGTACTACCAACTAAATTCTACGTTGAATACTATTAATGATCTTCTGACCAACCACGTTTTATAGCAAAATTTGCTTGCCAACGCTATAATAAAACGAAGTGTTTGTATGAAAGATACACTTGAAAAAGTTTCTCGGTCTCCAAAGACTTCAGCGTGACCGAAATAAAGTTTCTCAAAAGGTTTTGTTTAGATTTAGATGAGGCATGATTTGTTAAAACCTTTATTGGTGTAGCGTCTAGTAGGACCCTACTTTCAAATATTTGTGACGGTTAACGTTAAAGTTAACGGTTGTAATCATAAAATGGAAAGAAAACACCCAAAATCATCCCATATCATAGCAAGAATCGAAACAGACAAAACCCTCGTAAAAACTGAAACATCTTCACGGCGTGCAAAACTCATGCAACAAGGTACTCCCAGTAGGAATATCTTAAACCCAGCATTTTTACAACACTACAAAGTGTGTGTGAGTGAGTGACACAGAGTCATTGCCGAATGGTTCTAAAGCAAGCGGAAAAACTATCTCTTCTCCCGATCGGATCCGATCCACCATGTTTGGCCGGGGGACTTGTTTTTCGCATCCCATAATCGTCGGGTGCTGTCACTTTTATGGCGAGACAGTTAGCAGAAGCTGTCGGTAGGATCCGGCTTTATATTGGCTCCAGTAGATGGAATCCAATCATCGGCGTCCTTCCTAGAAAGTGACCGTTTAAGTTCTAAAAGAAAGGCCCTCCCGGGGCGAAAGCAGAACAACAATCGATATCGATTTCCCGTGTCTCGGCTCTCCAACGCACTGTTCGCTCGTGAGGGTGACCGAAGGTTGTAGTCTGGGTAGACAGGGTAGGCAGGATAGATGGTGGCTTTATTTTACGTCTCGTTTATGAAGATACCCCCACGAGAGCTTTGGCCTCTCGGAAATGTTCCGGTGGGTTGCTTGGGGGCGGAAAACTCGAGGCAAATAAACAGTCGCACACGCAAACATCGAAAGGAAGGCGTTCGAAAACTACCGGAACACGAACGAAACACGGTTCTCTGCCTTGATAACAGTGCTCCCCCACAAGTGTTTCGGTTTTTTGGGCGGTCGGATCGGAGAAGGTTTTTGGGATTGGTTTTAAGCAACTTTCGCTCTCCGGGAGACGACGAAGCGTGCGGTGGTTTTGAATTTACGAGGATAATTTTTCACAGCAAAACAAACAAAGAACGGCAACATTCCGACGGCACCGTATCGTAGACGCAGTTCGTGGTTTTGTACGGAGCTAAACGACCCTTCCGGTGCACAACTGGCGCAACCGAACTTTCGAACTGTGAGCAGTGGAACAGTTGGACAAACTCTCTGCTGCAGTCCCGGGACAACTTCCCGGGAACTAGGCTATCTTGTCTAAAGGAGCATAACCAAAACCAGAACAAAAAAGAAAACATACCCCAAACCTCGAACCATTAGTAAGGAGAAAGTGAATCCTCGACAGCAAGGTAAAGGAAAACCGGAAAAAGGGAAGCACCGTCCGTGTTGCGGAAGAATCGATGTGAAATAGTTTCGGAAAACTCTTCCTTATGGTTGTACGTATAGCATGGTTGAGGCTTCTAAGAAAACTTGCCAAGTGGACCGCCAATGCCACTGTATTTCGATGTCGAGGGTGTGTGGGAAAAATGAATCAGTGGAAAGTACATTATTTCTCAATTTTTGTTTTTCCGAAGCCAGAACCATTTGGTGGACGATTTTATTTTGCCCCTTTCGATCTGCGGTTTTATATGGAAGCTGTCATTGTAAATGTTGTTCGAAGGCGATTGTGTGGGCTGTTGTGTTAATTTAAACGAGGGTAACAAACCAGACAACGAGTTAAAAATAGCAAGAATTTAGGGTAGGTGTAACAATTGTTGTGCTAGTGGTTGGAAAAATAGAATGAATGATAAAATGATCTGAATTGATTATCAGTTTTATAATAACTTTTCCGGATAGTCTAGAATATCTTAGAACTATCCTAGAATAGATAGTCTTCATTTGGTTTTAATTTTCTCAACCTTCGGAAACTATTTATTTATTTAATCCATAATGACGGCTCAACCTTAGGAAACTAATTGATTGAGTAATCGATATGCTAACGAACTAGTATTTTTGTTTTCGTAGCTAATTTAACTGCAATTAGCTTTAATTGGCAAATATTATGTACAATTTCGTCCATGATTTCTTTGTTCAATAGGAAATTTAATTTCTGTTTATTTTTGTTTTTGATTCTTACAAATTGTTGCGTAGATTAAATAACTATAACTATAGTTATATCAAATACCTACAATTTTTATAGCTTCAAACAGATAAAAAATTGATTACAATCTGATTTAATTGATAAATACTGATGTTAATCAAAACGAGTCAATCTACAGCGCATCCGAAGGAAAACTCTATGCTTGCTTGATACGCCTCTATAATGTAGTTGCTTGAATCGAATCGAAAACATTGTGTAAATGAATTCATGCAATCCACTTAGTTCGAATTTTAATTAGTAATCGATGAGTCGAGATCTTCTGATTAATATAATGTGAAATAATGTGACTGTATCTTCGACAGCATTTGCAGCGATGATTAGGATTTGTTATATGTTATTAAGCTAATCAAATTTCATTTGATTTTAAATTTTCTGTGTATTTCATTGACTCTGTATCATGGCGAGACGCTTCAGATTAAGCATGATAAAAACCTCTACTAGCCTTAAGAATTCAAAATTTTAGATCTAAACGGTTTAGATATCTCGAAAGAAATGTCTTGGCGCTGCGCTATGACTTATTGGTTTTATAACCTGACGATCTAGTTTTACCAATACCACTTCTATTACTACAGGAGCCAAAAAGCCTGCTGTAGCATTCAACGGCGATCTACTGCCGACAATGATATGCACGCTTCACGATGGAAGTACTAGCTACGCTAATGAGACGACTGTTTCGGCTGACATCTGATCGAGCACCTGAGGCAGTCTCAATACACACCTCGTCTCATTCGATTCGTATTCGTCTTTGTTGCAGGCAAGCCTCGATTGATCGTATCGTTTCAGCAATGACGACCCAATTTCTGCAACTGGATTACATTAACGCATTCATTTGCTTACCGATCACTTCGTTGCCGACTTGGCTATTTCTACCTCCAGTATTTCAACAGGCAATGTTCAAGTGTCTCCCTGACCTCTGACCATGTTCAGGACAGTGAGAGTATTGTCTGTAGCTTCGCAAGATTGCCTACAAAAAGTCCATATCCTATTTGCAATTCGGTGGTATAGATTTCTCCTAGATTCAACTAGACACCCGAGTGATGAGTTAGTGTTTCCAATCACCGTTTGGAGAAGCATCCAATTCTTGCAGCTGTGAGTCTCTGATTGCTCTAATTCCTTCTTCTTCTTTCTTTCTTTCTTGGCATTACAACCTCGTGAGGTCTTGCGCCTGCTATTGCTAGCTCTCTGTGACTTAGTTTTTACCCGTAGTTGGATAGTCAGTCCTGCGTACGGGGAGGCGGTCCGCCGGGATTCGAACCCCGGTCCTGCCGTTTGAAGACCGGCGCCGCTATCGTATACACCACCGGGCCGCCCCATTCCTTCTGGCACTGTAAAATACTGTTATAATGCACCACTTCATTTGATTAACTTGTCTAACTAACTAATTGACGTTTGTTCCAAGGAGTTGATTTGAGCTTCGGCATTGGGAAGACTTCTCGGTCATTTCCTAAATACCCACATACATAATATTCATAGTCTGGTTGTGAGATTACGGGCCTAATGGAACGGAATGTCTTAGGCTACATTTTTCGTTCCAAATGAAATATCTTTCTTATTTACTTCTTCAATTAATTTTTCTAGTTTCTGCCCTTTAGAGTAAATATTATTGAAAAACAAAATAAACCATGTTGAAATCGAGCATAATTTCAGCACCATATTATGGATAATAAAACTGCCGGCAAGACAGGACGTCAGTCATCCTCATATCCACCCAGCAGGCCAGCAAAACACGAAAGCCACTTTGAAGTACACAGTGTCCGAACGCAGCAGCGGTTATAATGGCCGTACGTAGAAAAACTCGTTTCGTAATAAACAACGGGAAAAAGTAAAACAAAGCAAACAACATCAACAACAAGGAAAAAAAAAACCCTCCAACCCACTAAACATCCCACAGCTTGCCGGAAGCCGTAGGGCGAGCGTTCACTCTATTCCGTCCAGTTTTCCAGATCATTTCTCGGCTACCTTCACCATTGCAGGCAAACGGCAGCAGCAAAACAAAACGGAAAGCGATGGTGCTGATGCTACTGTTCCCATCAGAGCGCTTGCACCGTGAAAGCGTCATCAAATTGGTCCGGATATTAAAACCGAGAAACCGAGTGCGCGCTGCATGGAACCCCGGACCGAACCAATTTCTGAAGAATCTTCAATCATTTCGTCCGACGGGGTAAAACTTTCGAGCGTGCAGTATACGGTAGGTGGGTTGGTTTTTGTTTGAAGGATGAACTACGCTAGATGGACCAGTGATGGTGAACCAAATAAATGGTTTTTCACTCGCATTTTTTTGGTGTGAGAGCAAAATGCGGCGCACAGTACGTTCTTCCCTATCTGTTGGTTGGTTTCTTTAATGTGGAGTGATGGGAGCGTCACGGTCACGCTCGTCCTCTGCACCAAGATGGTAAGCATTTTCGCTAATTTATTACGTGCGCGTCCTCGTGTCTTTTCAATTCCACCTCATACACGTTGCTGTGTCAGGTGAAACAGACAGACTTTGCTCTTCAAACCGATAAGCTCCGTCCCGTTGGGACGATGTTTATGGCGAGATAATAAAAAAAGTCTCAAAATCGCAAACACCACCGACCACCGCACACCATTGTACGCGAACTCGATCGAGCGTCATGAAATCTGAACCGGAAAATCAACCTTTCAAGCTCATAACTTGGCTTTCACTCGCGTACCGGGACTGCTGCTCGGAAAAAAACATCTGAGGCTTCGTCTAGGCTTCATGTTTCGCTCAGCTGCATCTCTCAAGCATACCGCCATTTTAACCGAGCTTTGCACTTCCGTAACGATCGTGAAAGCTAACCTCCCACGATTCACATCTCGCTCGCTCTCTCGATCTCTCGCTCGGTCAACCGCATCGAACGACCCAAACATTAGAAGAAGGTATTATGTTTTACGATGCGGCTGAAACCCATAAAAACTGACCGTGAGGGAGCTCGCGAAGAAATCACGAGTCGACTAGAGATAGGAGGCGATGTTTGCGACACAGCAAGCGGGTGACCAGATAATGAGAAAGTGTCATAGTGTCCGTCCTATGGGCGGGCTAGCCTGTTCGTCGGGATGAAGACTGATTTAATAAACCATTTCCTTCGCGCCAGGTCGACGATTGGAATGGGGCAATTCGTCGTTGTACGTGCGTTTCACGCGAATGGCTCACGGGGGATGTATAAATATATTTCTCCCATCTTACTCTCCCCGAAGCTCACCTTTTCCACCCCCTGGTTTGAGTGGCACCCGGTGGCATGGCTCTCAGGCGCGCAAAAAGACGATCACTAGGCAGTTGTTTGGTGCCGGTTTTAGAACGAGCAGGGCAATAGCTAGAACACATTAATCAATGGATGACTCACAGTGGGTGGGAAATTGTTTTCCAAGCTCTCGTACTCAAGAGGAAACCGTTTAGACAGTTCGGTGGTGAAAGCGGACACACACAAAAAAAAAACAACTCGTGCCGAAGCTGTTGGGCACTATAAATCATAACGCAGAAATCTCAGCGTCTCACGTTGCGAAAGGTTATGAAATTAATTATTCTCCGTGATGGGGTGATGGGGTTCTGGGGAAGCTGGTGGTGTTGGATGAAAAATATGCTTCTCTTAAGACTTATCATAAAATGTAAATTATTGAAAATGAATATTCCCACACGCGAACGGGGACAGCTTAGACAAGACAAAAGGGATGCTGTAGGAAAGGTTAATAAAAGCGTCGGTAGAGTTCATTAAGGCATTGCGGACTGGGCTTAACAGTAATGCAGCGCACAAAATAGAACCGTTCGATCATGTGAACTGAAGTTCGTAGAAGTTTGAATGATTGAATACATCATAATTATGATTTTGGTACAGAGGCTAGTTCTTAGAATTGAAGATATGTTTTATAACTGAGATCTCTGCTACATTTCAAATACAGTGTATTATTACGAAGAGCGAAATTTTAAGTAAAGAAAATGATACTCTATAAGAGATTTTGATTGGTCTCCTTGACTTAACTTGCTGGAATAATACCGAGGAATTTAAATAAGCTAGTGTAATTCGAGCTTTAAGTACGTAGGTAATGTGTGACTTATTGACATAGATATTGTGTAAACATTGCAATGATCATTAAATAAATCTTGTTTCTTGAGCTGAGAAACATTTTGCTATCACGTTCGTTTGTTGTTCACGTCGCTCATATCCTGTTTAGACCAGGAGAAATTGAATGTAACGATCGGTTCTCAGTAAAAGCAAACTTATTAACTTCAACAGCTAATGAGCTGTTCCAGCAGAACCCTCAATGATCTGGCAATCTGACAAGTAATGATCAGCCTACGGTGCCTATCACGGTGGATAAGCTACTAACTATAGCATATTCTCTAAAACTTGATAAACTTCCAGGTGACGTTAGCTGCTTTTATTGCCACCGATAAATAAGTTTTTATTGCAAGTTTGTAATTGATTACTTCAAGCTCATTGGTGACGTTGGTGCTTCCATGACTATAAGAAATACACAAATATTAACGATTTTTGGGCGTCGCAATCCTGGTTATTCATTTGCCCTTAGATATTATAGAAAAGATTAAAGACATTTTGCAACTGCTTTGGGGCAAAGTTAAGCTTAAGGTCTATCGAATGTTGAGTAAATGAATACCGGAGTCTTCCATATGAAGTTTAAAAGAGGTTGAGATTTTGTACACGATCTGGACTGACGCGTGTTTTTGACCAAATATTTGTTAAAAGAATTAATTTACTCGGCATATCTTGGGCAGATCAGATGTCTTGTTTTTTTTTAAGATTTTTTAAGATTTTTTTAAGACATGTTTTAAGATTTCTGATTAGTAGAACGATTCTTATGATCACAAAATCAGCGCTGTCCTTTAATTGTTAAAACAGGTTAATGAATATTTCAAAATGTTGCTGAACGCTATTACTATGTGTGGTATTTCAAAACTCCAAGCAAATTTCATTCAAGTTTTACTTTAACTTTTGCATCTTTATCAATATGGCCTCTTTCAATTGTGACTTACTAACATATTTACTTACTTACTTACTTACGGTTTTGGCCTGCTGCAACAATCCTCGATATCGCTCACGGACTGGTGCCGTCGTCTGCCAATCCATTATCCCGGCCGTTCTGGCGGACGCATCAACGCCGTCACGCCATCTCAGTTTGGGCCTACCACGCCTCCTCTGTCCATGTGGACGGCCTAAAAGGACTTTACGGGCTGGGTCGTCCGGTGCCATTCTCATGACATGACCAGCCCACCGAAGCCTGGCGAGCCTAATTCGCTGCTCGATGGTAAGATCACCGTACAGTTCATAAAGCTCGTCATTGTAGCGGCTCCTCCATTGTCCTTCCACACATAATGGGCCAAAAGTCCTTCTGAGTATCTTCCTCTCAAACGCGGCTAAGAGGGTTTCATCAGATTTGGACAAAGTTCATGTCTCAAAGTCGTATGTGAGTACTGGGACTATAAAGGTTCTGTACAGTCATCTCTTTTGCTTCTTTGGCACTACAACCTCGTGAGGTCTCGGTCTGCTATTGCTAGCTCTGTGACTTAGTTTTACCCGTAGCTGGATAGTCAGTCCTGCGTACGGGGAGGCGGTTCGAACGGGAATCGAACCTCAGTCCTGCCGTGTGGTCTGTACAGTCTGGTTGTGACAATCAACTGCTAGAGTTATAAAATAACAAACTGTTATGTCGCGCAACATTGCCCTCTGGGTTGTCCGCTTGTGTGACGACCTCTGACGTTACGCAATGTCAGAAGTGTGATCGGATCATGATCGTCCTAACAAGCGAGAGAGGACAATGACTGCATTGAGGGCATTCAGCGAGACAGGACGTGCGTGGCATCTGTAGCGTATTTTAACGTGTTTGTGTGTGTCTGTGTAGCGTCTATATTTATTCATGTAATAAAGTTAAGTGTTTTATTGCACTTGTTCGTAAACGCGTGTGTTTTAATGTTTTAAAGAGTAGCACTGTTAATTTTTTATTTAAATATAATTTTTTATATTTTGAAGTTATCATTAAGCGTTACTCTTAAAACTGTACCACACAAAACTTACACCAAACACTCGGTACAAAATGGGAACTATCGTTATTTAATCCAGGATTTTTAATGCTAATTTACTGGGATTAAAACTGTGCTTCGTGGCTATCACGTGGTAGTAAGATTCATAAATCTGTCAGTTAGTCAGCAAACCACTGCGAAGTATCACTTAATGTCACAGATACAGAGCGTTTGTCTTCTTGCGCACGAAACAGCATACAGACAGCCAGAGAAAAACTGAATAAATGGAAAAAAACAACAATCCAGTAAAGAATATCCATAGTGAGCGTAAAGAATATCATTCATCTAATCCAGTACCGCCACAAGCACCACAATCACCACGTTCACTACCGATTCCTACCAACACCGACATGGAGAAGATCACGTCAAATATTAGCACAGGATACATTTCATTTTTCATCTTGCCTACCGACGGAGTCAGCAGGGTGTGGTGAAACCCACTAGCCTCCCCGAAAGGGAAGTACGCCGGCTGCCTTACATTTGTTATGCAAATGTGTACATTATGCTTATCCTGGCGTTTTTCGCGCCTGCCTGCTTACTTCATACACCAGCCACCAACTTCCCGTACGCTTCCCGGGTTTTGCGCCCATAGCTGCCGTTCCAGAATCCGAATCCAGCCCGAATGAAGAACCCATTGTCTTTCTGCCTCAACTCTTTCAAACCACGAAACAGCGCACGCTGGCAGGTCGCGCGATTCTTGCACGCCTGTCTGGCGTGAATCGTGGTTCACCGGTGCACGGCCACGCTGCGAGCACCATGGTGGATGGTGAGCGAACGCAAGTAAATCATGTCCTTACGAAATAAATTGAATAATTCACTCAGGAAGGTTCACACTTACCATCACCACAAGCTGCAGCATTGTGAAGAACAAGGGAAGGGAAAGCGGGTGGGCGTTGGGCGTGGGTTGCTCGGAGCGTTGATGATGATGAGGATGATGAGCAGTAGCTTTTAAGTGTGAGCAGTACACACCGTGGCACTACCGAGCAGAACCTGGACATATGTTTTTCTTGGCACTGTGAACTTCACCCGAACCCGTCTGCTCCATTGTTACAATGGAAGAAGACGGTTTATCAAAAAATACACATAACACGACACACCTTGGTCGGTATGTTGGTTTGAGCTTCAGTTTGTTTGTCAACGTGTGACGGAAAGAAAAAGAGTTCCATCAAAATTCATGTCGTGTTGTGCTGTAAGGTGTACATGTTTGTTTGATGAGGATTGCTATGCGTATTTGAGGCGATGTATGTGAATAGCAAAACATACATACATTCCTTATATTGACACTTTGTATGCAGTTTTAAGAATGAAATGATATATTGGTGGATTTTTTAAAGCAGAATTCTTGAAAAAAATAGTTGTTATGTTATTATTTTTTAATAATTAAATTAAAAAACCATTTAAAGTTAAACAAAACGAAATTTGTAAGGCAGCAAATACTAGCACACGAAGTTCTAGATTATGAAATATTATTAAAACTACAGAATCGTTTAAATAAAGCACCACGAGGTAGCTTATTTATTCACCATAAAGTAGTAAAACCATGTACTTAAATATGCTACATATTATAGCTAACATGCATACTCTGTATACTTAAACAAATTAATAAAAGTCCTTGTAGCCTGTTGATGTAATTAAATGCCTTGAATACTAAGAAATATTATTCTCTTCTTTCTTAACATCTTCCTTAATCTTTAAAAAAATCATTTTATAATTGATTTTTTAAATTAACATCGATTAAGAACTTTAAAAGCTTATATCCAGTCAATTTTTTTAGGTCTTTCACAATGGACACTGAGAGAATTACAAATCATTTGAGTAACCCTACTGTTGCTTGACAAAGAATGATAATAGAGATGTGATTGAGATTTTTCGTGTTTTTCTAAACTAAAATCAAAAGAAATCTAAGCTTATAATATGAAAAAGAGAATGAATACAATTTGAAAGTTTGAAAGTTGTTAGAAATTTTACAAAAGCAGTTAAATAATTTAATAATTTTAATATCAATGGCGAACAAAACAATATTTTCTTATACAGAAAAGTCTACAACAATAAGGTCAAAATACCAAACATCAAGCTCTCGGCCAACAGCTTGGTCTGAAACACTGCCATCAAAGACTAGGGTATTAGGTTGTACAATGTTTTCACTTTCAATTACTAAACCGAATACGTGGTTATTGAAGCCTGGAGGATTTATCCATTGCATCCTATTGCTTAGTTGTCTAGTTGTCTATAGCTAGGGCTTACCCGAAACGCCTCTAGCGATATCAGCAATTGTTCATCAGGATTTCTGTACGCAAATTACTTAGCGAATATCATATCCTAGTCGAGAGAACATAATAAAGGTCGAAAGTTAGTGGAGAACCAACGAATTCAGCGCTCATCTCACATCTTGTTCTCAATTATCAGCATCTCCTTAACCCAGTCAGCTTTTTTTGAAAATTTACGGTAAGGAGTTAAACCTTATAAGTTATAAATATTCTGTTCTACCTCAAGGCAGACAATATTTCATAAAAATGATAAATAAATATTCTGCCTTGTTGAAAGTATAACCATAAAAACACTCATTGAGCGCTCTCTAAAAGAAATCTAAAACAAGTAGAAGAGTCAGGAAAACAATACATGCTAAAAACGCAAAGTGTAAGGACAGTATTATAATTACTACAGTAGTAAGTCCGTTCACAACTTGTAGTCCTCCTCTTTAATGCACTAGAAATATGCCCACTCATTGTCATACAACTATCTAAACATATACTTTTAAACAATTGTAATGAGTATCGTACATAGTTTTCCCTTAGATCTCTTGAAGTAATTTAAAAATTTCATGACTATTTCAATTTAAACTTTTGTGGCATTTGCCCGCCTAAATTTTCACACGGTTAAAACGCACCAAACCCGGTAAAATAAAGCAAAGAATGTACTGCAAGCAAACAAGAAAATGTAGAAAGAAAAATACAAATACACACCACTCACACTCTCGCGCCAAATTACGCACACGGATCGCTTTATGAATTTAGAGTGTGCCGCTAACAGAAAACGTTGCTCGACATTAAAAGAAAAACCAAAAACGACACCCACACACGCACACAAAAACTCAAGAACACAAGCTGTGCGCGAAAGGTGTTGCTAAAATATTGCATTTTCTAGTCTTGCACCATTTTGCGCACATAAAACCGGGCAACATACGGATGACGCTTCCCACATGGTACCGAAACTCGAGAGGGGAGTAGCAAGAGGGAGTGGGATGGTCACATTAAGGATAAAATGTTTGCCTCGAAAATGTGTGCATGTATGCGAGAGTGAGCGTGTGCGTGTGTGTGTGTGGGATTGTGTTCAGCCAAAGTGACAATGTAGATAGAGTTAAGGTAGAGCCCGTAGGAAAACGGAGGTAGCAAGCAAGGGAAGGAAAGTGGAGCAAGAAAAAAAGGAAGGAAAACTCATGCCAAGGAAAAGCTTTGCACAGGTGGTTCGTTTCGGGTGGTTGCAAAAAGGACACCAGTCTTAAAAAAGGGATGTCAAACTACGGATTTGGGTGCATGGTGCTGGAGAGGGCGAGTGGGGAGAAGGGCGAGAGAGAAGAGGATGCTGGTGAGTAGGTGGCAACATAAAAGACAGGAACCAAGTCATAAGCCAGCGGTACCGGGGCCCCACAGCATCAGCGAACACCGAAGCAACTCAACGGGCAACGGTGAAACGCTGAAAACAATGAAATCCTTTTTCCCGGGCAACCCGCTTCGGCGCGCATTATGTGTCTCACGTTTCGTGACCCTTTTCCAGCGCCAGCCCACCCTGCTCGCTGGTGGAACAAATGTTCTGGATCATCATGCACCTTCGCCAGCGCGTGCACGAAACCGTGAGCTCGACGGTGCTAATGCCTTTAGCTGCACACTTTTGTTGCCTTTGTGCGAATGTGTGCGTGTGAGTGTGTGTGTGTGTGTATGAAATTGTGTTTGTACGATTCGCATGAGTGCCTTCTTGCGTTAACGAAAGAAAATGGAATTAACAGACACACACACACACACAACGCACACGCACATGTACAGCAACAGGACGATCCTTCATATGCTCTTTCCAAGTTCTCTAGCGCCCAAAAAACCTGGGGAACGGAGTTTTACAGTCCGGGAGGGGGAAGTCGCTTTTATCATTGTTTTACCACGGCATTTGCCCCCATGAAGAGCGAGGCGTTTTTTTTTTTTTTTTTCGCTAAAGATCAACAGGTCAACAGAAAGTAATGCGTTCTTCACGCATACCACCGATCGTGGTCAATGCTCCGTACCATCAACTGCGAGCCGAACTGTCCGGAATACCGGGCATTGTTTATAGAATAAGTGGCCTGTACATCACTATTCTGACCAGCCAAATTGAAACTCGGGAACGAGCCCTAGCACACCTTACGACCACTCGTAAGGAGTTTTAGCTAAAGCAAGCTGAAAACGAAGGAAAACTGGCGTGGAACGGTTGCACACATCGCATCGGGAATGGTACCACGAGGAGACACAAGACACGACGACATTTAATCTTATTTTCCCACGACATTAAGCATAAATTATGCGAATATTTTCCCTCCACTCCAAATGTCCTCCCTCCTCCTTCCCCGGTCTTCCACCACCATAAACAGCGGCATCATTTTTGCATGCTTGCAGACATCCATTTTGTCTCGTGCTGGTGCTGCTGCTGCTGCTCGTGTGCACTTTTCACGTTGGTTGCACCCTTTGCGTTCGGCACTAAATGTTCGTCAAAGTGACACTTATTAGTAGTTTTCTTTTGAATGAACCATTTCCCCATCTCCTCCTTCCCCTACCTGCCACCGTGCATTTTGTCAACCATCTTCGGTGTGACAGTTTAATGTTGTATTTATGTTTCCGGGTTCCGGTTAACGGATGGGTTCTTTCTGCACAAACTCGACCCGAACATGGCGCCACGTTCGCGTTGACATATTACACGCGCAAGTTCTCCACGCTCTCGATTCACGCTTATTGGGTATTAGTGGAGGCGGGTGAAGCCGGGACAGAAGGAGTATGAGTGATTCAGGAAAAAGTGTATCTCTGCATACGATGCATGCGAAAAGACGTTCCTGTTGTAAACAACATCGGTGCTGGAATGGGGAGTAAAATGTTTTATGCACTGCAGGATGCATTAGGAAGTGTACATTCCGCGTTCATGTTTTTGTACCCGGCTTGTGTGTGTGTGTGTGTGGGGTGAGTGATAATGCTACGAAAAGGATATTACAAAAGTGAAGAAAAATGTGCAATACTTGTCGTTAGGTGGGTCGATTTGGTGGTGTATGTTGCTATACCAAGACACGAGCAAGCCAAACACATTGTTTAATACATAGATTTTTAATGTAACAAATGTTGTTTTTTTTTTAATATTGTTTTGCTTATGATTTTAATCGTACGAGAAGTTTTTGTTATGTTATATAATGTAAAGTTAGCAACATTTGACATTTGACGCATTATGTGCTGCAAAAACTTATATCAATTGAAGTGCTTTTTTGGGATCAAACATCACAAGTAACCTATTCAAAAGCGAGAAGTAAAATAGTTTAAACTAGCTTGTTTTAGTTTATTGACTGGTTCAATCCCTCTACCAGAAATCAATAGTCTTTGAAGGTGTTTCGTCACGCAGCCGTCACGAAGCGGAATAAACGTCTTTTCAGATGCAGCTTCTAAACGCCTAAAGCTTAGCAGTGGAAGAGATAAACGATTAATTATTAATTTTACAGGTATATTTCGGGGACTTCCGTTCGTCTCGGAGACAGTGATTAGAAGAGAGATCGTTCCGTCGATCGTACGCACGAAGCCTTTTACAAATTCTATCGCAGGAACTTTCTCCCACGCGCTCGCGCAGTTGACAAGCGATAAGAACGCATTTATCGCTCCAGAAAAGCATTAGAAAGCAAGGGCTTTCGCTACAATATTATGCGGTTATTTCGAACATTGTTATGTTCGATAACCATAAAGAGTAGATATAAGGCGAAAAGAATGCTTGTAAATATGGGCTAGAGAGGTTGTGAGAATCAAAAGTTCTTTAATATCACAAAACTATAATCAAATATATGATATCCGAGATATTTTTTTAATTTTTAGTTAATGTGAAGTTATATTTATTCAATATATTTGAGAGAATTAGAAAATTTGATTATAAGTTAAGAGGCACAATTATAAAGTTAGTTTATCTATTTTTAAAAGTATTCAAAGGACGACGTGTTTATAGCAGAAACAAAAACGGTTTCACAATTCTACAGAAAAAAGGTAGATAAATGTTTGAATAATAAATCGTCCAAAGCAGCATCCAACTGTAACTTGTATAAAGAGATAAATGCTCCGGTCAATTAAAAACATGAATTGTGATTAGATTAATTATGATAAAACAAAATAAATTAACGAATACTGTTAATTTAGCGATAATAAAATGCTAGAAGATCAGATTCTTTAGCATGAAGTGGGTTCATGTCAGTTATGATTCCTACCAATATTTTCAATATTTTCGTAGGCCTACAGTTCTAAACATCCAGATTAGATGGTTAAGATACATTTGCTTCAGCTTCGATTTAATTTGAACATCAGGTTCACTACTTTTTTATGATCTATAGCACTGTTTTGGTTGTGGTCATTAGTATTTTTTAATATGTTTTCTAATTATTTAAATGAAATCGATTAATTCCCAAATATTTAGTTTGTATTTTTTCTGCTATTTTTATGTTTGAATAATTTCATTTTGATTTTCATTGGAAATTTTTAATATACTTTTGTTTATTGTGTAATACACTTTCTTTTCTATACTATCTTTGTCTACTTTATTTTTCTGCTATTTTTATGTTTGAATAATTTCATTTTGATTTTCATTGGAAATTTTTAATATACTTTTGTTTATTGTGTAATACACTTTCTTTTCTATACTATCTTTGTCTACTTAGCTGTATGATTTCCGACAAAAAAAAAAGATTACTCATAACCACGCAGCTATATGTTAGCAACAATTCCAAGTTTATCTCTCGACGCGAACGGACGTGTCTACACTCAGTGTGCAAAATATAACACACCAAAGCCAGGGAGATCAAAGTGATAACACACACACATTGAAGTGGTAAAGTGCTAGCCAATATGGCTAAGCAAGGCAAAAAAAAGAAGAGGGGAGCTGTTAGTAGTCCCACCGAAGTGAATACAGCTTCGGCAACCACTACACACACGGACAAAAGGCCGAAAAGATCACTCTCAGTTGAGGGAACCTCATCTGACGGTGATAGTGATGATGAATTTATCGAGGTTCGCTCTCGAAACAGTGGACGTTCTAAATCGGCAAAAACACCAATTCCCGCACCGGAATCTTCCAAGCAGTGCGAAGCTGCATCCAGCCAAGCAGGCCAGCACACGCTCTCTCTCGATGGGGCAATGGATTTCGAGAGTAACTTTCCAGATAGTGGTCGTGCCAATACATCAATAAAGTCACCAACTAACACCACCTCAACAGGTCAACAGAAAGTAATGCGTTCTTCACGCATACCACCGATCGTGGTCAATGCCCCGTACCATCAACTGCGAGCCGAACTGTCCGGAATACCGGGCATTGTTTATAGAATAAGTGGCCTGTACATCACTATTCTGACCAGCCAAATTGAAACTCGGGAACGAGTTTTAGCTCACCTTACGACCACTCGTAAGGAGTTTTACACGCATGAAATGCGCGATTCGAAGCCGTTTAAGGTGGTTCTACGCGGTCTCCCGGATCTACCTGAGGAAGAAATAATGTCCGCACTTAAAGAGCAATCTTTGGAGCCCCTGTTGGTCCAAAAGATTACTAAAAACAACGAGACTGGTCATCACAGACAAGGGTGCCTGTATCTTGTGCATTTCACCAAGGGCACTATTAACATGGCTGCTCTGAATTCCATCCGCACCGTTGATTGTGTTCGCGTCTCCTGGGAGACTCACCGAGGGGGACAAGGCCGAATTGTCCAATGTCGTCGCTGCCAGGCCTTTGGTCATGGAACAAGAAATTGCTCCATGAAACAACGATGCGCAATCTGCTCAGAACAGCACGATGCTGAAACGTGCTCTATTGATTCCCCCAAATGTGCGAACTGCAATGGGAATCATCGCAGTAACGATGCTGATTGTCCCAGCCTTCTGCGCTACCAGCAATTACGACAAAAATCCTCTACCAGCGGCCAAAATCGAAGCCAGCATCCTGAAATCGCTCGAGAAAGGAAGAATTTACCACCGGTCCCACCAAAAGCAGCCTTTCCCCCTCTTCGGCGGACGAATGTGTCGGTTCCTGCTTCTACTGCTCGTTCTTCCCCAGCTGCTACCCCAGCACCGTTAGCCACACCTTTCGTTTCATCCTACGCAGCCGCTGCTGCCTTAAATCTCACGACTACGCACACAGACAGTACAGTCGCAGCTCACACAAGCGTTCCTACCACACATCCCGCACCCAGTACAAACACCACTGCACGCACTGGCACTATTTCATGCGATCCAAGCAATGACCTGTCCATCGAGGAATGGATCGAGGTATTGCGAGTAATGATCCAACGACTCAGCCACTGTCGCTCACGTCAGGAAAAATTTGCCGTTATCGCGGAATTAGCTATTCGCTATGGCTGCTAAGCTCCGCATTGCCACATGGAACGCCCGGTCAATATACGCGAAGAAAATTCCACTTGCAGATTTTCTTCTAAGGCAAAACATCGACCTTGCGCTCATCACTGAGACACACTTACGACCTGACGTAAATTTTTCTCTGCCAAATTTCCGCTTCTTGCGCCTGGACCGCAGAAACGCAAGCAACAGAGGCGGTGGGGTTGCAATCATCATCCGGAGTAGCTTAAACTTCACTCAATTGCCTCACTTCAATAGCTCTATAATAGAAGCGATGGGAATAGAGGTTCTTTCTTCGACTGGCAGTTTCAAAATTGTAGTAGTGTACTGCCCAGTGCAGTGTAAACGAAACGATGGAAGTGGTGCCGCCTTCATTCGAGACCTAAACATCATTACCCGTTCTCGACAGCGACTGATCGTTGGAGGAGATTTAAATGCGAAACATCGAGCATGGGGCAACATTCGTCAAAACACAAATGGAGAACTTCTCTTCAATCTTGCCGAAGAAGGACGTTTTACTGTAGAGTATCCAGATTCTCCAACGTTTATCTCTGCAAGCGGTACACACAGCACTCTAGATTTTTTCCTGTCCAACGTCGAGATCGATAAACCAGAGACTCTTGACGAACTCACATCGGACCATTTCCCGGTCGTAACTGAGCTCAACTGCTCCTACTCCAGAGGTTCAATCCGTCGTCGAAAAGACTACCATAATGTCAACTGGGAACGTTTTGGTAGACTGGTGGACAACAACATTCACTCTACAGAGATCGATACTGTTACTGACATCAACAACGCGATCACTGAACTCGAGTTAGCCATCAAAAATGCCGAAACTGCCTGCGTCAAAGAGTGTACAGTTAGAGGTGAGTCCTTGAACATTGATTCCTACACAACAGCACTCATTAAAGAACGAAACCGGCTCAGAAGGCTTTTTCACCGCACTGGGGAGGTGAGTGCAAAGAGGGCTGCTGCAGCATTATCCAGACAGATAGCCGAACGAATACAGGTGATCAGAAATGAAAATTTCGGTCGTCTCATTGAGAGGTTTGATGATAGGACTCCTGCTTTCTGGAAGGTAGCCAAGGTTCTAAAAAAGAGACCAAAACCTGTCCCTCCCATACAAACTGATAGAGGCTTATTGATCACTCCAATAGAGAAAAGTAACGCTTTTGCTAGGCAGTTTGCCAGTGCACACTTGATGGGTTCAAATATTGTCAGCAAGCATGAGGCGGCAGTAGCTGCTAGTTTAACACATATAGAAACCTCTGTTGCTACATTTCCTTCTCAAGAGAAAGTATCCCTCACCGACGTCCGAATTGCAATAGGACGTTCGAAAAACATGAAAGCTCCTGGATTTGACGGGATTTTTAACATCCTTATTAAACATCTGCAAGTGAAGGCCCTCAGCCGGATCACGAATATTTTCAACAGATGTCTTGAAATTGGCTACTTCCCCAGCACATGGAAGTGTGCCAGGGTTGTGCCCATCCTCAAACCAGGGAAAGATCCCACGCTTCCGGAAAGTTATCGTCCAATTAGTTTACTCTCTTCGTTGGGTAAACTTTTTGAGAGGATAATTCTCGATCGGCTACAGCAGTGGGTATCTGAGCTTGATCTCATGCGACCGGAACAATTTGGTTTCCGCGCTGGCCACTCTACTGTCCATCAGCTTATCAGGCTTAAGCGTTGTGTTCAGCAAAACAAATTGTCATCCAGTTCAACAGCCATTACTTTGTTAGATGTCGAAAAGGCATTTGACAACGTATGGCATGATGGGCTGGTACACAAGCTATTAGGTATGGATATTCCTATTTACATCCTGAAGATAATTAAAAACTATCTTAAGCAAAGGACGTTTAGGGTAGCATTGCACTCCGCACTGTCAGACGTAGCCGATGCCCCTGCAGGCGTCCCTCAGGGAAGTCTGTTGGCCCCTATCCTGTATACCCTATTTGTAGCGGACATTCCTCATCTTCCTTGCGATGGTCAATTATTTCTGTTTGCAGATGATACTGCCATGGCGGTAACAGGTAGGAGACTAATAGATCTGAAAAGTAGGATGCAGCGTTGCCTCGACGTTCTCCTTCGCTATGCCACAGATTGGAAGATAAAAATCAACCTGAGTAAGACTAAGGCGATAATATTCCCGCATCGATTTAGAAGATCACTTATCCCTCCCCTGAGTGCAGGTCTTAGTGTAGCCGGAACATCTATCTCGTGGTCACCATCGGTAAGATACCTAGGACTTACCATAGATTTCAAAATGCTCTTTCGTGAACAGGTTGAGGACGTATTAACGAGGGGGCATATTCTCTTAAAGTGTCTATACCCATTAATATGCCGTAGATCCCGGCTATCCCGGCTTTGGCAGAAAAAAAAAAGGTTTCACCATTCTACAGAAAAAAAGTAGATAATAATAAATCGTCCAAAGCAGCATCCAACTGTAACTTGAAACGATTACCGTAGAACGTGTAAAGAGATAAATCTATAGTCTATAGTTTTATGATCTATGGTCTAGATTGGTTGTGGTCATTTGTATTTTTTAATTTGTTTTCTAATTATTTGAATGATATCGATTAATTCCCAAATATTTAGTTTGTATTTTTTCTGTTATTTTTATGTTTATATAATTTCATTTTGATTTTCAAATAAATAAAAAAAAAAAACCCCTTCATGGGCACTTCCATTAGTATGCACCAAGTGCAGAGAAATATAGAACGTCTAACACGGCAATTGTAACCATTTTGTAAAGCATAACCTAGCTAAATCCTAATGACTAATGAATCAAACTGTACGTATGTTCCTTTAATCGCAATAAACTTTTGTATGTATGTATGTATGTTAGCATGTTCAAACAGTTATAGCTACCACTTTCTTAATCTCATTGCACCTGGCCCACACTGCAGAAGCACAATGCCAGTGAAACACTGTTTGCTTGCTTGCTTCTCTCAAAGACAAAGTCCTTAAAGCTTGAGTGCACACAAGGATTCTTCCTGCAGCGTCCCACGGTCCCATGGCTCGAAATATGATGGTAATGATAATCACATTAATGCCACTCCATTTAACATCCATGCAGTATTCATGCGGGCACAAAGAGTCGTTTGAAAGGGAGTAAGGAAAGTTTCGATTGCCCTTCAGCAACATTTGTATGAAGCTACCACAAGTGCTTTAGTGTTAATGGTAAAAAGAGTATGCGAAATTTCTCTACTAGCGCCAGAAGTGCAATGATGTCGTGGCGTGAGATGAAATTGTGCACTTGTTCTTTGTCTTTCGTTCTAAGTTAATCAGCTTCCTCTACACTGTCATCCAGGTGATGCTATGCATCGCAAGCCCGTGTGGTACAAGTATTCGAAAGGATCTTACAACCATTGCAGCTTAGCGCAATGATTCCTCTGGAGCACCCGATGTACACATCAGTGCGATATAGAACGGTCTTAAGTACGGATAATCCTTCTTTAACCAACGTGATAACTCTAGACAGAAATCAATGCCACACCACACAACTGAGAGTGCCCGAGAAGTTCGACACGCCCTGTACTTACAATCAATTTGTTGATTAATTAATTTCACCTTGTACTGTTCGTTCGGGAGAATCCGATGATTGTTCTGCCGGAGTATGTACTCCAAACCACCCGATAAGATGTAAGTAGGATTTGTAACATCCCCAACCCAACGGTTCACCCTGGCCATCCCAAGCAGGGTAGTTCATTCTCACCTACCTCGTATCAGTTCGCGACTCTGGGGCTTTCGCAGCAGCATAAACTCGCCGTCCTCTCGCTTCCAGGTGACGCGAGGCGTTGGATGTCCAGTGGCTTTGCAGACGATTGTTGCATCTTCACCCTCCTGCACGGCAATGTCCGCCGATGACTCATCGTTGACAATATCGGGTGGAACTGTTGGAATAAGTAGCAGTTGAAAGGGAAAGATAAAAACCGATAGTTAAGATACAGAACAGGCTTATGTGGGAGATAAAGTCAAGAATACAACATCGACCACTCTGAGTGTCTTAACCGATAGGCAACCGCACACACACACACGCACATGTGTAGGTATATATGTCAGGTACGTCTTCCAAGAAAAGCTTTGTGTTTCTAGCCCTGTCTCAACTAATCCGAACAATCTTTCCGAGCACATCTTCAATGGCCGGATTAAGCTTCATCGTTCAAATCCTTGCACCCGTTTGCCGCAAAATATTAAAGCCCCCAGAGCTGTGCTCGAGTTTCATCAATATTCAATTTCAAGAGATTCACCTCGTTCAGCCACTTTGGCGTGCTGACATCCGGCTACCAAGAAGCAGGTGGTAATCGGCAGTACCACCAGATGCCTCTGGTAAGCTTAGGAGAATAATCCGAGCCGGTTGTTGCGTTTGGCGTACACCTTGGGCGTACGCCTTCGAGCCTACCGTACCATTACTGACAGCAGCAAGGAAAAGCGAGAGTAATTCGATATTGAACATTGAATATTATATTCACATTTAATGATGTTTAACTCGACATCCGAGAGCGTTGGTTAGGCCGACCCTAACGAGACTACCGGGAGGCGTGCCGGCGGGTTTTGGCCAACCAATGTCTTGCCGGTGCACTAATGGAATGGAATAGCTTTGACAGATGCATTGTGGTGCGTGAAGGTTGGTGTATTGTGCTCGTGTGCAGAGTGCGTTTGAGCAAAACGGCACCTGTCGGCATTGTTTCTTGGGATTAAAACTGAGATACGTGTATTGTGATGGTTTGAGCACGAAAAGCTCTTTTCATTGAATTTCAATAAAAGATCGATGTGGCTGGTGATTACAATGCTTGGAAAAACGTTCGATGTACAGCCCTTTGGTGAAACATCTTTCACATGGTAAGGTTGATTATTAGAAGATTCTTAATTGGGGAAGCTAGTGTATTGTCGCTCAAGATTCACTCGAAACAGAGAGGGAGCTTTGGTTACAGGAAAGGAATGGTTTCAAATAGATAGAACTGTTACGTACCCGTTGGCTAAGAATATCGAACGTTTTCTCCATTAAGATTTTTCTAATTACATTTCGCAAAGCTCTAGATGTTATGCTTTGAACAATGGTAAGTAATTGCTGATAAGAGACCCGAGTATGTCATGTTTCATTATTCATTCTAACGATGGGAATAATTAATATTTGCAACATAATAACAACAGAAAATCTTATATTTTTGGAATTTTATCATGTGGGGTTGAATAAGTTCAGTAGATTGTATAGATGTGCTGTTTAACCTGCAGGTCAATTACAGGATGTCTTTTAAACTTTACTTTATAAAAGTTAAACTATATCAACTTTAGATATTTTTTTGTTAAATTGCTTACAATTTTATAATCTGTGCAATAAATACTTGCAATACTTGCAATAAATAATGAGTAGTTTATCTGTAGCCTTTGATGAAGATGTATGAATTGTGCAGTTTACTTTCCTATCGTAGGGGAGTTTGTCTAGGCTACAATTAATTAAAGCGTTTCATTTTTTAAATCAAAATTCTGTTAGTTTCATATTGCATTACCATATCTCTAGCTAATCGTACAGCAAATTATAAAGCATTCTAATATTCTAATATTTTTGTTTTGGCAAAGTAAAGGACGGCCCGGTGGTGTATACGATAGCGGCGCCGGTCTTCACACGGCAGGACCGAGGTTCGAATCATTTCAGACCGCCTCCCCGTATGCAGGACTGATTATTCAGCTACGGGTGAAACTAAGTCACAAAAAGCTAGCAATAGCAGGCCAAGACCTCAAGAGGTTGTAGATCCAAGGAATAAGAAGAAAAATGTATCAACCAGTTAAGAAGAAGATTTATTAGTTTTAACTGAATGTGTTAGGTCATTTGGGGAAACTTATTTACAGATTTTTCACTCTTAAGTGATAAGCGATACACAGTGAAATTCAAATACCATACAAGTATTAAAAGTTGTTTTCACTTAGAATTTTTTAAAGAACTCCAATCTACCAAACGAGACGGCAATCTGAACAATGTATTCCAGACAAATACTATCTATAGAACAGCAAACTGGATTTTTATGATGGTTTGCTTGATGCTTTGTGGAACATTTTAAGCTAATAAATAACTACCATACTATTCTACAAACTCAGAATAATTAACTAAAGTAAATGATACAGATATCAACAATATTCAAACGATACTAAGCACACCACTATTAATCGCTCTTTGGAGCTATTTTTAATGGCAGTGTCCTTAACAATGATGCAAATTCATTTCCCAGAATCTCGAATATCATAGCATTTCACTCGGAAATGTTTATCAGTACACGTTTAAAAAGTGAAAATGAAAGTTAAGGGTATCACTGAATATTATATAACTTTTCATGCTTAATTTGATTAGGAAGTATAGAAAGTAAAAACTATCAAGATATTTTGAGTAAATATTATTGTCCTTCATAATTGTAGCCTTACACATGGTTTTATCTGTAAAATGTTGCTAACGTTTTTTTTTAGATCTAAACTCTCTGCGAATCTTATTGTACCTCCTTTACCAGTTCTCTCATAATTAAAACTACTTACGTCGCACGTGATTGAAGACGTAAACATCACAAAACAGTGGCTCGGATGGAATTAACCCCAGCGTCTGTAATTAAAATATTCAACCCAAGCTAATGAACTGGCAACAGGATCATCTTATTACTCAGCCTTTGCACCGACCGTTCCGTACAACACAGCAAAAGGCAATGTTGAAAGTGAATCTTTGCTTGCGATTTGAGTAAACAAGTAAAGTAAGATGTACAAAAAAAAAAAGAAAACGCCTCCCGTAACCGGACCCTTTGCCAGCTTTCCATTTGCGGAAGCCAGAACCTAATCATGCTCTTATCGAGCTGCTGCACTATCTACCGTATAGATGAACCCCGCACACACACACAGCGCAGTGTGCGATTGCAATCGCTCAACTTTTCCCGACACAGTTTTTCGGTATACACCGGTTTTCCACGTCGGTTCCGGACCATCCGTACCAGCATGAATGAGGTTTACGGTGGGCGGATTTTTTTGTGTGGTGCTTCACTCGCACGACGGACCTGTCCCGGATGGACGAGACGATCGCTAACCCTTTTTTGCGGGCTTGCTGGATACGTGCAGTTTCCGCGATGGACTTTCTGGCTTCTTCGGTTCTGGTTGTCCCTGGCGGCGAAAGCCTGGTGGAGAGAATCGCAGCGCAAGGGACACCAGTACAGGGAATGATTGTTCCAAAGGGTGAAGAAAATTGCTTGGCCTTTTTGCCCTCGCTTCTCTGGGTAGGCGAGCCATGGAAGAGAGCAATCAGTAGCGAAAGCGGATTGCAACAAAGCAACAGCACCGGGGAAGCAAAAAGGATAATTACTCCTGGTTGCAAGCCCCGGGAAAGTAATTACACCTCGAAAATCGCTGCACGTTGAGCAATTGGGTCGACCACTCTTGTTCTCTCCGTCTTTCCTACCTTCTCTCTTTCAGTGTGGAAAAGCGAAGAAAAAACCCAACCAAGCCGTAAAAAAAAGCTCGCCGAAGATACAGACACTGCCAAAGGATAGAAGATAACAAAAAGACAGGCCTGAGCAAGACTGATACTGGCGCGAAATCGGATGAGTACTGTTGCACAACGAACCTCACCAACGATGAAAGCAAAATAGATGGCAGAGAAAGAGAGCGCGTGCGATACAAAAACGAAAGGAAAAACCTTCCACAAGTAACACAACACAACGAGCGGCACCGTTGTTTCCAAGTAACCGATGAGGAAAATGGTGTTGTTACGCTGCGAACGAAAGTAATTTCATGATTCCGAATCCCCGAGCAAAAAGCACCTTTTTTCCACTCCCCTAGTTTGTCTTGGTACCCCGCGACAAGACAGGTGTGAAGTGGGGCTCGCAAGGGCAGGCGCATCTTGGACGGTAGACGAAGAAAAAAGACGGCGCGAGCGTCGCTTCCGGTTCCGTTCATTGTCGTTAATGAAAAGATTCCTGCCGCCAGTGCTGGAACCAGCTATTACACACTCTTCCACACCATGGCATCCAATGGTTCAAAGGGTGTGGAAAATGGATGATTCGAGTTTCGGGAAAATGGCAAAACAACGGCCCGCGAGCGAGAGAGGGAGAGCGAGAGTGAGGGTGGGGCTGAGCTGCAAACATAACGACAATGTGGCTGTTTTGAATGCTTTCGGAGCGTCAAATGGATCATGATTCCGAATCCCCGAGCAAAAAGCACCTTTTTTCCACTCCCCTAGTTTGTCTTGGTACCCCGCGACAAGACAGGTGTGAAGTGGGGCTCGCAAGGGCAGGCGCATCTTGGACGGTAGACGAAGAAAAAAGACGGCGCGAGCGTCGCTTCCGGTTCCGTTCATTGTCGTTAATGAAAAGATTCCTGCCGCCAGTGCTGGAACCAGCTATTACACACTCTTCCACACCATGGCATCCAATGGTTCAAAGGGTGTGGAAAATGGATGATTCGAGTTTCGGGAAAATGGCAAAACAACGGCCCGCGAGCGAGAGAGGGAGAGCGAGAGTGAGGGTGGGGCTGAGCTGCAAACATAACGACAATGTGGCTGTTTTGAATGCTTTCGGAGCGTCAAATGGATGAATGTCGGCGTGAGGTGGAGGTGAGAGGGCGGTGGGAGGGTGACCGAGTGAACACTCCACAAAGAGGCAAATGAATCCTTTTTACACCTCACCCCTGAAAACTGTTTTCCCTTAACCCCTAAATGGACAAAAGTCTTCCTCGAACCGAGAACGTCAAGACGACGGCATTTTTTGTTCTACTTGCCGTGGGTATTATGATTCCACCGTTACCGATTTGCGTTCACGGCTTCCTTTTTGTGCACGGGTGTCGAGATGTCGAATCACATCCGAAGGATCTTAAGGGTGCCGATTTACGGATCATTTGCAGCGGTGGTACAGCAACGGCACCGGTACTTCCTTCCGGTATCGTTTTGCCTGCTGCTGCTTCCCGAGCCTTTCCGGCTTCAATTGGCAATGATGAGATGGTATTTCACCGAGCATACCTTTCTAAATGTCCAATGTTTCGGTGGATGATGGTAGAATGGGATTTTTTTTTATTTTTTTTTAAGAAGAAAAAGGCACCTAAACATGCTTTTGCTCTCTCGCTCTCGCTCTCATTGACGTGCGGAATGTGGTGCGCTGAATGTTTGGAATTATTTTGCTCGCTGCATGGCTCTTGGCCCATCATCTCGGCAGCTCATTGGAAGAAATTCTTTCGTTTGATCATTTCGGCGCGCTCGCCAGATCAAGAACAGCGAGCGTGCGGTATTGCACCAGAATAAAAACATTCGTCAGGGCACCGTTACCGGTCTGGTATGATGCTGGCCATGTACAAGGTCCGCGTCAGCAAGGTACATGAACATTACTGCCGGTTGGCATGCTATATTCCAGGACTCTTCGCTTAGTTGGGGAACAGAAGGAAGCAGAAGAAAATAAGTTATGCAAATATTTATCGAACCTTGCCGGAGCGCTGGTAACTGAGGTGACTTATTTATGCTCCGGTGTCCTCCGGCGTCCTGCCTCCTGTGTACCCTCCGGCGTTGGTTTGAATGTTCGTGCGAGGTATTTTAAGAATGACATGACAACTGAAGGCATTTGAAAGTAATGCTATTAATATGCTTGCTACCCGAGACAGGGCGCCCCACATTTCATTCCGGTTTGTGATGAACTTATTTTCGGAACGAGCCGTATGAGACAATGTCTTCTTCATTAGCGTTGAAGGTGTGCTTTTGTTGGTGTGTGTAAAGGATTGTGCTATATAAAGTGTGAGTGGAGGGATCGACTTTTGTAGACACACCGAGAATAGTAATAGCATCAAGCATTGGGAACTAAATTTAGTTACAGAAATAATTTTTTTTTTTTTTACACATCCCTTGAGTTTTGTTTCGAACGAACGAACTTAAGGAGGAGAGAGATCTTCTTTGGATTAGTTATTGTCATAGAGGGCTTCTATCTAATGTCCATTATTTCAAGGTTAGGTTTGACGGTTTTTAATCAATTCCTGTATGATTTTTTAAGTGTTTGACACCAGTTGAAGTGACTGTTAAGAAGCCTTTCGGCAGGCTAGGGCTTCAGAAAAAAAGTAATTAGTGTACTCCTCGTAATGCACATAGTTTTAGCTGTTTTAACTATTGACTTTTACTTATCGAAGAAAGATTGCTCCTATTTTCAACAGAATGTTCCCTTTCCAACAATGCGAATAAGGGATGTGAAATACTTTAACCGTTCTGTCAATGACCAAAAAAATACACGTTGTTCTACGACCGCCTACCCGGGTAGGCCATACATTTTGTATGGGAGTATGCGCTTTTCCAGATTGAAAAGTTTTTATCTCTTAATCTACTCGTTAAATTTGCCTGAAATTTATATCAAAGCTGAGTCTTCCTGTTGTCTAACTTATGCTATTTATGTTTGAATTTTAAAAATTCTTCTTCCATTAATTTCTTGCTTCGCGTAAATGTACAATGGATTTTTTCTTAGTGTTTCTCTCCATATATTAAAGTTTTTTTTAAATGGGACACAAACGAATTCGAGATTAAGCTCCCACAAATGATGGAAAACAGTTTAATCTAGCTTTGAAAGCGGTTTAAAGTCGTCAAACCGTGTACTCGCGTTTATATGAATTATACAGTGTTTCTCACTTGATAATGCAAAGTTACCTATGATTTTTGCAAACGCTACATACGATTTCGTATATGTTTCTCACTTGATAATGCAAAGTTACCTATGATTTTTGCAAACGCTATATACGATTTCGTATGGAGCGTTTGCAAAAATCATAGGTAACTTTGCATTATCAAGTGAGAAACACTGTATTAATAATTTGTCTGCTGGCTATTAAACATTTTGAGTTCAGGACGAAAATTCGGTAAACTCTCTGTGTCGAGCTAGGAAAGGCACGTAAATGGAAATAAGCACTAACGGGCGCTATATAAGTGCGCGTTCCGGAATTAACCTGGCAGGTTCGTTCCGTTCCTCAAAAGGAACGATCGGAAGTAATTTTAAAAAATGTAAACCGGATAAGGTCATGGAATTAAGATCGAAATTTTTCTCAGGTTTTCGAAACTCACAGATTTTAAAATAGAGTTTTCCAAAGAATACGAAAGAACCTGACAAAAGAAAAGAACCTCGAGGACCACCCTCCGCAAAATATTATGATTGGATTGATTGGAACCTACCACTACCGTTCCGTTCCTTTTTTCCGAAATTAAACTATACTGGATTGGTGATTAGTATAAATCTTATTTGCAATATATTTTGTCGCGAAAAGAACGCGTACATCTTTTGTTTGATCGTATGAACAACTTTTTGCATTGCTGTGTAGTATAGCGAGCTTCAAAGTGCAACGACTTATGACTTATACCGTGATAGCAAAGAAACAGTTTGGAGTATCAACGTACCAGAGTTACATTATTATCACGTTTTTCGACAAACAGAAACTAAAAGCTGTCTACAACGAAAGATTTCCAATCCGAAAAACAGTTATCTACCATACAATATGTATGGCAGGCGATCGTGGATATACAGAATAAATTCTGTAACTAGTGAGAAATAAATATAAGAAGAATTTTTAAAATTCCAAAACAAATGTCATTAGATAGACAACAGAAAGACTCAGCTTTGATAAAAATTTCATGCAAATATAACAAGTAGATCAAGAAATATAAGCTATTCAATCTGAAAAAGCACAAACTCCCATACAAAATGTATGGCCTACCCGGGTAGGCGGTCGTAGATGTAAGGGGTACAAATCGAAAAAAATCGAAAAAAAATATTTAAAATTATTTTAAATTTTTTCTTTTCCAACCAAATGATGTAAAACATATTTCTCTAAGCATACTAGAAATTTCAAGTTGCTACGACTTTCCTATCAAAAGTTATAAAGAAATAAAAATGCAAATCTTACCCGGGTAGGCGGTCATTGACAATACGGTTAACAGATGTGAAGGAAGAATAAAAATTGTTCAAATACTTTTTTACAAACACTTTGCTAAATTAGTTGAAGAAAAGTACGAAAATCATTAATTTGTTGTTGCCTATTTTCATCTTCAAGTTGCAAATTTTGTCTTCTAGACCAAAAAAAATAGACTCATTTACAATCATTTATATTGTACTTGTTTTTATGGTAGCCTTTAAAGAGAAAAACAAATTTAGGTTTTAGTTATGCAGTGAGCTTTGAATAAATTTTTAAACTAATTTTTCGTTCATAAAACCGTAGGCAAGATTTTTATGCGCTAGATTACTTAATCACGAAATCTGAAGAACTAACAACTCAAAGCAAATCGGACGAAATTATTTTAACTGTGCACGACTACTTTTCCTGAGGGCTCTCTTTGTCTCCCTGGTCCACTCGTAGTTGGAATATGCCGCAATAATCTGGTCTCTTTCTAGTATTGGAACTATAGCAAGGTAGGATTCGCTTCGCCTTGCGCAATTGGTTTGGTTATTCGCGCTCAGCGTTGCCGCCGTACCCTGCTCGCTGTCACATGTTGAGGCTCGAACTCTTCCTTTATTGCCTTATCCCTTATTTATCCCTTATCCTTAACGGCACCGATGCTTCTTTCATCCTTTCTGTCTTTAACTTTTATGTTAAACCATCTTCGGTCTAGTCCTCCCCTTGCAATTGCAACAAGGCGATCTTCTGTTCATGTGAATGATCCGCTTTTGCGTGCAATTCGTGTTTTTAACTCGCATTCCGATCTGCTTGACTTTTCTCTCTCCTTAACAGCTTTCCGTGCTCGCCTTGGTTAATCCTCTTTACCAATTTCATCTCTCGAACCCTCTCCTTTATAGCGGTAAGTTAAGTGTATAAGTACATCTTGTAGCCTTTGACAGAAAATTTTATGTTGGATAAAATAAAAAATAAAAGATTTTTTTTTATATGTAGGTAAATTTCGATTAACATGTTGCAAAACTGTGTATTCTAAGAATAAATATTGTTTTTTTTTCTTTAAAATAAGTCTTAATAAATTATAATTTGTTTTTCAACGATTACGGATTTTACATAACCGCATGGCAAACGTGCCTACAGACGCTAAAAATTTTATTCCTGAATGCTTTCGGGGCTTGATATGAATCGGAATCAGGTTCTAATAATCCGAGCGGATAGAGCAAAGGTAACAAAATATTTATTTATTTATTATCCATTATGACGGCACGACGCCGTATTGTCACCACCGCGTGTGATGATTACAAATAATTCTTAAGATTAACAAGGCATTTCCTCCTTGTTATTTGCCTTATACCGGGCATGCTCGGTTGTCGATGAGTGAGGTTGTTGTCCATGTTTATTGTTGTTGTTGTGATGTGGTTGTAGGGTAGGCATAAGGTAACAAAATAGATAAGGTTTTTTTTAAATCCAGGCTAGCATTCATCCATCACAAAAACTTGCACCATCGGAAAGGGATATGATTGCACGATTGCTCTCCGCTATTAGTTTGGTTTTACTACGAACCTGTTAGATGCTCGTTTATAGAAAGGGCATGTTTCAGAATACAACCGACCTCAATTTACATCATACAGCTCATTGCTGGTAGAATTTCTCTGAACAATTTTAGATTAATTTGTTATTTTGAGAGGGAAATGCGCTTTTTTCAGCATGTTTCCAATGTAATAGACAATTTGTTTAATAGCACCAAATTGTAAAAGACCAGGCGTCTCCTTTGTTATTCCTGCTTTTTTTGTCAAACTAACCTTAATATCATTATTTATACTGCCAGGTGAATAACAAGGGCATATCACAAATTTGATATCACTGTGTAGTAAATTTGTTAGACTATGATTAGAAGTAAATATTTAAGGCCAATCTTGCCGATGAATTGTATGTACGCCATGTTTTTAACTATGACATTTTTGAGATTATTTTTTAAACAAATATAACACAACATAGATTAAGTTTCTTTAATTAAAGCTATATTGCAACAAAACAACTGAATAAATATCAGTTTTACTTAATTCTAACACACAAAATCAAGCAAAAACCTTACACCACATTTCAAGCACACAAAAAACGCTGCTAATGAACAGCAAATTGCTACCGTTTGCAAACAAGACCAAAATAATCACTAGTCGGGAGAAAATGTTTTCTTCATTATCGAGCCGAGCGTTAGAGCCTCGTCGGAAATAATTGCAACAAATTCTAAGAAAACGAGCAAGAACAAACCAATTGAAATCCAAGCCAAAAACCTCAGCAACAGCAGGTTTCAACAACTTAATTATTCCGCCCTTTTTAACCAAACCAACTCTACGCCTTGCCTCGCCATTTACCGCCCATCTTTCAGTGACCTTTATCTGCTCGAGCCGCACCGAAACCTGACACTCTGTGGTCGGGGTCCGAATGTGATTAGTTTCCCACCGGCCCTTGGAATAATCTTCGCTCGATAAAGTCATCCGACACCGGCTGAGTCTTGAGTCCCTTGTGCGGGCGGCTCTGTTTAATTATTCCGTGCAAATGCTTTCCTGCTCGTTCGGGATTTTCCATTCCGCTTTTCAGGAAGAAGCGTTCGGAATGCAATTTCTTCGATTGAAACGATTGGACTCTAAAGGAGCAAAGCGTAGCAAAAATTCGCCAGATCAAGGTGGTGATTTTTTTTGTTTTGTGAGCCGCTTCTCCAAATTCATCATGTAGGGGAAAAAGCGTGTATGGTACGGTCGATTATTCGAACGTTAAAACGGTGCTAGTGCTGCTGTTGCTTATGCTGCTGCTGGGAATAGCTTATTTAGATACGAACACCGGGAAAAGTGCATTCGAAATGGAATTCAATTGGTTTTTCATGCGATTCCTGTGGGAAGCGGAACAGAAAGCGTAGTACAGCACGGTTCCTACTGCTGATGGTACGGAAAAGGGAAATTATCCTTTTCTATGCTGCACCATTTTCTTCTCACTCGAGCCCAAATGAAGCCACAAACTGTATGGTAGTTGTATGATGCACCTAGTCTTATTGCTGTGGGGTTTTTATGTTTGGAAAACCAATGAAGCAGGAAAAAAGCACCAAAGCTACAGAAAACAAAAAGCATTAATGCAAAATTGAGTGCCGGAAAAGTTCAAGAGGAAAACCACCACACAATGCATCTCTTCCTTTGTCTTGCGTGGGAAACAAGAACAAACAAATACCCGATGGAGGAGTATTTAAATTGCATCGTCTTCATCTTGAAGGATAGAGTCATTAGACAGTACATGGGAGATAAAAGCGTGAATTGATCTTCAAACTTGTTTTCTGACTGAAAGATTTTTTTAAACTCAAACTAAAATTTGTAGATCCGATAGGAGAAACACTTATTGATTATACCAGGAAATGGAGATTGATTTATCGGAATATTTTAGAAGATTTGCGAATAATGATTTGCGAAGGATCTGCTTACCAAGGCGCTCGACTTAAAGCATTTACTGCTGCATTAAGAAAACACCGACAAGTGACTGTTATTTCGGTTACTGGTATTTTTCTAGCTTTTAAATAAAAATTTACTAGATCTTTTTGAGAATCTAGCTGTGACGAACCTAGTCCCAGATATCCATAATCGGGCAGGCCAAGTACTTCGAACTGTAATGCCAAAGACGAATGAGTAAAATTATTTATTTTGAAGCTGAATAGTCTGTCCAACGAAAATACAGTCCGAATGGGATTCATAATTTGGTTGTTTTGGGTAAAATATTAATGCGTCGAAACTTAGGATTCATCTGTCCAATATTTTAAATGAATTTGATCGAATGAATAGCCCCACTACAATCGATTGTTCTGCCGTTTTCGACTAATACAAGTCTTGCGCCTAAAATTAGGCAACATGGAACACAGACAGCAGTAAGAAATCGAGGAGGCATAAGAACTATTAAGAGAGTCACTACTGGGCCAGAAAAGAAGAAGAAATTTGGTCCTATCCTATATTATTGACATATTGTTCGAAACAATATTATTCTCCTCTTCTTATATTCGAATAATTAGCGTTTGAAATAAGCCATATTTCTACTATATACATGCAATTCTGCCAAAAATCATACGTTTTATCTATATTACAGAACTTCCTTGATACATTTCTGACCAAATTTATAGGTATTGTTAGGAAATCGTAGATAAAAAAGTGTCTTCATGGCATAACTCTTTTAACGAGCAATTTTTTTAATATCTTCGGCATTAATTGTACTATAAATTTATTACTCACTGTCATAATTCTAATGACACAGGGTCTATATCTATCTTCCATTAAAATTATGAGAATAAATTAAGGATATTTTTGAGAGTCGTTTTTTCCTTAAGAACAATATTTGAAATTTGAGATCAATAAATGAAGAATAAAGTAAAATACTTAAGTTTATCAAAACATTACATCATAGAGATTATTCTGCTCTATTTCGATTATGAAATCGTTTCATAAGAAAAACTTGTATCAAAAGCAGCATACGCATAATTAATAGAACATTCTACCTAAAATATGTTTCAAATTTTAATATTTCAGTGTCTTATTACATTTATGCACAGCTTGTTCTTCGCCGTAGGATTCAGTAATTCAACAGTTGCTGTAACATTAATACATCTTAAATATCATTGGTTGAATCAATTCTTACTTTGATTACTTTAATGATATTTCTCGTATGACTGGCCTTGAATTAATGTTAATCTCTCTCACGATTTATATGTTTCTTGTTCTAAACATTTGAGCATGAAGATACAATTACAACTTTTGCTTCTAATCCAATTTCTCGATACAGTTCTCATAATCAGCAATCGTGTCATGCTTTGCGAGGCAGAAAATAAAATAAAATAAAGTGCAAATGTCCGCCAGTGCCCAAAAGGTCAAACAACACTCATCAAATGTGAAGCAAAATTTTCCCTTAGATAACATTAGAAATTAAATAAAAACAAAAATCATAAATTGCTAGACTGTTAGGAAAATAGAAAATCAATGTGGAGAGTATAAAAAGCGAACCCATTAAAATGAAACGGAATACAAACAAATGTAATGTAATACACCTAAAATGTTCCCAAATAAACTTCTACTACTACTACAATGTGAAGCAAAACACACGAAAAGCAAATAATCCGTGGCACCAAGCTTCTTCCCAACCCTAGGGAATGGTGCTAATTAAATGAAAATGAAAGAGATAATTCACTGATTTTTGTCGAGGTCGGTGTTTTGTGCCTCCTCGCTTTAGTTCCGAGCATTGGTTTTACCTTTGGAGGCGAAACATTCGAAAAGCAAATGCGAAAAGAATCCCCAAACACAAAAACCTCAAGCTGCAGCGAGACTCCCATCCCATGAGCGTGGGTAAACTTTTCGCCATCTCACGCAAACCGAAACCGTCCGGAAAAATGTGGTAGCCGGTCGTCGAGTGGTAGTGTCGGTAGTTGCCTGAAAGCAAATTCTTACGCCATAGTTTCGGTGGTGGCACCTTCGTGCAGTGCCAATCACGGGTGTGACTGTGTATCAGTGTATTATCCCTCGTCATGAGTTTCGCGGTGCCGTGTGGTAAATGAGATGAGCAAAGGATTTGGCAACTTCTTAGCTTCGGGTGAGAACCAATGAGAGACCAGCAAAGGCAAAGGAATGGTGTTGCCGGTAGACACGGATTTGTTGCGGCAACACGTGGAATGTGGCACGTTTCGGGGGTTCTCCGTCCGGTGGTAAACTTGAGTTTTGCTTCTTGATAATTAAGTTGTCCTTCCCGGGTGTCGATACACCGCAACGGTTGCATTCATCGAAATCGCAAATCAAATAAGAAAAAGAAAGAGAAACCAAAGGCTCACTCTCCCGCGCACGTAGCTGGTTCGTGTTGCGGCAGGTGATTGCGGAACGGCATAATGAAGCCAGTGGCCCAACTTTGCACATCTCCTGGGGTAAATGGAGAATGCAGGGAAAAAATACCTCCACTCACACTCACCCACACACAAATACCGATCAGTGCCAAGTTACTGCAGCAATGTGATGTGTTCTTTACTAACAGCCACCACTAACAGCTCCATTGCGGTTCGCATTCATGCTCGGGTGATTTTTTTTTTGTGTGCGACGCGACTGTGACCGTTTGCGGTTAGTTAGGGCTTTGAATAATTCATTAGCAAACATTGTGCTTGTTCACGAGGACTTGCCGAGACAGAGAAAGAGAGAGATAGAGCGGGAAAAAGGAAGCAATCGAAGCACATTGAATTTTGGAAGAATTACTTTATTAATACGCCATTTGTTCTTCTAATGGTACGGATGAGCATGGTGGGGAGCATGTGTACGTGAGAGGTACTCACAAATAGCTTCATAAAGGCCTAATGAAGCATTATTTGGACAAATCATAAAGTTAAATACCACTTATGAGGAGTTATTTAAAGCAAATTAGATTATGTGGCAACAAATCCTGCATGTCCACCGCCTGAAGTCTCTTCATACGAGTGACTCTGTTGATTTGTAACTAGGTCACAACAATCAATCAAATCGTCCTTAAGCTTTCGAATGTGAATATTTTATGGAACTGTATGTCCGGTCTATGATTTCTGTTAGTATGCTGTTTGGGGTGAATTTGGGGCAAAGTTGTATGACTTTGACACCGAAAAACATAATAGAATTCAAGTGTTAAATGAATTACTAACAATATTTTACTTACAATGGGTATCCTACTGTTGGTTTTATAAATCTAAGTTTGATGTTCTTCAGGGTTTTATAAGTCGCAGTATATTCTTTTGTCACTCGACGCTCGAAATCAATGAGTTTTTTTTGAACAAAATTCAATTTGTAATTGAATAAAAAAAAATAAAAGTTTATTTTCAAACTTCAACTCTTCAGTCGGTTTCCAAACTTGAGTATTCAAAATGCTTCAAAATTTGACATTCGATATCTAAATCTATTTTTCCTAGTGACATTCGCATGTTAATCTCTTAAGGTTTCAAGGTTTGTCTCTTAGGGCTTCCTATCTATTATGTAACACTGTAAAACGATTAAGAAATGTTGGAAAAAGATACTCAAGTACATTTTTCTACACTCAAGTAAAGCAAATTGTTGGAACATCAAAGAAAATAACGCTTGAGAGATGTTTGTAACGACGAACACGAATGTAGAACAGAAATAGGACGAAACATGTTTGTAGCATCTGCAAACATTAAATGTGCTTAAAACAGCAAGAAAACAACTGACATAATTGATAAATAGAAGAAAAAACACGAGAAATCAGCGCACCTCTTGAGAAATCTTAGATGAACAGTGATACAAACAGTGAACAGTGATTTAAAAGTGTTCTCCCCTTAAACATAGGTTATGGTAATGATAATGGTATGTCATGATAACCTAGACAGCAATAAATAACAAACGAACGCATTTACGCGTCCTTCAAATTATCAGAATATTTTACAGTGAATTTGTCAGGTGTGTAAGGTTCGTCCTGTGTTGAGACTCGTTATTTTTTTTAATTTCCATTATGACGGCAGGGTGCCGTATTTTTTTACTCGTTATGTTAGTTTCATAATTGTCGTGCAACGCGATTCCAGTGGAGGTGCTCTGATAGGATTTGCTAGGTTCTCTTTCTCTCTCTGAGCCAAACCATCGGCTCGTTTTAGTATTCTGACGACCAAGATTTAAGCATCGTATACGAGCACGTATATAGAGAATAATCAAGACAAGGTATTCATCAATGGCAGGCCAAGAACATTTGAGGCTGTAGAGCCAAAAAAGCAGGCGTGTATATTGATAATAAAGAAAACTTCAAATGTTAGAAGGAGAGAAATACCAACGCCTTAATTAAAGCATATTTTATAGATGGCAACGTGATTCTTTGGAAAAAATCAAGATAACTTTTCCAGGGAGTCCATTTACTTTAAAGTATTTGAAAACTAACATCTTTACATGTTTGGTCTCATAAAAAGTCATTGCATTTTTAAGCTGAATGAGTTTAAAAAAAAATTTACGTTAAAATTACTATGCTCTCCTCTCAGTCGTATTTCTCGATTCAAAGAAATGTCTCGAATTTTCTAATATGAAGTTCTCCAAGGTATCAACTGTTTATTTTGTTAGTTGTTTTGCCTATGTCATAAGATCAGCATGTCTACCGTAAAGTTCAATTTTTAATGTCCAATGTTTATTTATCAACACACGTAACCTGGACGTAGACGTACAGAAGTGAAGATTTAGCTATGCCACTGAAAAACCGGGTTGAAACGGCTCTCCAGCTGCGTTGATGATACGATACATTCAGACTAATGGGTTATGACAGCCAAAGGTGGCTCGGGGATAGCTATGATAGCTAGCATTGCCCGAGATCTGACCGTTTTGGTAGGTACATACACGAACACCGACGAGATCAGCGCTGGGCAATCGCCAGTACCAATAAGGAGATCAACGTCTTCGTCTTCGATATTCGTCTAATAGTTTGGCATGTTGTTTGCGATTGTCGAGACGAGAGAACGATCCCAAGGGTGCGTTGCCCAACGATGGATATATTCGAATCGCACTAAGGTTCTATTTATAGGAGGCTTCCAAACTATGCATGCAATTTTCAACATGGATCACAACAGCATAAGCAGTCGCGAAGCTTGCGCGTCATGTTAATGACCAGCCCTAATGGTTTGCTGTCTAAAACACCGTGAATCTTGTGTCGATGAGTTCACCTAAATCCTCAACACATAGATCATTTGATAATACGGTCTTTGGCCGTCATATTATATCTTAAAAAAATCACAGATCAGCCTTTTTTGAGGACTGGTCTTCCAACAAAAAAAAAAAAATGCCTTTAACCGTGCGAACTCAATCCTCAACACCAAGGAATATAATACTCTTGTACCACTTCTGTCTACTGCAAACACTTTTCAATGCCGATTCATATGCCGATTATTAAGAAATTCCTGCCATCTTCTATCACACAATCGCTCACAATCGCTCACAATCGCTTAAATGTCATCATTCGCAAAGAAAAGCTTCCATATCAATCGCAAATGCGGCACAAAACCCAAGAAATCTGTGCCTCAAGCTATTGAACCTCGTCAGCATGAACCGAACGGAACCGAAATCTTATAACAAGCATCGCTTGTATTGAGTTCTGATTCTTGCGACGAAAGCTGCCATTCTTTTCGCTCGCTGCCATCTGCTTCCTTCGAGGTTTTGATAATGCAATGGAACAAGTTATCAGCAAGTGGATGGTGAAACTCATCCTTCAAACCACACTACACCGACGACGACGGATGGTACAATGCTTGACATACGGCGTGATCGTCTGGCGGAATTCTCTAGCATCATGGTGTGAAACATTCCGGCACACCCCCACCGCTTTTCTCACTTGTGCCCTATGCGTGCGTGCGGATAAGAAAAGAAATTGTTTGATAGAACTGGCGAGCAGTGAAACTAAATCGAATGCCATCACCATCACTGCTCGCATTCAAAATCCCAACCCCCCGCCGTAACGCTTTATTTGATTTCGTGAGCAAATGTCGGCGAACTTGCCCGAGAACTAAACGTTCATGCTCGATCGGCACCCACAATTCTCGAGGGATCTCGGTGAAATTGTGCATGTATTGGGTGCATTATAGCCGCTCGTACATCGTACACGTACCACCGCCACTGCCATCTGCCCTCGCATCTCGCTGCCACCGACAAAGGGACATCAAGCGGCTTTCGGAAAATTGTATCCCAAATTCCAATCATATATTCAATATTGATTTTGCTATTCGCAAAATTTTCTGGCCCCATAACAAAAGAGGCAGCAGGCAGAGAGGTACGCTTATGTTGGACTGCGCGCCCCGCATTAAACGTTAAATGGGTCGACGTCAACCGTCACCTTCATTATCGGGTGTAGTAGAGATATTGAATCTTTAACATGTTCGCTCATGGGTGGAGCGAAATTGGTTGGTGAGCTAGTTTTGCTCCGCTAAAGGGTTAGGTGCGTTGGAATGTTTAATATCAGGGATGATCAACTAATCCTGAAGTTCGATAATTATTAGATCAATTTGTTACTTGCTCCTCTATGTTATTCTATTAATACATGCTTATTCTCTCAAATATTCTCTCATAAACATAAGCATAAGTTGTGTCATTTGTGCCAATCAGAAATGAAAATATTTTGAGCGAGTGTTCTCCGTCATTAAACATGTTTGTCATCCCTGTGTGTCCCGCCCGACTGCAAAACCTTTCCAGGAAAAGTTTTACTGAGTGTTTTACCTCAAGAAAGAAAGAGATAGAGAGGGATAAATAGTGAAAAAGAGAGAGAATACTCCCCATTCTGTCCCTAAATCGAAACATCATCGATGGGGTTCGGAATCGATGCAAATATTCCTAAATTTAACATACCATACGTTGCCACAGCCGCCATTTCCCTCGAAACTTTGCCTTCCAGCCACAAAAAAACGGGAAGACCTTCGTTTCGAACCGTTCCGTCAATCGAACTTTTCGCGTTCGATCCCCAACTGCCCGGGTCGGATAATACAATTTTAATTAAAAACATAGTTCTTTCCATACTCCCGCTCATATCGACATGCACCCCACCCTCAAACAGGAACAGGGAAAGGGTACGAAAACTTTTGCAAAACTCGCATGTGCACACATACGCGCCACGCACCAACACGTGAAGGATGCTTGAACCGAACCCGCCGCCGCACAATGGTGTACGGTCAATATTTAATTTAATTTTGTGCTTCACACACAGCCACGTGCTACGCGTGAACCGTGTCGATAGGTGTACGCATAAACGCATCGTCGTGATGGAATGTTAGGAGGGTGGAGTAGGATGGAGGGGCAGACAAAAATGCGCGCATCAAGCACACACTAGGAAAATGCTGTGCACTTGAAATGCCGGTCAAGCATTTATGTGCCGCGATGAGGCCGAGCTCAAGTGGAGTGCATTTTGTTTTTTTTTGTTTTTCCTGCTTTTCTCTCTCTCTCTCTCTCTCTCTCTCTCTCTCTCTCTCTCTCTCTCCAAACGCCCTAACACTTCAAGGGACTTGCCCGGGTCCATGCGTTGAAGGATGCACACTTACCTTGCACGTCTATGCAACCGATCTGTTTCTTCATCGGGCTGGCATTGATCTGACACATGTAGCAGCCCCGGTCGGTTTCACGCAACTGCCGGATTCGCAAACGCCACGTGCGAAAGTCTTCGTGGACGACGCTGATGCGTGAGTTCTGCGTCACGACGCGGCCCTGCAGCGCTAGCACGGTTTGGTCGGACGCCCGCAACCAGCCGACCTTGTACCGGCCGAGGTTCTTGACCGAGCAGGTCAGGATCGCTTCCCGGCCGGTCGGGGACGAGATGTTCTGGATCGTGCCCTCGAACTCGGGCTCCAGGTCGACCGGTAGCTGCTGCGACTGATTTAGATCTGGGGATGGGAAAGCAAAGCGAATGTCATGTATTAAGCATTGTATATTTGAGTGATGTAGTCTACTGTTAAGAAGAACAAATTGTGTTGTTCATTTGATATAAGGTTTTTAAAATAATTTGTACAGTTTTATCCCGAAGTTTTATCTTTCTAAGCTTGTATGTGTTTTGCTTGGGGTGACCCGGTATACGATGGCGGCGCCGATCTTCCACGGCAGGATTGGGGTTCGAATCCCGGCGTACCGCCTCCCCGTACGCAGTACTGACTATCCAGCTACGGATATAACTAAGTCACAGAGAGCTAGCAATTGCTAGCAGGCCAAGACCTACAGAGGTTGTAGTGCCAGAGAAGAAGAAGATGTGTTTTGCTTCGCCACCACAATTGGCTTTACGAGAATTCTTAAAATTAGTAGTACCTAAATTGACCTTATATATGACACATAACGAATTAATTCTTTAGAGGACGATATCGGAAAGGTACACAGACACACACACACAATGCATTGAAACTGTGATCGTTTTGTACATAGTGCGTTCTGCGATGAGTTTTAACAAGAAGAGTCCTATGTTAGGTCTGGTCTGAGATTTGGTAAATAAAAATAAATGTTGTAAACAAACAGTATTTATGCAAACAGTCGCTGCCAGGGCTTAGGATGAAAGTGAGTTGTCGGAAGAATGAGAAAGGAGTAAAAAAAGAAGAGAAATAGGCGAGCCCGCAGTGAGAGGGGCAAATAATATAAAAGGCAAAAATGAATGTAATCAGCATCTTTGTCAGTAGAAACGTGACAATAAATGAACAGATTGAAATTTTGGCTCGCCGTTATTGGGTGCCTAAAATAAATCTATTACGTTTTTCTACAATGACCTAGTATTGTTACGACATCTATTAATCCATAAAAGATACCTGCAAAAAATTACGCTTTTTGAATACTTTTCCTACTTTCCGAATTTTGAAGGCAAAGAAGAACAAACCGAAGTGTATGGCGTGTAAGTAAAACGTAATACACAAATGTACTTCAATATGAAGAGGGGTTGTTAAAATTACGCAAAAGCTTGAGTAGACCAAGATTTTTGTTAGCACAAGACACAATACTTTCGTAGTAATCAAAAAGATCAGCATAGAGTCTTAACTAATATTCAACTCGCGAGTTAAGAGGCTGCTACCTCGGTTCTTTCTACCCAACATGAGAAAGGCAAGGAGTTTCAGTTAAGACTAATTATTTTATTAAAAACTGTATCGAGACCGCGCCACGATGCCACACACCGGTGTCGTATGGAATGTCATCCGATATGTCGCGACGCGTGGTCATCAAAACGTGTTGTATGTGCTGTGCTGTGCTGTGAAAGACTTTAATTCGCATACTTGATTCTATCTCGCAATTAGTTCGTTATCTATCGCATATTCAAAGAGTCTGGTTTGCTCGCGCAGACGATATGAAAGTGCATTTTTGGAGGAAAATACGTAGACAGTTACGATAGCACCATTTATATAATTATGATTTATTGATAACCCTACTTACAACTACATCTAAACTAACTAAACCTAACCTTAAAAAACCCTAATTTTATAATAGCTCTTAGTATCGCAATCTAGATGGTCACTGTTTGGCGTTCCGAGAGAGAAGAACGTGCGGTTTTACTCGCTTCGAACGCGTACCTTCAACTCTATCATTCTTACTCTGCTGGTCTTATACCAGTTATACCAGCAGCAATGCTATACGTTAAGTGCACATGATTATACCACATAATTCGTCCCCGGGGCGAAAGACGGACGTCCTCGGACGTATTCCTAAGTGGCTTTAGTTCTTTTGATCTTATTTTTATGCCTCTTAACATGTTTTGAGTTCTCGAAAGTCCTATCTTTTACATTTTGTGCTGTAGTTATTTTAGCTCTTGCATCTAATTTTTTTCTGATATTTGGTTTTACGTAAACGTGCTGGCCTTCCTGTATCAAAGGTGGTTCTTCTTTGTTATTGTTTCCTTTCATTTGCTTTTGCCTCGATTGATCTATTTTCGTTTTCCCATGGGTAAATAGTTTTTCTGCTAGTTCTTGTATTACAATAGGATTTGTATGATTCAGTTGATTAAACAATATTTCATTTGGAGTGTAGCCTGTTGCAGTATGAACTGTTGCGTTGTACAATGAAATCGATATGGCGATAATATCTGGCGTATTCATGTTCAAAAACTTGTGTTTGTTCGTGTTGTAGATTTCTATTATTGTTGAGTGCGTTTTTTCTACCTGTCCGTTACTTTCTGAAGATGATGCGTATGTAAGAGTAACGCCTAAACTGCTCAAGAACTGTTTTAGCTGTATGGATCTGAACGTCGTTTCATGATCAGTTACTATTTGTCTTGGGATTACAAATTCTTGAAAGAACTTTGTATTAATGATATGATACATTTTGGAGCTAATATGGCCGTTTGTTTTCCGTTATGGTACTTCTGCAGAATATTAGTGATCGTATTTTCATCGTATTCGCTTCTTTTTATAATAATCCTTCTATAATGTGCGAACGGTGTTTCTATTAAATCTTGATGTTGATTGCCCTTTTCAAATATTATTTGGTTGCGGTAATAGTTTACAGGCCTTTCGCTTGATTTTATATAAAAATGGTCTGACGTATCTGCTGAATGATTTGTATCAAAGGTAGTTGTGCTGTTGGCATTAATTTCATTTGGAGCTTCTATTTTTCTACTAAGAGCGTCTGCTACCACGTTAGCTCTTCCCTGCTTGTATTCGACATTGTATTGGTAATTTTCTAACTCAAGCCTCCAATGTAATATTCTATTGTTTTTTAAGGATGTTTTAATAAACGTGAGGGGTTTATGATCGGTAAAAAGTTTGAACTCATTCCCATAGAGGTATGGTTTATATTTACGGATTGCCCAAATAATCGCGAGTGCCTCTCTTTCTATAGTAGAATAATTCGTTTCTGCCTTATTCAATGTTCTGCTAGAAAACGCAATGGGCCTCTCAATTTTGTTTTGTACTTGTGAAAGTACTGCTCCTAAAGCAAAGTTACTGGCATCCGTAGTTAGTATGAAAGGTAGATTGAAATCGGGATATGCAAGTATTTGATCTGACGCTATTATTTCTTTTAATTTGATAAAGGAATCAATGTATTCTGGGTCTTTGATATCAATTACCTGCCCTTTTTTAAGATATTTAGTTAATGGTTTTGTAATTTTTGAAAAGTCTCTAATAAATCGACGATAATATCCAGATAAACCCAGAAATTGTCGGATTTGTTTTTCGTTCGAGGGCAGTGGCCAGTCCAAAATTTTCTTTACTTTATCAGGGTTTGGTTTTATCCCGTCAGGAGAGATGGTATGTCCAAGAAACTCTGTTTCTCTTTTTAAGAACTCGCACTTATCCAGCTGAATTTTTAAATTAAATTGTGCCAATCGTTCCAATACTGTTGAAACGTTTTCCAGATGGGTTTCTAAACTGTTTCCAACAATAACAATATCGTCTAAGTAAACATAACAAATTTTACCGATAAGCTCTGCTAAAATGTTGTTCATTGTGCGCTGAAATGAAGCTGGCGCATTTTTTAGCCCAAATGGCATTCTAGTAAATTCGAAATGACCGTAACTTGTGGAAAATGCTGTTTTTTCTTGGTGATCGGGATGCATTTCGATCTGGTGGAAACCAGATTTAAGATCCAAAATCGTAAAGTATTGTGATTTACCCAAGCTATCCAGGATATCTTCAATTTCAGGCATAGGGAATTTATCGCTAATCGTCTTCTCATTTAATTTTCGAAAATCGATTACAACTCTAACCTTTTGTATTCCTGATGCATCTTTTCTTTTTGGGACAACCCAAATAGGAGATGCGTAAGGACTCTTTGAAGGTTTAATTATGCCCGTTTCTAGCATTTCTTTAATTTGAGCTTCTACGTCTTGTTTGTATACGTGTGGATATCTGTAAGTTTTAGTATACACCGGGATATCATCTTTTGTATTTATTTTATGTTTTACTATGGTGGTTCTCGTGAGTTCATTACTTGCGAATGGTTACAAGTAGCAGTACGGCCAGGTCACCAATATAGAATAAAAAAGTTGGTTACAAGTTTTGTGCATGATTTTCTCTTGAATTGCCGAGCAATTCACAGGATTGCTGCCGGTTGATTTAATGGAATAAAAGTGTTCATTAAAATAATTCGCTCAATATAAAACACCACCTTTTTGGATACGTAATCAACTCAATAAAATACCAAGAAGGAATGAAACAGGAATAAAAAATTCAACAGATGCGTTTACAAAGTGATACAAACGATTGACCCCGAACTTGTTGAACGCTACGTTAAAAGCCTTGTCAGAATTCTGTTGATACGCCCTGATTTAAGAATAAAATACTGGTTTTCGGCAGCTCATTGAATATTTAAGCTTAATGTAACAGTAATAGTAGTAGTAAAAGTAGTAGCTTTATGTAACATTTTTTTTTCGTTTTAAACAATTTTTAACAACAATTTCTCGTACGTAAAACTTCTGAAAAATACTTATTCTTTACGCCTTGGAATAAAGGTATCAGAATTCAATTTAGCAATAGAATTTGCTAAGGCAGTTTGTTCGCCAAAACAACAAGATATCGCAGATACAAGACCTTTGCAAAAGCTCTGTTCTATTGTTTACCATGTGCGAATCATGCTTCCTACACTAATTATCAGACTAGATGTTTACTTTTTGGATAAAAGTCACTACCACACAGACCAATGACGGCACAGTGCTTTTTTTCTTCTTGAGATTATAATTAGTACCATTGACGTCTCGTCTATTCTAAGTTTCATAAACATTTTAGATCCTCTTAAAGAGCTGAGCAACTGCTAAACCCAGATTTTAGACATAGAAATGTTTGTACTAATAGATGAATTATGCACAGAAAGATTCATATATCGCTCTTATTCTCGTAGCTGATTTCCATTTGATGATAAAAATAGTTTCATGCAGCTCTGTAATGATTTTTCATGCATTTTGTTGCTGTTGGTTAATTTATTTTTAAGTTCAATCGTTTTTTCCCTGACAAAGATTTTTTAGTTTTAAAGATTCGTTTTTTTGATCCAATAAAGTAGGTTAGTAAGTTATTGCAATACAGCCCGGTAGTCTTAATTTAATAAATAAGCTGGGTTAGTTGTGTGATGATTCAGGTGATCAACTAAATAATGCGTAATACGATTAAAAGTAAAATTAAGATTAGGATTTTTTTTTGTTCTCATGCACAAGTATCACTACATTTTATTTTCTGCTGAAGCAGTCTTTACGAACCTCCAATCTCACATTCCGACATTTCTACTGGATGAAACAAACACTAACACTTCATCTCAACTATCACACATAATCTGTCTCTTTGCCTCCTATCTTATCAGACTTCTGTCAGCTATGGTGGTCCGCTTTCATTCACATGACAAGGCAGGCACCAGAACCCACTGAGTTGAATACGCTGTTCAATAGTGAGATATTCATACAGTTTATACATATTTTTCTAAATACCAAAGCGAACTAAATAAACAGCAGTTGCTGTTGGTTCCCGAACTGACTGAACAACAAACTAAACCCGGGCCACCGATGCATTGTCGTAGTAGAGCGACTTCCAGGAAGTCGAGTCGTCATGGGTGCTCAGCAGCGTGTGAGAAAGCGCATTTCTAATGTGCAGAACAGGTGATCGTCGTAGAACAAGTGATTGAATAAATAGCCACCATCAACACCATCAACCATCATCACCATCATCACCTTTCAGCCACCATCAACACCATCAACACACCACTAGTCTCCGTCGCCCCCACAACAAGCTAC